>VWZU01003168.1:271332-411400 GCA_013397095.1 Sterrhoptilus dennistouni | reverse complement strand
AGCTGACCTCAACTGCCCAAAGGGATCTGCTGAACAATTCCCTGGTGGGCTCAGCAGCTCTGCCAGCAAGTGAAGTTTTCTCTCATGCACTCCAGGACCCTCTCAGCTTTCCCTGCTGTGTTGAGTTTCCAGCAGACATCCAGCAGGTCCCTCCTTCTTCTTTCTTTCCCCCTCCTCATGAACTGATCCTGGTGGAATATGGTACAGAATATCCCTTTGGGATATTGCCCTAACCCTAACCTTGGGGTCAGCTGTGCTGTCTGTGTCTACTCCCAAATACCCAAGTACCCTGTTGTGGTTCCAGCCCCAGCCAGAAATTAAGCACCACGCAACCACTTGATCAACACCCTTCTCTTCCCCCTAAACCTGGTAGAGCAGAGAGTAGAATCAAAAGTAAAACTTGTAGGTTTAGAGAAGTTTAAAAATTAGTGATTTAGAGAAGTTTAGTAACTAAAAACAGAGTAAAGTACAGGATAGTGGTTATAATAGTGGTTATAATGAAAATAAAAAGCCCCAAACATGTGATGAATAATTCAGGTGCTCACTAACTACTGACCAATAATGTCAGAGTTTCCTTTCTGGCCCTGTTTCAGATAACTCCCCCAGTTTATATACTGAGCATGACATTCTTATGGTGTAGAATACCCCTTTGGCCAGTTCAGGTTGCCTGTCCTGGCTGTGTCTTCCTGCCATTTTGTTTATCTTCCTTCTCATTAGCAGAGAATAAGACGAAAGAAAACCCTTAGAAAACCCAAACCCCCATCAAAAAACTCTGAAACAAATAAACAAACAAAAAATTCCAAACTCAGGATCGATATGACTTGGCAAAACCAAAATGTAAGTATTTTACAAACAGTATTCTCATTCTGGATCCAAAACCAGCTACTGTGAAAAAAATTGACTCAACTCAAGCCAAAACCAGTGCACTGAGCAACAGGTTTTGAATTATTTTCTGTGGTGCAAAGGAAACAAAATTCAGGCACCATAGCCTGCTCGCTAGTTCCAGTAATAGGACAAAAGGTCATCTTTCCAAATGGCTAAACTGCACCCCCAGGCTTTCAGGATTATGTGCTGTGTCATTATTAAGAAAAATCTCATTGCATTAAGAAGCAGCCACTGCTTTTAAAAAGACAGAGACACTGTTTTGTTAGAACAAAACAAATCCAAGAAAGCCTTATCACAAAGCAGCATGAAGTACATGTGAAAATAAAGTTTGTAGTTCAAATTGAGATTTCTCTGGCTCGTGTTTCCACCAGCAACCATCTCACTGAGGTCTGACTGGTGTTTGCAGAGTTGCCAAGCCCCTGGGTTAATTCAGTGCATGAGGAACAGTGAGATTAAATTATTTCTGTAAGTGAAATTCTGAAAATTTAATTGGAAAGGTAAATCAGAATTGTTAAGGAGCCACCTTGGCAGTCACACCCACACCACCTCCAGCACCAGCAGGCAGCTCCAGTGCCTGGCTTGGCTCCCTGCACACACCCCACACTCACCTGGTCAACCCAGGTTTCCTTACGAGCCCGACTCCAGGTTCCCCACAGCAGAGTCACAGAAGTACAGATCCTACAAATTGTTTAATCTTGGTGCAACAACAAAACAACAACTTGAGCTGGGTGCCTCCAGGGAGGGACCCTGAACCAAGGAAGCCCTGGGCTTTTATACCCTCACAGACTTAGTGTGGGGAAAGTCTTGGGTCCCTTTCCTGGGCCACAGGTCCCTGTGCCCTTTGCTGTGCCAAGGGCCAGCTGTTCATGAGCTCTTGCCTGGGTCTCCTCTGAGTTCTGCTGCACCCTGAGGTACCTGCACTGAATGTGCTCTGCAACAGAATCACAGCCTGGTTTGGGTTGGAAGGGCCCTTAAAGGTCATCTTGTTCCAAATTTCCTGCTGTGGGCATGGACACCTTCTACTAGACCAGATTGCTCAGAGTCCCATCCAGACTGGCCTTGAACACTTTCACATATGGAAATGTGCATATGGAGCATCCACAGCTTCTCTGGGCAGCCTGTGCCAGTGCCTCACCACCCTGTCAGTAAATAATTTTTTCCTAATATCCAATCTAAGCCTCCTCTTTTTCAATTTGAAATCATTCCCCTTGGTCCTGTCACTACAGGATCCAGTAAATCTCTTTCCCCATCTTTCCTGTAAGTGTCCTTCAGAACACACTCCTGGAATAATCAGACACCTTCTACATGTCGTGACTCCCTATTTCCACTTGCCCTGTTCACCTCTTCCTCATCTCTAACTAACCCCAGCCCTCCCCTACTCCTTGCCACATAATTTTATCTTTCATCCATTTGTTCTGCCTCTAGCACCTGTCAGACTTTTTTACTGAATGGATGTAACTCACTGAAAAGGCAGAAAAATATCCAGTAAGGCAAAAGGCAGTAAATATCCACTGAGTTCCCTTTCACTGAGGTATATTAGCTCAGAAAAGTCTCTTCAGAACATCCAGGGTGAGCAGTGGGAAAGCAGATGAGGGGGGACAGCAAAGATGAGACTGTGCAGGAAGACATTGCCTTCTGGAAAAGAAAGGACAGCTTATTAATTTGTCTCACCATGTCTTGGGAAGCCCTGTCCTCAGAATCAATTTGTTCTTGACAATACAAGGAAAGCAGCAGAAGTGCAGAGCCGGCAAGAGGGGAGAACAGACTGACTCTTCACACTGGTGTATGTTTTGCAAAACACCACTCTCAGAGGTAGAAAAATGGATGGGCAGAGTGAAACATCTCTCATTTGTCATATCCAAGTTTGCTATGCAGTCTTTCTTGTTGCCCAAATTTCACAACAGTCTCTGAACATGCTGCCACTCATTCTTTTTTTGGATGGCTTCTTGACTGACCTTCTCTTTGGCCCAGATACCCCAGGAACTCCTTGCTTATAGCAAGGACTTGCTTAAGCAAGATTAATGACAACATTTTTCCTGCTTCATTCCACCTACAGATGCAGGCTTCAGTCTATATATTTGATTTTAGCCCTGTCCTAGACAGTGAGCCCATTTACAGCCCCAAAGCTTAAATCTCCCCAGCAAGTGCGCAGTGGATTTTAATGTGGCATCTTGGCAGTTGGCATATTGCCTCAGTCCTCAATTTGAAATCATATATTCCACTCAAATTTCTGTGGCATCCAGCCACCAGAGGAGCAGAGACCCACAATTAGTGAGCAGAGTTAATCTTTCTGTGACCTAGGTGTGAGTTGGAAGTTGTGTCATAGAATCACAGAATCCTGGGGACATCAAACCTCCTCTAATAATGTAGGCAATTGCTTCAGAGTCACAGAATCACAGAGTCATAAAATCTTAGAATCATAGAATGTTTTGAGCTGGAAGGGACCTCAAGAATCATCTAATTCCAGCCCCTCTCCCATGGGTAGGAACACCTTCCCCTAGACCTGGTGGTTCATATTTCTTGTATTTTTTTTCCTTCCACAGAAAATATTGTCTACCTTTTCCTGTTCAGTTTTCCTGGCACCCTTTTGTGCTATTTTCTTTAATGGTACTTTAGTATTACTCTGTTCCCCCCTGAAGTGCTTCACAATGGATTCTTAGAACTCTTAAGTGTAAGAGATATCAGACTGCAGCTTTTTTGTTCTTTAAAACTGACTAAAACCCTGCAACTCAGTCCAAGGCAGGTAAATATTCTACAAGAGAGTAAGTTTCCCAGTATTTTGACTCACACAGAGATGATATGACATGCTGTATTTTGAAGCAAGCCTTTTTCCCCCTCCTGCTGTGATATAAGAAGCTGTTTTGTGAATCTCCTTGCTTACACTGGAAAGATCAGGGCAGAGAAAAAAGTGAAGCAGCAAGTTCCCTGGCTGCAGCATCAGTCCTCTGGTAAAGCAAGTTTTCAACTAAAAATATCTGTGGCATTTTGAACTAGAAGGATTCTCTGTGAAGAAAGCTTGAAATTACTATTCTCACCTCTTCTGCTAGGTGTTTGCTGCTCAGTAGAGAGTTTTTCATATGAGATCATCACCATGGTAGTTATAACAAGCTGGCCAGCAGAGACTGTGAAGTTAATACTTAAAAAGAGTACATTCTTTTTCTGTAGTATCTGCTGTGAAACTGTTTTAAAGTTTGTTCCTTGAAGAATGTCCACTGGCAGCCCAGAAAGCCCAACGTGTCCTGATTTGTATCCAAAGCAGGGTGGGCAGGTTGAGGGGGGGATTCTGCCTCTCTGCTCTGCTCAGGTGAGACCCTCCCACCTGCAGGGCTGTGTCCAGATCTGGGCCTCCAACATTAAAAGGATGCGGAGCTGTTGGAGCAAGCCCAGAGGAGGCCACAGAGGTGCTCTGGAGTCAGGCTGAGAGGGCTGAGTGTGTTCAGCCTGGAGAGGAGAAGGGTCCAGGAGACCTTCCAGGCCCTAAAGGGGCTACAAGAGAGCTGGAAAGGAGCTATAGGCAAGGGTATGGAGTGACAGGACAAAGGGGAATGGCTTTAAACTGACAGGGGGCAGAGTTAGATTAGAGATTAAGAACAAATTCTTCACTGTGAGGGTGGTGAGGCACTGGGACAAGTTGTTCAAAGATGTGGATGCCCCATCCCTGGCAGTGTCCAAGGCCAGGTTGGATGGGGCTTGGAGCAACCTGGGATAGTGGAAGGTGTCCCTGCCCATGGCAAGAGGTAGGAACAAGAAAAGCTCTAAAGTCCCTTCAACACAAACCAGTCTGTGATTCTGTGAGGTTTTGATTCTACATGATCCTGTGGGGTTTTAAGACTCCATTATTTCATGATTCCATGGTTATCTGGTATCATTACCCACATTGTTTGGGGAAGATTGATCTTCCCAGGAATCCCTCCCAGATCTGCAAATCTCTCATGCCAGTAAAAAATTGGTTATAATGTACTTTTTGTAAAAATGAAGCTGTGAGAAAGCTGTGCACTTCTGCCTTCACATAACAAGGAACAACAAGGGGGCTGATATTTTCTGTCTCACTTCCACCAAAGTTTCTTTAAATGTCCTCTTTAAACTTGATCTTGGCTTAGTCATCTGTAAACCCACACACACAAAAAAAAAGAGGGAGCAGAAGGGGTGAAGGAAAGCAAATCCTTATGCCAAACTAGTCTTCTCAAAATTTGCACAAGCATTAATCAGCACATTGCTGCAAAACAGAACAAATAAGAGCATCATGTTCTTTTGAAAGACCAGTTTAAAGGGTTTTGAACTGACTCAGACAAACACATCCCTCAGGGACATCCTTGATTTCCACATTGTTCTCCTGATCACTCAGTGTGTTCCCAGAATGAGAACTTTCACTGTTTGTCTTCTTTTTCTTACTGGGCACGGTACTTAGGCAGAAAATCTGTCAGAAAGGAATAGCTGCATATAAATGTTATTCTAAGTATGGTTTCTGATACTATAGCTCAGCATGTTTGGAATATTGATCACAGCACTTAAATTTGCAATTAAAATGATAATTTCTTTTTTTCCACTGATTCTTTGACTAATGTTATGCAAAATACCTCCTAGGATTGACATAAGGGCAATAAAAACGGCACAGAAAAATCTGTACGGAGCTAATTGTTAAACATATGGTCACATGCCATGGAAGGGGCAGGCAATGTGAACAAGGAGTGAACAGGGACATTGAGTATCTTCATAAAGATGGAACTTTCATCACTGCTGCTACTTGCATTTTCATTCTTTTCTTCTCTCCTTAATTTCCCCAGAAACTTTCTTTTTCTTTTCCCAAGTTAGAGGCGCATTTATGTTCTCTCACAGTGGTGCAGGGAACTGCTGACTCCAACATAGAGAAAACTAAGGTAAAAGGATTTAGAAGTGTGACCCTTGAGATTTGGGAATATAATTTTTATGGTACACCAACAAAAGTACAGATGTTAAATTCAAGGAGAACACATGAAATAACAGCAGGGTCAGTGGTGTGATATTATCACCATGAATTGTTTGCCCTTATAGCTGGTTAAAAGTTGGATTGATCCATGGTGTCTTCAGTCTAAGAAGTTTAACTGGAAGTTTTTCTTAGTTCCTTTTTTCTGTATTTTCTTTCTCTACAAATTTAACCATTTTAGTTTCTTGCCAAGAGAAGTTGGGGCTGCCCCATCCTGGAAGTGTTCCTGGCCAGGTTGGATGGGGCTTGGAGCAACCTGGTCTAGTGAAGGGTGTCTCTGCCCATGGCAGGGGGATGGAACAAGATGCTCTTTCAGGTCCCATCTAAGCCCAACTGTTCCACAATTTCTATGATTTCGTGATCTTGGATGCACATCAAAAACTCACCTATTTCTATTTAGCATAAATCAAACTCAGCCTCAGTGCAGCTTATTTTTTACTTCTACATTTCCCAGAATGTTCTTAGTCCTTGTTTGCCCTAATGTCAAAAAACACCACTTTCTGATTTTGGTGCTTATTCAGAGATGAAGCGTATTGGTGATCAATGTGCTCCAGTCTTCTCCAGTCAATATCTGAGCTATGGGTCACTCTGTCAGAACCTTTTCATCATTCTTCACAAAATGAGTTTTTCTCAGATTGCCTTCCCCATTCTACTCCTCAGTTTCTTTATTTCATCATTAACCAAATCTTATTCATTCACTGCACTGATTCCCCACACCAGGGTTTTAGTTCCCTTCACAACTGCTTATCTCTGTCCCATTATTTTGTCTCTTTAATAAATTATTTCAGAGTGTGCATTAATTGTTTCTTTCCATAGTATGTATAAAAGAATACTTGAAATACTCTTCCCTGAAAAGATAGATAGGACTTTTCATTCTTTTCCTCCGTTTTCTTAAAAAAAAAAAAAGAAAACAAACTTTTACAATTAACAAATATGTACAATGATCTCCTTATATTGCAGAAAAGAAAAAAACTTCAAAATAACATTTGAAAGCCCATTATGTTTTGCTAGTGATTAATACAGTGCTATAAATACCTGAAAATTAATTGATATTGCTAATTTTTAAGACAATAAGGTATCTATAATATTTTCCAATTTTTTTAGTAACAGGAGGCCTCATTATATTATTTAGGTTATTACAGCAAACACTGCAAATGCATTTAGTCTTTATTGATGTTCCATCCATACCTGTCAAAGGAGTAGAATTTCATTACTCCCTTCATTTTTCCTAACTACCTTAATCTTTTCTTTAGCTCCATTATTTCCCCAGGTGACCTCACTCAGGGAAACATCAAGGAACACAAGAACAATAGAGAATTGATCGCCTACAGTTTTTTCTTGATCTTCTGTTTTGTCAACACCATCTCTTCCCACTGAGAGACGTAATCATCAGCCTTGTGTAGTAGGAGGTCTGAATGAAGCTGGAAATATGAATGAGTGGTAAAAGGAAGCACCAATGAAATAAATAACTGGCTAAGCTTGAATCATTCCCTATTGACTAAGTTTTTATCTTGGGCAAAAACTTACTGATGGAAACCAACTCCTCGTTGTCAGGTCTGTCAGGATGACAATGTGGGATACAGTGCAATAATTTAATGATTTAAATTTAGCCTTCTGAAGCCAAAACCATCTGGTACAAAGGACACTTTGGCAGATTGAGTACAGTGAGAATACTGTTCTTCTTGCTGTTATGGTCTGATAACAAAGGAAAAATACGCAACCAAAGCCATTAAAAAATCATTTGCAGTCTATCTCCCAACCAAGTTTGAATAATAAGAGGCAGAGCACTAATTAAAATTGTATGGAGTTTCCCAGCAGAGATATTGCAAACCAATTGCCACTTGTCTGCTCTCAAGTATTTTCTGTAAATGCATTCATTTGTGGCATCTTTTCATTTATGTGACAATATTATTACATTTTGTTTTCCCTGGCAATTGTTTTATTGCCATCTGGGAGTCATTAGTGAAACACTTTAGAGAAAGTAAGGACATCTCTGAATACACCCCTGATTTTAGGTCTGGGTTGAAATGGACTCTTAATAAAATAAAATTGCGCATTTTTGGAAGATGGACAATCTTAAGATGCTCATTTCATAGGTAGGACTGGAACAGAAAATGAGACAAGATTGCACACACAATACAAAGGTATTAAAACTGGAAGCAATCTTCCATTTTCATCCTCAACAGGGATATTCTAAAAGGTAAATTTGTTTGTTATATAATTATCTCTTTATAGAAGTGAGGATTTTTCCTGGTTGTTTTTGTGGACAGCTGGGGCAGGGCTGCTTGACCACATCCACTCCAAAGCCACTTTTCAATCTGATTTCCCCAAAATGGTCCCTGACATGGGCAGAATGATTTTCATTTCTTCTTCTGTAAGACATGGCTTCGCACTGATATTAAAACTAATTTTCTTTCAACAGGTACATCTTATGAAGTGACTGCAGGCTATGTCACTTTGTCATCCACAAAATTCATACTTATGATCAAATCACTGATGAAAAAGCTTGAATTCTGTCAGACTAATAACCATCTTTCATAAAAATACCAGATGAATAGTCAAAAAAATGCCACTTCATATTTAGTTAATCAGTAGGCAAACATGAGCTCCAGCAAGATTTTCAAATGCTAAGGAGGACATGAGAGTGCAGAGTCCAAATCACAGAATAGTTATGGCTGAGAAAGACCTCTGAGATCATCAGAGTGAGCCCTTAACCCAGCACCATGTTCACCACTAAACCACCTCCCCAAGTGCTACATCCACGTGTTTTCTGAACACTCCCAGGGATGGTGACTCCACCACTTCCCTGAGGAGGCTGTTCCCCTTCTTGGCAACACTTTCAGTGAAGAAATTTTTTCTAATACCCAATTTAAACCCTCTCTGGTGTGACTTGAGGCCACATTCTCAAATACTTGTTCTGATGCCTTCAGACCCTACGGTGTCTCAGCTCTTCATTTTGTTGCATTCTTTCTCAACAACACTTTGGGGACGTGACAAGGCTGGAAGCTGGAAAGCTGCTACCACCCAACAACCCTAGAGATAACACAGATGTGAATAGTAGAGAATGTGGAGGGAATAAGACAGAAAAAGGAAAAAAAGAGTTAAAAGGAGAAACAAGGGGTTAAAAAAAACAGGAATCGAAAAAGATAATTTGTCATGATCAGACCTGGCAATAGGCATGGCAACCTCTCCTGAGGATGATCTTGTTCTTCATCTTGCATTAAGTCTGTCTCATCCCCTCACTCTCCAGGAAAGAGATTGCACAAGAATATTGGGATAATCAGCTGGGAGTTCAAAGTCCATTCATCTGTTACCTCCTGCAGCCCAGATGTCCCTCTCACCAGCCTGCAGGTATGTTCTGCACCCTGATAGCTCTGGTTCGTGCCAGTCACTTGGCTGAGGTCATTAGCTCCACTGAAAGAAACTCAGAAGCCTCAAGTTATTTGTTCATACCACATTTTGCAGATTGGGCTTTGAAGTGGAGAATGGATCTCATGAACAGAACACCTGTCAGTTCCCTAACCTGCCCTTTCAAATATTTTACTGTCTCCACAGGAGAATTTAAATTAAAGTAATAGTGAACATAAAAATGGAAAACAAGAAAAAACAATAAGCCAACCTCCTCCTGCGGCAAATTCTTTTGCATTAACAATTTAATTTTATTTTTGCAATATATCTCAAGATAGAATGAAAGAACACAACTGCAAGGTAATGTCAGCCTGGTTAGCATTATGAAAATAATAATAGCATAAATGATGTAAAATAAACTGTACAATAATGAAGCTGAAAGGTCATCCATACTCCATATCCCACAGAAGTTTGTGCATCCCATTGGCAGCCAGCACTGCTAAATATCTGTGTATGGATGGGTGAGAGATAAAAGCAAAAACCATAGTGTTATACTGCTTTTGTCATTTTTTTTAGAAAAACAGTTGAGTATTGTCAGAAAAAAACAACAATCTGCATAAGGGCATCAGAGAGAGCATATGGTTTGCAGATAAGATTTTCTTTTAGAATTACAATCAAGCATGTGTTACTTTATGGCAAAGTTATACAGGGAGATAAATTAATGTATGTTCTGCGTTTCTGTACAGATTTCTACAATAAGAATTAACTTTGCTGCACTCTTTACCTTTTTCTAAAAAAAGAAATTACTCAATTTCCAGGCATGAATAAGCAAACAACTTTTATATATTTGGAGGTAGTTAAAAAAAAGATAAATTAGGCCCTCCAATTATAGTGCTGCAAACATTTTCTTCATTTGATGAATTTACAAGGATACAAAATACCTGTGTGAACAAATAAACATTGCCTGTATTCAATTAAACCGTTGCTTCCTTCATGCTTTAATTACATAATTAATGTGATAAATTAAACTGTTTCTCAGTGAACCATCCAGTCTAAGCTTAGAATTTATATTAGTGTACTTTGCTATATGTGCACAAAAAGTAATTTGGTTCACGACATTATCTCTGAATTACTTCCCTGTTTTCATTTCCACTTCAAATGAAAAAAAAAAAAAAAAAATAGACACTAAAACCTAAGTTTCACATTGCTGTACTTTGCAACAGTGGAACATGCAGAAGAGTAGAGAGGTTTTTATCATACATGGCCAATATATTTGCCCCATAAATCTTGGGCTAATGCCCAAAGAAGATCAGAACAAGATGTCCTAACAATGCTGAATCCCATCTTTTTCCACACATGGCTCCATTTAGCAAAACTGAATGAATGAATTGTCTTTCAACAAGGGCACCGAAATGATTTGCCTGCAGGATTCTTTCCCGGGTACATCAGCACACAATGTGCTCTAGGACTTTTTTCATGCTTATTTCCATGTCATTCACTAAAACTGCTCAAATCCCTCCTTCAGGAGGCTATGGAGAACCTAATTAAGAGAGTCAGACGGATTCATGCAAGAAAGCTTCATTAAGAACCAGGCTGCAGATTGCTGAGAGCTGGGAGGGTGCACAAAGTAAATGCTGTTGTGTACTCACTATTCTCCTGTAATCTGCCCCAGATTTCTGAGTCTAATGCTGTCAGGGAGGTCACTGCTCCCAGTTGGGAGATGGGTACAACAATTTTAACTCCAGCAGGGGGAGAATTACAGCCTGTCTCACAGGGCAGATACATTATTGAACACAACAAGAACAGGCTTTGGGCAACAAAAATCAATCACAGGCATCTGAAGGATTACCCTACTTGATTGAAAGTCTCCTCGGACAGAGAGCTGGTCTCTCCTTGGGTTTCAGGACTTCAGCAAATGTAAAGCTGCTACTTTATTCACGGACTTTATTGCTGGTACAAACAGAAACTGTTAGACATCCTTCTGGAAACTCACTCTCTGTAATTTTCCACTTCCCTGCTCAGCAATAAGATGTTATTTGTAGTATCTGCTAAATGTAGAGAATCACAAAATCACGTGAGTTCAAAGAGACTTTAAGATCTTTGGCCATAGCTGGCTGAAAGCTGAGACCATACAAACATTCAAAAGAACCTGGTGTAAGAATGGGCTGTGGAGAAGCTCACAGGGTTCCAGAGCTGGCACAAATCAACACCTCTGTTGATATCTTTGGTTCTACAGGATGTCATAACCTCTCACATCAGGTGGTTTTGACAATCTGCAGAGGTGGTAACTAAGACTAAGCATGAAGGACCATACACATCCATACTCTCCTTTTCAGGAACTGGGGATTAGTGGGAAACATTTGAAATAAAATTCTGGCGAAAACACTACTAAGAGGAAGGATGTGCTGCTCTCGTGCCAATTATGTATCACACTTGTCCATCCCACATTTCCTGACTTATAACAGCATAGAGGAAAATCTATCGAGGAAAAGGTAGGGCTGGGTAGGGTGCAGGTTTGACAGCTGGATGGTGTCAGAGCAGGTACAGCAGCAAAAAAAGGGGGAAGGGGTGAATAAAGCTGTACATGAGAAGGCTGCAGGATCATTCACACTCCTGGAGCACCATCTGTTGATCTTACCCATCCAATCAAATTGCCACTTTACATCTTGTCTCTCAGGCTTTATATGAAAAGAAGTCACCACTCCTGGAGTCTCAGAAGGAGACACCATCCCAGAACTTCATTAAAGCTAACCAAATTATCAGTTATTTTTAATTACGTTTGAAAATTGAGTCATTCATAAAAAGGCTGAACGTTGCACAATAATATGGGAGGGCTCTTCTTCTCATACCAGGAAGATGAGGCAATACAAGTGGTGATGCTGTTAATAAAACTGAACCCATAGGAAATTTGGTAACATTTGGAATCAATGAGAAACATTTGGTGAGGCTTTACAAGCTATTACTGGCTCTTTGGTACATTTGATTAAATCAGTGCATTCTGTACTAAAACCAAGACGTTTTTGCCATACACAACCAATTAAAACATCAGAGACAATGTTTCAACAACTTGAAATGAATTCTTGCCTTTCTACAACAAAATGTGGAAAAGAGATACAGGGGAAGGGCTAATCAAACAACCTTTACCAAAACCAAAGCTGCAGAATCTTTCACAACATTGAAGTCTCAGTTCCTGTGAAAGTGAGGACATTAAGGACAGTTGGTGGATTACACATTGTACATTTGTGGTTAGGGTAAGATCTTAGGAGAAAATTTTTCTTTGGGAAGGAGAGTGCAAAAGAGGTGGCTAACAGCCTGCCCCTGTTTTCAGGAAATTTAGAAGTTAAAGAAGTAGTATAAGTAGAAGTAGATTATATAATCTTGCTTGTTTTAGGAACAGAAGTGCTGTTTCAGAGACTGTAAATGTTTGGCAAGCCAAACTGAAAACCTTTAATCAATAAGCCTGTGTCACACTGAAATGTTTACAGGAGTATCACAGGTCTACTGAAAGAAAGAAAATAGACAAAATACACATTCTCTGTGTCTAAAAACACCTTTGAAAGAAATAACACTGTAAGAGTGCAAGAAAAGCTTCACTGAGTATTCAAACTTCAAATTTTCCCCCAAAAAAATTTAAAAACGTCTGACTCCCTATTTTTCTTTACAGCTCAAGACCATTTTGGCATTTTTCTTCTGGGTGCTAAATATTTTCTGTCCTCATAACGTGCTGCATTGATGAGATCAAATTCCTGATAACCTTATGAGCAGCACACCCTGCTCTCCCCTGGTCCCTCAGGTGCCACAAAGCCTTGTCTAAAAAACCCCAAGTTAGGAGTTATAGCAACACCATGTTCTTAACTCTGCAGCAGCAGAAAAATGTGAAAATATTTAAATAGTTACTTCAAGATTCTCGAGCCTGCATGAAATTCCTGATTTGGCCCAGTTTAACCTGACTCACATCCTTAGGTTGCTGCAGAACCTGCACTGGCAGCTGAGCAGGTGTGGGTAGTCACACTGCTTCCAACATCTAATCTTGATGCCTGAATTGGATCTTGAAAGCTTCACTCGATGTATCCAGGGCTCCTAACTCTGTGTCCAAGGTTATTTACCTTGAGTCAGTGCAAGCAAACCCTCCTTTGTTCCCCAGAGCTGCTCTCAAGTCAAGAGCTCCTTGGACTTTGTATAAGGGGTTTCTTTCTCTGTGTGTGGTTTTCATCTTGCAGTCAAGAGAATTTCTTTCATTTCCTCTCTATTCAGCTGTTACCAGGCAAGAAGAAATACTTGACACAGACTGAAAGCTTTTGATTTGAATTCTTGTGTAACCTTCTCTTTTATCAATTTGTCATTTTGCTGATAAGCCTCTCATGCACCGAGGCATTTATTAGAATCATTATCAGAGAGCTCTCAGATCACTTTGTTGTCATGACAAACTGAGTTGTGCTATGCCCAGCTTGATGGATGGGCTGGATATTTTTATACTCCTCTGGAAGACAGAGCCTAGTGGTTTTGACACTCATGATCCTTCCTTGATATGCAAAATGAAGGCCAAGCATGAGTGTGTTGTAGGAAACAGTAAGTTCATTGGCATCACAGAAAAGCACCCAGAACTGAAGTGGGAACTGCTGAACACAGATCTAAACCTGAGATCTTTCAAACATCTCATCACTTTGTGGAAGGATAAACTGCCTCTAAATTTAGCTGCCCAACATTTAGCTTGACATTCAGTCCCTGAAAAGCAAGATACATCTCAAAGTATGTCTAAGACTGTAGGGAGAACCTAAATGGCAACTTAAACTTCACACCAAGGCTTAGCTTCATCCTGATAAGATCAACACCTGAGAATGTGCAAACTCCTTTAGACCCCATGAAGTTTTTTTAACACACACAACAGAAATGAGCAAGAAATCCAAGTCATCCTCAATCAGAAATGTGCCTTTATTGCTGCAGGTGAATCTCACCCAAACTCCAGTGGATGAATCCACCTAAACTGGTGGTTCAGCTATGCCAAGTCTGGGATGGAGTGATGGGAGAGTCAAGGACCTGTGAGAGCAAAGGATTTGTTCACTTCACTCTTTTCTTCATTCTCCTGCCTGTGCCACCAATGAAGGGCCCTGAGCAGCCAACTCAGTCTCTTGCTCTGCAGAGAGGAGTCCATGAAGAGTGAGAAGTTATCTCTGTTGCTCCAGTTTTCAGGGAAGCATAGAGAATATCTTTTGTACACAGAGGGAAAGTTTACATTTCCCTTCTTATTCCAAATTAATTATTTTTTAGCTCAAAGGAAAAATTCTCTGAGGGCTTCTCTTATCTTTGTGAGACTCTGCTAGGAATATCTGGGCATGATGAGTGACTCTGTGTTTTTACACATTATCTTAGTCCTTCTGACGCTCTTTTTATACCTCTGTAAAGCTGTGAACCAGTGGGTATGTACTGGATTTATGTCTTTGCCAACATTTCATTGGTTTAGGAGCTATGCTGATCATAAGTCTATGCATTTAAATTACAAAGCATTTGGGCCAAATTCTATAAAAGACAGGTGATAAAATAAATTTTGTGCTTCAGAGTCATTATTGCTGTCTGTAAAGTTACAGCCAGCAATGGACAGACAGCAGTGTCTACTTTCAATTTCCACCCAAGGCTCTCTAATGCTGCTCTGCAGATGCTGTGGAAGCAGTCAGTGAACACAAGCTGACTAGCAGCTGTCACTGCACCATGTTTCCCTTTTCCAGACATGATTTTGTCATGCTGGACTAAAAAATCCCCTCCTGATATACCCAGAAGTTCATCAGTATTTGTTTTTGCTGGATCCAAATGCAGAATGAGAGGCTGGAAAAGCTAAACAAGGAATTGTGGGGAAGAATGATACAAGCAGAAACCTGTCCTGAAGAGTTTGTGTCTGCCAGCTACAGAATAAGAGCTGGCACAAATAAGAAATAGCCCTAAAACTCATCATACCTTACTTGTCTCCACAAATCCTCCCCTATTTTAAAAGTAGGGTTTCATAGGAATTCTTCCAAGCTAAAGTAATCTTTAATTCAAAATAAACTATTCAGATGCTGCCACCAAAAATTGGCAAGCCTGTGCTCGTGCTTCTGCCAAAATACTGTTATAATAAATGTAGAGTATCTAATCTCCCTTTCCCTTCCTTGTTTCTTCTTCCCCTGTGCTTTTGGGGCAAGGTTTTGATATTTAACATGTTCATGTGTGTGATACAGAACAAATAAACCTAATGAGCACATAATACACTGAATAGTTATCTTTTAATGACTGTGTCTGTTCTATCATTTGATATAAAATATGGACACTTTTCCTGGTGCATGAAAATTATCCAACTTTCATCTCTTCTGGATATTTTTATACATTTACCTTGCATGTAAGTTTTGTAGGTTTGTTGTTTGGATTTTTTTCCATGTGATATGCACACTCTAGACTTAATCCTGAAAGTCGCTGTGTTTCTAAGATGTAATTTCAAATAAATAAATGTGAAATTCACTGGGATTTTTTTGATTGTTTTGTTGTTTTTTCCAGAGTCATGAGTATTTGCAAACACAAAAATGATATTACAAATGATCAATGAGGAATGCAGCAGAGTTTATAGTTAAACATACACAGAATTTATAATTTTGGGGACAGTACACCAAAGAAAATAATCCCTCTGGCAGATAAACCCAGGCAATTCAAGTCTCCTTTAAATTGTGGCAAACTAAACAAGAGGGTTTTTTTACAGATATTATTGAGTGCAAACAATTTGAATAGTGCAATGTTTGACAAGCATCAGCCCACTGATTTATTCCTACAGATAACCTTCAGTGCAGCTAATGGATTAGACATTCCTGAAATATGGAGGAACTCAGCATTTACTGATGAGCTGAGTCCATTAATCCTAAATAAATTACAGTGTATCAAATGCATGGAGATAATTAATCATGGTATATTTATAGTGTATAAAAAGCTCATGGTGACACTCCATGGTGACTATTCATAAATACATTTTTAATTTAAGTTAGAGGAGTTATGAGGGTCAAGTCACTATAAAGAAGTTACTGCAAACTTTTTTATTATATATATAATTACCAGATAATATTATTTACTATTTGAGCAGCAAGGGACTCTGACATGATTCACAATTCTGGGTAATAGATGAATATGCAAAATGCAGTCACAGTCCTAAAGAGTTTACCAATGAATATGGTAAAGCAATAAAACATTTATTTTCAGTCCTCAACAGATACAGGAAATCAGATTAACATGCAAAAGATGCTTCAATTAATCTAAATTAGAGCCCACTTTCAAGGAGAAAAAGTGGTGTTCATCACTAGAGTTGTTTCTATTCTCAATAATGATAATACATGGCAGTTTTCAGCCTCTAAGTGTTTTACCAACATTAGGTAATAAACCTGCTATCATCATAAAATCACTTTCAGGCAGGTGAATATTCATTTTACTCATTACTTAAGGAAAGAAAAAAAAAATGAGTTTGTGGAGGAGGAAATCATTAGCAGAAGCCACAATCAAAAAGGAAGATGACAATTAACCCTACATGACTATCATGTCATACCTGACAACATCAGGACACAAATCTAATTTAATGAGATTTAAATATGCAGCCCACCAACTACCCTTTAATACCAGATTTATGAGAAAGTGTCAGAAGGCTTTCCTGGTTTAGTTTGGTTGTGCTTCTGGTTTTTTTCTGCCATGTGGCTTGATCTAACAAGATATATTATCTCTCCTTGCAAAATTAATGTCATTTATTCAAGGGCTCCTTCCCGCTCTTTACAAGAGAGTTTGGTCTTAGCTTGCCCCACTTAGAGAGGTCCCTCATTAGAAAAATAAAATAGCAATAATGCAGATTGAGGTAAGGGACTAAAACTGGGAGCAGAATATCAATCATTCCATTAATTCTGTTTTCCAGTATACTGGGGGGAAAAAATAAAAAACAATAATAATTAAAAGAAGAAATTAATATAAAAGGGTCAAATCACCAGATAAATTTTCTATTGATTACAAGCTGTATGATTCAGAGAAATATCAGTTTTTTGCTCTGACTTTTGGAATAATCCTCTCTGCACTCTTGGCAGGCCCTGAGATCACTCAGAAAAGCTTCTGTTCTTTTACAGTTTCCAAGGTTATGTATCCATATGCTTTTTAATTTGTAGTTTGGTATTTTGTGACAAAGATCAGGTTTGCCAAGCAGGTTTCTAAAAATCATTATACTTATCCTAGATTTCAGTTGCCCTGGACTGGACCAGTTCCATTGGTTTAAGTCACATTTCAGGGTGAAATCCATGTATTAGGTTAATACATCATTAATACAGGCAGAATTTTCTTAAGCTTTTACTGATGAAATTATTGAAATTAATATGAATGAAACTCAGCTGGACAAGGCCTTGAGGAGGATTTGGTTCCCCCTTTTTTTTTTTTCAAATCATTAAATATTTACCAATCTATAAATCAAATAGAGAAGCACTTCCCACAAAAATTGTGGTCTGTTTGTTCAGATTAAAAGGTTTTGAGGACACCCACCTTGAAGACCAAATTCATCCCTCTGCCTCTTATTTTAAGCCCAAGTTCGTTCCTTGGCTCCATGCAGTGGAACAAATTCAAGACATTCCTCTCTCTGACTGCAGAAAAGGCTTCTTCTACAAATATGGATGAGCAATTTAATTTAAAAATATCACCAGAGATCATTTCCCTCTTCTCATCATTGTATCTGCTCATGCAACTGAACTAAAACTCAAAAACACTTAAAGGTTTTTACAGGTCATGAACCAAGTATTTGGCTGAGCCAACAAGTGAAATTATTTATATTTCTTAAATTTTTACTTTCAAAAACACCTACAGTTTTCAGTTTTGTGGGGTTTTTTTCCTCTTTCCTCTTTATTCCATGAACAACAAGCAAAAAGGTCATTGTACTTCAGCTATGAATCTTCTTCTTGATGCCTGTTTTTGGGAAATATTATCAAGCCTCAGAGTCCTGGAAAAATCTCCAAATACTCTGTTTTTCATAGTGCTTCAGATTTAGCAAGCTAGAACCCTCTTTTAAAAAATACTGTATTTCCTCAGTCTGATTTTATAAGAAATCAATCCCTCTGCTTCAAGAATTTGTTAACGAGAAGAGCTAAGTTTGAGTTGAGTTTATGAAAATATTGAAATAATTTGAAAATGCAAAGTCAGGTGCTTGAGACATCAATAGGCTACATTGTGCTGGCTAGTTTAAAATAATTAATGTAGCTGTTAGTTAAAAAATCCTATGAAGGTAAATAAGTGCTTTCAAGACATTAATTTCCCTGAGTTTTTCTTTTTTTAAGGGCCTAGCAAAATCTAGTAGAGTAGATATAGAAAAACAATTATGTTTCATTTGGCAAGTAAAAAAAATTAAATTGCTTTTTGAGTCCTTAAATTTCATTTATTCAAACTGTCTGCCACTGAGGAATGATTTTGAAAGACCACATTGATCAGCTTGAGGTTTGACCAGAGATGTGTTTGTGGAAAAGCATGAGAAAGCAAGTAGTTAGCAAAAGCAATTTTTTATTTTTCTGAGGCTCTGTACTTCACAAGGAAAAGACTTCAAGGGCTTTGACATCCTCACTTTCATTGCATCTGAACAGAAGATGAGTGCAGGAAACCTCTTGAGTGTTCAAAAAGGAAGGTACACCTAAAGGAAAAATATATTCCCCTTGCTGTGTGTGGCTCTGCAGGACTGCAGAGATGTGCAGGTTTAACACAAATTTTCCTAACACGTTTTAGAATGGCACCAACACGTCTTTCACAGTGTTGATTGGAAAAGTTCAGCAGATCCATCCATAACTCCATTCTGCTGAGGAATTCAACTGCTGACCTGGCAAGCCAAATCTGATTGCTGCAGGGTCAGCACAGATTAACCAATAGATGTCTGGGTTTAGCATAAACATCGAGGATTTACATTTTAAAAGGATATTAAAGCACTCGTTGCTCTTAACAAGCTGCTAAGGCTGCCAGGGTGCCATATGCTCCCCATAAAGAGCTGAATATTCTCATTACCTTCCCTTTCCAGTAATGGACAAACCATAACATCACCCCCTGGAAAGCATCACCCCGCACAGGTACTTGTTTTGGTGCTGTATTTATTTCAATAAATAAATCCCTTCATCTGCTCTTCGATTGAGGTACCTTTAACTCCCAGGCCTTACTGCAGCCTGGGGATTTTAGATACATTTTGTGTATCTAATGATTTCAGGCTTCACAATCAAATTGCAAGGAAGAAGGCAGAAGCAGTAATTCAGAAAGCATAGCTGAGACGATGCTTTTTCTTCTGAGAAAAGTAAAACCACTTTAAAAAATTCAGCCTTATAAACAATAAAATTACTTATGAATGTGTATTGGATCTGGCAAATTGATTTTACTGGGGAAAAAAAGTGTGAAAGCACTGAGTTTTTGAAAGTGGCAGTTAACTTTTTCTGAAGTAAAACTCTCAGTTTTAGAAATGCTGAAACAAAAACCTTTCACATCAGAAACGTTGAAATGTTTTTGCATTGACATTTCCAGAACAAACCTCCTGAGTTCCCAGTTTGCTGTGGAATATTTTCATTAAAAATTAATGCCTAATTTTATTTACTTATGTTAAGTTATAGGAATACGAGAAAGAGGTTAAAGAAGGATAAATCATGAAAAGATGTAGATGATTTCAGGCTGAGCAGCTTAGGTGAAGAAATCCATTAGTTGTTTAATGCAGTCACAGGGCTGGTTTACAGCATCAGACCCATAAAACAAGCTCTGCATCCTATAAAGCAATCTTATCTGAGTTTTTTTTTTCTGAAAAAAAATAGAGGTTTCCAGATGCATTGAATCCTGGAATTTTCAAACATTGACAAGAAGAATGGAGATGTCATAAACACAGATAATTTATGTCTCTTCAAGTACCCCACCAGTATGGAAGGGTAAGCACGGATATTTTTCAGAGAGCAAAATGCTTCTGAGCTTTTTTTTTTTTTTTCAGCAGAAGCTCTCCTGTTGAGCAGGAGGGGGAGAGAAATGGAGAGTGGTCAAAGCAAACGACCCAGCACCATTTTCTTCTGGGGCACTCTGGGCTGCTGAGTTCCAGAGCAGCCTCTGTGTGTTCTTAGAGGATCAGGGCAGCATGAAAGACCACTGGCTCTTCTCTGGAAAATGTTTTATAGTGCTCATGTGGAATTATCTGCCCCAGGGAAAGGTGTAAAAGCTGTTGCAGGAGTAATAGCAGTACTAGTTTTAATAGTCAGACTGGTCCAGCATGACATTTACCATCATAAAATAGTTTGGTTGGATATTAGAGATTGTTAGAAATGAGAGGAAGAACTAAGGACTGTAGCTCAAAGGATGTTTCAAAAGGGAGGCAAACATTGATTTTCAGACATTATTTAATAGATAAACTCACTATCTTTATTTAGAGTGTAAAATAAGTCCAGAGCTCTCTCAGAAATCTCATAGTCCAGCTGTCAGAAGCATGGGGAAAAAAAACGTGGAAAAGGAGAAAGAAAAGTTATCCTTTCCAAAAGTATATCTGAAATTCTGCAGACTGAGATGAAAAGGCATCTGAGAATGCTGAAGGCCTCTCATGCACTAAGAGGAGAGCCCCACATGCCCCTGCCAGTCTGTGCACAGAGGATGAGAATAGAAAATGCTTAAATAAATGTTACCTAGCAAAGCTCATGTTTGGTGAGTCAGATGCTGTTGGAGGATTTGGAGGGGTTATCCGCATCTTCCTACTGCTCTTAGTACTGACCATAAAATTAAGCTTCACTGCTTTAAATGACTATAATTCATTCTTTAACTGCCACACTAACCAGATCTCCCATCATTTGATGTTGGTCTGTAAGTGTTGGCTGGCAGGGGGGGTGTTGCAGGAGTCATTCTCTTTCCTTAGCACCTCCACAGGTTTTCTCTTGATCATCTCACAGCCTTTCCTGGCCCTTGCTTGCTGCCATTGAGGTGACAGAAGTGCCTCAGATGCAGTCCCCGTGCCCTGTGAGGTGTCAGATTCCTCCACACAGAGCTTACAGCTCTTTGGATGACAAAAGACTTAGGGCAAGGTAGCTATGGACAAAATCAAGATTTGTTCAACTCCTAAAATTAATTGCCTGCATTTTGTATTTCAGCTTGTTCTAGAGTACAGTCACCAGTGTGCCCTAATGGGATGGGATGAGTTGCTTCCTTTATATAATAATTTCCTCACTGCCTGCCTTTTGCTTTGAGCATGAGAAGATCCTCTCTTCTTTGTTAATTGTTTTCTAACCTGAATTTTGTATAACAAGTAAATCTTGTTAGAATATCTCCTTGCTCTCCACACAATGCAGAATGCAGCTATTGGAGTCTGTTCCAATACCATTGTAATCATTGATCCAACAAGTTCAAAGTCTGACTTTCCTTTTTTCTTAAGCAGATATGCTCACTGTAATGAAATATCTTGTTCTGTAATAACCAGCTGTTATCTTAGTCTTCCTCCCAGTAGAGCTTGTTTCTAATACCAACAAGGGATTTTCCACTAGCTTAATTATTTGATCTCATGATTCTGAAAGTGTTAGGAAGGAAAGCAGAGGGGGAAGTAAGCTGGTGTGTTTATTTTAATGGAAGAAGGAATGTTTTGGAAAACTAAGCTCTGGTGATTTTCTAATTCATTTAATTTTCTGGATGATAGGGTCTCCTTAATTTGACCATCTGTTTATTAGTATTTGAATATGGATGAAGATGGGAAGGATATGCCTTTCCACACAAGAAAATGGAAGGGTGCAGAACCTCTGATGGAAACTTAAGTCTCATCCTGAAAAAAAAAAAATAAAACAACCCCAAAAGCAAAAAAGCCCACGATACACTTAACTCTTCTTTTCTACAACCTCTAGACTTCATTCAATCATGCATTACATCCCTGTGCCACCCCACAAGCAACCTTGGATTCTTTCTGGAATTAGGAAATGTGATTTCCTGCTATAAGTTGCTGTAGACAGCTGAGAGCCAGTGCTTTGCCACCAGAACCCTGAGTTCAGCACAAAGGCTGCAGGACACCCCAGCTCAGGGAACTCTGCACAGGGTGAGCTCTGCTTGAGCTTCCTCCCATGGGCCAGGATTAATTTCTTACTCAGGAAGGAGAATGTGTCCCTTCTCTTAAATTCTGTAGTTTTGGGTCCAGTTAGTTATCAGCAAGTGTCAGTGTAAATCTGAAAATAGGTTAAAAGAGAGGAGACAGGTTTTATCTACACCTGGTACGTAATCCTTAAGCCCTTCCTTTCTCCATTGATTACAGATGGATCTTAGAAAACCTTCCTACAACAAATCTCTCATTCAAATATTGGCTAAATTTAGGAGGAAACCCACATCTAACATACATCACATCAGTTGTACCGAAACCAAAGTTAAATCTGGTTTAGAAGTTTTAATTATAGCTTCCCCTTTTTTTCTTTCTGTAATTTAGTGTTATACCTCATCAACCAAACAGCCACTGTGAGCCTGTGAAGCCTCAAGGAAATCAGTCAAATCCTGCCAGTACATTTTAAATAAATGTCAGACCCAATGTTTTGAATCAAAGCACCATCAAATTCAAAGTAGTTTTTTCAGGTAAGAAGAATAGAAAAGGCCCTCAGTGCCTCCTGTCTCAGTGTCTCCCAGTTTTTTCCAGTTCAATCAAGAAGGAAAAGCATAATTAAACAGATAATTAGTGATGAACATTCCAGTTATTCAACAGGAGCCATGAACACAAAAGTTATATTTTAAAATCCAGTAAAAAAGTCTTGCTGGAGATTATCCAAGACTATTTTAGCCACACATTTTTATAATTAATTTAAAACAATTAAGGATTCAAGATCTTCTAAGACATCACAAGAAATTTCCAGGCTTTAATTTTTTTCATGAGGCTGTTTAATAGGGAACTGGAAGGCCTTTTGATAAAAATGAGTTCCCAAGACAAAACAGCTGAGCTGTTCATCCCTCTACCTTCTGCCTTTTGTGCTTGCATTGTTTATCTACATTGCTTCTCAAACCAATTGCAAATTTCCTGAGATCAGCTTTGAGGGCAATAAATCTTTCCCACCATGAGAACAGGTTTTGCAGTGTTAGCCACCTGCTCCACATAAAAGCAAACCTGTTACTGCGAGGCAGCAGGGCGAATATCAATTCCATGGAAACAGAACCATTTGGTTTTCCAGTAAGAACACAAACAGCAATGTAATTCTGCTGGGTTTTACAGGTTGTACCCACGCAGTTATTTGGTATCTGCCTGCAGCACATAGAGGATCAACCTGTCACAAAGTACTAGAGAGGTGGGGTGCAGCCCTGGTTCCGTGCCTGATCAGGGTGTTTTGGTTTTCTGAAATTTTTTTCCCAGGGAATTTTTTGTAAACAGGAGAAATGTTTTTGTAACTGTACCTATGTTATTCATTCCTTTTCCTAGGACGGACTTCTTGATGTCTCTCTGGTCTGACCAATGTAATTGAAGAGGTTTGTCTTTGTGTCACCAATCAAATTAGTCTGTGGAAAATAGTAAAAAAGGGCGACACATCCCAAAAATAAAGGAGGCATTTTCAGCCTTCTGAATCTCACAGTCTGTCGTTGTGGTGCAAAACAACATCAGTGGGGTTGTCTTCACTGAGCATCCCCCTCAAGACATCACCAAAATATACAGCAATGGACTGTGCCAAACAACACAGAAAATGCCCCCCAAAAATACAAAATACCACAATATCCAAATTACAGTCTGCTTTCCAAAGGAAGCATCTGCTCAAACTGCAGCTCATCTGGTGAGTGTCTGGTTTGATGCTCAGTTTATGGAAGTTCACAATCTTTTGAGCTCAAAGATCCATCAACTCCCCCCAAAATATGTCCTGGAAACAATTAGCTTTTGCATTAAACTGGTTTTGTGATGAATGAGAGACAAGATAATATCATAATGCTTTTAAATAAATCCCTGTCTCTAAGTAGCTACGGGCAAAGGCTACAAAATGAGCTGGATAATTAAATTGCAGAAATAGGCAGTCATATTTTTCTCATTTTAATGAAAATAAAATGGTTGATAGGAACTATTCTTTGGAAAATTAAATAAAACAAATGGTAACCTAATACATAGAAAACCAGACAGATTAATAGTTTAGCCATTTAAATGAATTTAGAAATAATAATTACCTAAGAAATGTTGGAAAAAAAGGCTGAATAGGCAAAACAATTTCATTTCCACATTTTATTTAGTTTAATTAATATTTATAATTATAAAATTTCTGTAAAGGGAAGAAAATTAAACACTTCCATAAAAGATTTTTTCCATAACAAAGTATGTTAATTTACTTCAATTCTCAACATTATGGGTACATGGATCCCCCATGAAAAGGAAAAAGTGCTTAGTTCTAATCTCACAGATATTGAAGTGCTCACAGTTTACTCAAATCTTAATGATTTAGGAGCAAACCTTGTTTGTGTTTTCTTAGATCCAGCTAGTCTTAGGGGCTTAAATAAAAATGACAGAGAGAGAGAGAAATAAACATAAAAGGGGAGGAGGACTTAAAAGCTTTATTTAGAGATTATTTAACATTGAAAATTCAGAGTGTGAAGTATTGAACCGGCTGCAGTCATTTATTATATTTCCAGCCTTTTACTTTTCCAGGAGCTCTTCATTTCCTCTCTACCTTTCTGGAAATTTTGGCAATCCTGAAGAGAATTTTAATTTCCATGTTGTGTATTTGTAACGTCTGATTTTCTTTTCAGAACCTGTGAAAAAATGGTAATTCCTGCACGTCAGATATGAAGAGAAACTGTCACCAAATGGGTATTTTCTGACATAAGGTCCAGCAAGATTTAATAAAATTGAAAGCACTCAGCAGATAAGTCCTCCCATGTCTGGATTCCTTCCTGAAATCAGTGAGGTGATTTCACTCCTAGGACAGCACACAAATGTTTATGCAGATAGGTAAAAAACAGAGCATGAGAAAAGCTAATATGGAGTAAAGTAACTTTTACCAGTCAAAACCAGTACAGTTATACAAAGGGAATTTGGAATGGCAATGGAAATTGTTATAATAATGAGAAAATATTCGGTATCTGTGGTTTGTGAGGGGTTTGGGGGGTTTTTGTGGGTTTGTTTTTTGGTTTTTCGTTTGGTTTGGGTTTTTTGTACATTCTAACTATGATACCCTTATCCTGTCACTTGCAGACTATGAACAAGCACCTGATCTCTCTGGAAAATGGCAGCTCTAGATCTGCTCTCTGGAATCCTGTGTGAATGTGTTCAATAACTGGGCACTAGCCTTTCTTATGTTTTCAATGTGCTTATATTTGGATTTTCTTTTTTAAAAAAACTGCATGAGCATTTAGAGGAGGAAAAAGAGGCAAGACTGGGATTATTTGCTACATGGAATAAAGACATCCCTGTTCTCTGCTGCCCAGTTTCTGGTTTGTACCCTGAAAGCCGAAGTTACTCAGGTGTTCTCCCTTTCAATTTTGTTGATGAATGTAAAGGATAAAGCATTACATAAAATTATCTCTCCTGCTATTAGGATTATGGTTTTGGAGTGTCTGTTCCACAGTGCTGCCTAGGGGATGGAGCACTCTCCAGGCTATATTTTACTTGGGCTCACATTCCAGTTTTTCCACTGGGTCACCTTAGATAAGACGGTCACATCTTTTATTTTTGCAACAATTTGATGTAAAATGAGGCATCAGCATTTTTCCTATTTCACGGATTTGGACAACTGTACAAATTCCTAAACAAAATGCATTTCCTGATCACTGAGGACTCATCAGTTCTGTAGGATACTATCCAGGGAAATGCCATTGCCACCTGGCTTGCTCTTAGGTGTATTTATAGCCATGTTGGCCATCAGAGGGATGAGCTTTCAGGAGCACATGAAGGTGTGAGTGCTTTCCTTCTTTCACTCAAACACTGGATGATTCATTCTGCTATGTAAATTAGCCATTGTGAGAATTCTTTAATCTTGAGCACTTGCCCTAGATTTTCATTTCTAAAACCAGCTCAACACTGACATGAAGAGATTCTTTCATCCAAATTCCTCTTCTGTGGGCAAAGTTTGTGTGCCCAATGTGCAGCAGAAGTAGGACAAACTGAAATAGCCTCTTTCTCCCAGTAAATCAGTATTTTTAGTAAACCAATACAGGTTTTTTTAGCACAGCACCATGAAGACAGGCATTGATCCTGTCGTGTCTTTAAAGTATCTTCCCCCAGCCTCTCCCTTCTTCCTGGGCTCAGCTTCACTGCTGATTTCTATTCCTCCCCTGATTTCTCTCTCCCTTTCTGCTCCCAGCAGCACAGGGAGGATGGGAAATGGGAGTTGTGGTCAGGCCATCCTCCTTCCTCTTCAAGGGAGGATTTCTCCCACTCTTCTTCTGCTCCATGGTGGGATCCATCACACAGGAGACAGTGCTCGTGGTCTGAAGGCTTCAGATGAGTGATGGCTTTTCCATTCTTCATTGGATAACATGCCTTTCCTTGCTTGCCTTTTAAATCTTGATTTTTGGTATTATATTCTTCATTATTGATCTCTGGGGTAGGTTTTTTTGACACATCACTAGAAAACTATACTCAGCTAAAAAAAGGGAATGGAAATAGGTTTTTTTTCCTCTCTGAATGACCATGTAGCTTTCACCGTGTAGGTGGCAAGTGAAATATGACAGCAGATAGATATGATGACCCAATAACACATAAAAATTTAGAAAATTTAAATGGATATAAAATTATTCTCTATAGAAGTAACCCCCAATTAGTAATTACAGCAAGTGTCATTCTCTTAAGAAAAATACACACTTCTTTTGCAGAGAGTGGCAATGGCTCCTGGGAATGTGGATTATGCATCTGTATCCTTAATTTAATCTCTTGGATATTTCCAATTGGATTTATGTTTATTATTATTATTATTATTATTACTACTGCTGCTACTATTTATTTGGACACAAATTTCAATGGTGTCTTATTTTATATTTATATTTTTATATCATGCTTAATTTAGACTCTAGATTGTCTGTACTGGCAGAGGTAAAAAATATATTTCCTTTCCTCTGCTTAGTATCCAGTACCCAGGCCAGGTGTGGTGATTGCAACTACAAATTCCTGATGCCTCCTCTAAGTCCTTTTTAATTTTTCAAATATGATCCAACTTCTATGGAAAGTTTTAAATTCAGCTTTAAAAGCTGGACCTAAAAAATTTTCAAACTGGTGGACAATGTATTTTGATATACAATAACCATCCTGCATTTTGGCAATGTGCAATTTTGTTTTCTGACTTTTATAACCTCTTCATGACACAGAATTCTCATGGACTGAAAAATCTGAATGCTCAGGTTTGTCAATAAAAATATTCATATCTCATACTGGTTTTCATGTTCTCTGCCAAATGTTATATTGTCTGTGAGTTACATTTTCCATTAAGTTCCATTACTGATCTGGTAAAAAATCTCCTGCTGATTTTATAATATTGTTGTGCTGTGGTTTCTCCACAATTGACTTTGAGGTCTTAATAGCAATATGACACCCAAATATATTAACCAAATGTGAAACCTTCTGCAAGAACAAGAGACTGGGAAAAATGAGATTTCTTTTTGATCCATGCCTGGCCAAGTCTGACTTTGCAAAGGATTCTGCTATAGACTGGAGACCATCCCCTGGTTCCTCTGCCACTGTTTTCCAGGAATACAGCTAACCTGAATTAAGCAGATCTAAGGGATAACATGCTGATTATGGAACTACTTTTGGTCCTTTGGGAGAAGACAGTGCAGTCTAAGTGCCCTTCAAATTACACTAAGCACTTCCATGTCTGATGGTAAATATTGTTATTAATTCCCAGGGATCTTCATCATCTTTCCTATGACCTGGGCTACTTCTGGGGAGATTAAATTACTTCCTGATACTCAAGGATCCTTAAAGTAAGTGGAAGATACCCATAGACAGATCAACGAATTTTGGGGTTAACTGAAACAAACATTTACATTATAAAGTCTAAAAGAAGATGTTTTCTCCCCTTACATTCATGAAAATAAAGGGCAAGAAGAAAAATGGATGGTTGTGACATAATTTTCCATAGCATCAATATTTCTCAATTTAATTTACAGTGAAATAAAACATCATCAGAATTACGGGAGCATTCATTCAGTGGTGTAAGCTTGGGATTGTAATGCTATTTGAGATACCAGACATCCTGTCCAGACTGCAGCTGCCACTCCAGAGAAGCTCCTCTTGTTGCTTTGTCTTGTCTACCAGCCTAATACAAATCTGTTCAATGTCCCAAGGCTTCTGAAATGGCATAAAACATCTGCATTGAGACAAACTAATTGTTCCATGTATAACTAGGTTACCTTGTTAAAATTATTTCCATTAACATATGTTCTTGTCTAGGGCAGGGTGTGCTCCCACCTCTCTCACTTCAGCATCCTCCCCAGCTCCCCTGGGAAATTCCAACTGCTCCCATCCTGAAGGCTTCTTACTTGTGTTACTAATAACCCTTAACTGGTTCTTTTAAAAGTTTTACTGTCAACTCCCAGAAGGAATTCAGGAGATATTCTGAACTAATCCCAGAGTGCCTTGTGTTTATACTGCTCACAGCCTGGAGATGAGATCTCTGTGTAAGGAAAACACCAACCACGCCTGTCCCTCCTGTAATTTAATACTGGTTTTCCTACAAGCTCTGCATGGTGGGTTTATACTTTGCCTACTGTTTTCATCTCTTCCACATTGATCTAATATCATTCTTATTACCACTGTATTTACTGAAATCACCAAAGGTAAGCTGATTTATATCATCTGAGGATTTAGCCCATCAGTTCTCCTAAACCGTATTTCTAACATACTTTGAAAACTTAAATCCTGCTAATCTGCTGAAAGGAGGATGAAAAAAGGTTTCAATTTAAAAAAAAAAAAAGTTCTTATTAATTCCCCAGTGAGGTTAAGTGATTTCTGGATTATAGCAACACCAATGAGAGGAGTATCTATAAATACTCTTTCAATCAAAAATAATTACCACTGCAATTCTAAAACCATATTTCACAGTTTCTGTGCTCTTGGTTTGTTTTTTCTCCTCCCTGTAAGCATAGTCTTTCATACATTAAAACCTAAGAAGGAGAAAATCCAATACATACCTTAAAGTAATGATTTCTGAAGACTTTAGTATTGTGAGAGCCTGTATGACGAGCTGGACCAAAACTGCCAATAGGAAATCTGTAGCCCACCAGACTCCATCCTGTTGTGGTGCACCTCCACAATCGAGTGGATGTTTCCATTTTAGGAAAGGGGTTTCAGTTTCACCTCAGAATTTTTAAGGGAAAAGCACCAAAAACTTCTGTGTTTCCTTCACTGTAATTGGCCCAGTGCCAGCACAGAGTCACTGGTTGGATCTTTGGGATGTTTCTCAAAACCTGTCCCTGTTTCTATTGGGCAGCTTGGCGAAAAACCCTCCTAAAACATTAAGTACATAAGAAAGAGCACGGAGGTGCACAGTGCTTTTTGGGGTGCCTTAGGCAGGTGTAAGGGACTTCCCTGCACCTGTGTATGGCGTTGGTTGGTTGGTGTGTTGGGATTTTTTAAAATAGTTTGTTATTTTCTCATTAATTAAAACCTTTTGCTTTTCAAAGCACACCTAATCAGCCATCTCACAATTATTTTACAGCCATTTCTGGGAGGTTTCAGGTCAGCCCTCAGAGGCTGGTACATCTTTGTGGTGCTCAAAACTGTCTGGCCACCATGCAGCCCATATCATCATCACCATCCCATCTGGTCACATAAAGACTGTGTTTGTCTTTCACTCCACAGTGCATTTTCTGGCTGAGTTTGTCCCAGACAGATTTTTTTTACCAGGCTCTCCACATCTGTGTCTGAGCCCCTTCCAGCCCTGCATTAGGCAGCACAGTTGATATCCATCAGGTTGGTTCTCTCACCCTCTCCCCAGGGTGAAAATTATTCAGCAATTAAGAATTTCGGATGGGAGTATATATATATATATATAGTTAGACTTGCACTTGTCACTTGAAGCAAAAAGCAGGGAGGAATGCAATGGTCTGTCATTTCTCCAAGAATTTATTCCATGTTCCTGTCAGGCTGCTAAGTGAGCCCAGTGAGGACAATGGTCTATGATCACAGGAATTAATAGATACCTCCCTAGGCAGTCTCAACCTCCATAAAAGATGTTGCAATGCATCTGCTGCCCCCTGAAAACCTTGAGAGTCTCCCTGTAAAGCACAGACTGACCACATGCAGCCTCTCAGGAGTCAGGGAGCAGAGTTTGGCCCAAAAAAAGACATTTTCATCACCCTGCTGTAACACAGAGCCCATGGTGTGTGGAATTTCTCACACCAGTGCTGTCCACAGGCATCTGTTTTTCAGTCCAGATGAGCCCTTCAAATAGATCCAGTCTGGACAGTCACATCAGATTTGCATTTTAACCACTTTTTATCACTTTTCACACTTAATTATATATATCTTTAACAAAGCATGGTTGCAAATGTATCAAATTCATCTGAAGAAACAGGCCTTTTCTTTTTTCCTTCTTTTTTTTCCCCTCACTCAGAAAATTTAGTGGCAAGAGTCTGATTCCATGAACTCATTTTTCAGCACTGTCACACTATTTTGAAAAACAATTTGGAAAATCAATGTGAAAAATTACTAAGAAAAGCTCAAACTAAGGATAAACAGCCTTATCTTCGTGGAAGGGGGGGGAAAAAGTAAATGAGCATCTTACAAATTCCTTTAAAAAAAAAAAAGAAAAGCAGTAGGGAAGTTATTTAAAAATATATTTTTGCTGTTTTTTTTGTCAGTAAAATAACGTTTTCCCTTGCCATTCCCTGCAGTCTCTGCCAGCTCCACATCCTTGTATTTCATTCACAGCCAGTGATTATGTTTACATGGTCTTAAAATGTCGTGACTGAAGTCGGAGCCAGTCATGCAGTTAATTTAAAAACTGACAGATTGTATAAAGTTTATTAAACAAAAATAAGGTTTGCAGCAGCAATGCAGAAGATTTTGTCGCTATAAGCAAGTTGTGCTGAAATACATGGGAATTTTATGTTCCATCAATTCAGTGTTTATTGCTTCAGAATTTTTCTCCTTTCCCTCCTTGCCTTTTTTTTTTCTCATAAATGATTAACACTAAAACCAAACCAAAAAAAGAGTAACAGTTATAAGGCAAGAACAAAGAAGTCTGGTTCAATCAAATTTTACTGCAAAATTCCTTTTCCTCCGAATATTTTTGCACTTGATGTGCAAATTTATTGTTTTAACAGACTAGATTTCAGAATTTGAAGCAGAATTTGGTTCTCAGAGCTGCTTAGCTTCTCTTGCTGTTCCTCAGTTCCAAGACAGAGGCTTGGAGATTTTGGAAACCTGGGCTCTAGTAATTACTCAGCCACAAAATTTCACACCAGTTTGGGAAAAATCACTTATTTGAGGCTGATTTCCCCTTCTCTTTCTTCGTCTGTCTTATGCAATCCATTTGAGCTATTTTTTCTATTTAGCTGTGCCTTCTTTAGAAGCCAGAGCCCAGGAGTGAATACACACATCTGTGCTCTCCACTCCCTTTCACACAGAGACCCTCACAAACTTTCCCTTCAATCTTTTGATTGCACCTTTGCTGTGCCAGCCCTCATCCTGCCCCCCAGGCTGATGGAACTGAATGCACCAGTCCCAACACAGCCTTTTCTTTCTGCACACAAACATTTGGGTACTTTCAGATATGTAAATAGAGCCACACAGGTACAAGCCAGCATTTTAAACAGCATTAAATGGATATTTTAAACAGCACTTAGTATTTTTCTCACCTTGCCCAATATTAATATTCAGAATTTATTATCAGTTTAACATATTAAATGTCCTTGTTAATAATCTGGCTCCAACTAGGAGTGTAATGGGAGGAGGCATAAATGAAAATTAAGTGTAATTATATCCTGGTAGTACTCTGCAAGGTACTGCATCATTTGGAGATCTGTTAGAGGGACACCGCCAGAATTCTTTCATTATGAGCTAATTTCAGTTTCATTAAGGGCTGAGGCAAAACATCTTTCTCAGGGTGAGAGTGGAGAGCATACAAATGGACGTTTAGCATGCAGAAGCAATTGGTTATTATTAAATGACAAAGAACCACCCCAAATAGAACAGGGGGGTGTTTTTGAGATTGGCATTATCTGTATCCAGCTATAAAGAGAGATGCATTCCGTGCCCCAGTTTGGAAAACACATTATAAGGAGAAAACAGGAGAAATTATATGGAAGAAGCTGTTAACAGCAGAGGGAACAAAAAGTTGTTTGAACACACTTTAGAATGGGGGTGCAAGCTTCTCTGAGCAAAGCACAACCTTCCTAAAATGCTGCTGCAAACACAATCCCCTTCTTATTGTTGCATGTTTTCCAAGCAATATACCACCATAATGCTCAGCATCATAAACATTTTTATTGCTCCAAATCCTGGTGAAATCTATGGCACCAAAGCCCTGTTTATTGCACTTGGACCTTGTACATTATGGAATTGCTGCCTCTATTGGTCATAAAACAGTGTTCTGGTCACAGAATACATCCCAGCAGCCTTAGTCTGCTGCACCTTCTTAGGCAGTGTTACCACAATTTATCCTTACTCTGCAGAATTCTATTAAAATCAATAATGCAGGCACCTCACTCACCAGGCAGAGTGTGCCTCGTAAAGATTGCCTGCAAAAGCCTCCCATATATTACTGGGTAAGTTGCCTTTATGAAATATACATGTGACCAAATTGCAGACTTAATGCTTTATGTCTCTTTTATCTCCTTTCTGTAAAAAGCAGAGAGAACTGAAGCGTACAAGCAGGCTTCCTGTTTACCTATCAAAAGCTGGAAATCTGGAGTATTTATAGGGGCTTAAAAGTAAAATGGTAAATAGAAGCAAAAACTGATAAATCAGGTAAACCCCACTATGTGGGTAGGTCCAGTCTTTGCACTGTAGGCTATTATCAAAAAATCTATTTGCAGAACTATGAAAAAACAGCCAAAGGAATCTACCTTTGGTGAGCAAACCAGAATTTAGGATGGAGGAGATTTTGAGAACTCATCCAGATCACCTACACACACATTCACACATCCTTTAGAACAGAATATACTTTATTTATGCTAAAATTGACACTTTTTCCCCCAGTCTTTGCTTAAAAAACACTGTTGATAGGGATATTCTCTCGGAAATTTACTCCACTGCTTCATTACCCTTAAAGTTATAAAGGCTTTTCTTAATGTTCAGACTAAATATCCCCTGCTTCAATTTCATCCTGTTAAAACCTGCACTCTATGGAGCAGACATGGAGAATTTATGGCCCCCTGGTTTTCAGCAACCTCTTATGTACTGGAAGATAATTACCATGCCTCCCTTTGGACTTCTGCGGCTTAGACTGAGAGAATCCAAATCTTTCAGGCAGGCAATAAGGCAATTAAGAATTCATGCAGCCCGGGAAACTCTTAGCAGTGGTGCCTCAAGATTTGGTCATGCTGATTTTCAAAAAGGAGAATTCTTTTGGGAAAAATGAGTAACGTGAGGTGTGAACATCATTCCTAGACAATGATCATTCCTACCAGGGTTTTGAAAGACCTGGGTGAAGTGTAGGCAGCAAAGCCTAAAGAAACTGCTCCTGCTGTCATCCTGCAAATAATGGGAAATTTTTAGGGTAGACCTTTTCTCAAGAAGGAGAGGGAAAAATGGAAAACTGAAGCCTTTGGATGAAGTTTGCCCTTCTCCTTAAACTTTCCTCCACACTGGAATTTTTCTCTCCAGAACAGGGCTGTGATTTCTCCTGTCAGCATGAGCTCACAGGACAGTTTACCCAACACCCCGTTCCTCAAACCCTTCAAATGTTTCACATGGATGCAAAGCCAAAAACTAAGGGACTTACCTGCTGAGCATCGACACACATACAGACAAAAATTAACATTTGCAGGGCTTAACCACACGTTTTCCTCCTCCCTAAACCTCCAGGATTTGGCTTCACAACCTTGAGCACCATCTGCTGGCTTCCCCTCTGCAGACTTCCTGCATCTAAAGCACCAGACACTGTGCCTGTCCCACCAGCCCATTGCAGGAGCCCGAGGTGGAGAATAAAAAAACAACCTGAGACCAGCCTGTAAGTTGGGCTCTGCTTCTATAAAATGTTTGTCAAACAGTTTTGAGTAATTAACAATTTCATAATAATCAAAGTCTGTGTCTGGACAATTTTCAGAGAGATAATAAGGCTTAACTGAGCCAGTAAATTATTTGCTGTGCACAGTTCAACCAGCTGTACGCTGTGCATTGCAGATTCCATCCTTTCTGTTTCCTCAACTCGAGTGACAGTTCTTATGTTAAAATGATGAAGCAAAGCCTACAGCCCTAAAAATAATAATTAAGCACTAGGGAGCAGTAAACAAGCATGGTAAAGTTATTAGTAAACAGTTTCTAGCTCTGTAAGAAAAGGGTGTAGCTCAATTTTCAAGTCTCTTTCAAAATTTGCTTTCATTGGAGGGTTTCCAGATTCTCTGTGTTTTTCTTTCAGATAATCACTGACAAGCTAGAGCTCATGTCTTATTTTATTTGTCCTGTTGCACAGAATCCACAAGTAAAGCATCCTGCAGAAATTCCATGGATGAAGACCCACAATAGAAAACACACAGAGTGAAATAATTCAGTACTCTGAGAGTTTTATACCAGTCTCTCTTCTCATTGTGCCACAGTCACACAGGTTTTTCCTTATGTCTGTTTTTCCATTTCCTTTTGTGACCCTGTAGAGTTCAGAATGGAACCCACTGCAGCAACAGAGCAAGATTTCCAAATTATATGGAAATGCAAGGCAGAGATGGCATCTTTGAATTTTGTCTGTAGTGACACTTCCATGTTCTTACTCTACAGCCTGGATTCAGATGTAAATTGCGCATTTTCTGTGCTGCAAAGCACTTTAAGTTATTCTTCAGCCCTCACTAATTTCTAGAGCTTAAATTCACTTCCAAATCAAAGATGTGAGGAAGGAAAAATTACCACAAAACACTCATATCTATCATTTTTATACCTTAGGAAAAGGAAATTACCATAAGATGTATGAATAAAGTTAAGCAATCTATCCATTTCAAAAACATGGCTTGGCAGCTTGACTCATGAAACTTGCACCAAACTGATTATTTTTATTTTTTACACAGCCCTGTTCAGGCAGACACTTTGTCAAGCTACGTGCACAACATAGAGAAACACTGAATTAATTTTTCTGTGATAAAAATCATACACACAACCATAATGGAAAGTTAGTGGGTTTAAGTGTTTGTCTGAGCTTGAGTGTTGGACTGCTAAACATGGAATGGAATAGAATTGAGATATGGATAGATATATAGATATTTAGATCTATAGATGATATATAGATATATACATAGAGCCAAAGCTCAAGGTTTCACCCCACTTTAAGTGAAGAAAAATTAGTAGAGAGAAGTAGACTGTCCTTAAAGAATCATAAAGAATGGAAAAGACCTCCAAGATCATCTAGTCCAACCTTCTGGGACACAACGTATTTTCTGTATCGGAATCATGACAAAAGCTTTCTAAAGAGTAAATAAATTCCCTTCTGCTCCTGAAGGGCCTAAGGCCTTGAAATGGATGATGAATTTAATGTTTCATTAGTGTGATTTAGCATGGTCTCATTTGTGCCTCACAGACCTGGCAGTGGGGCACCAGAAGCTGACCTGCCTGAGAGACTCCCTAGAGACAGAATCTTTCAGCTGACAGGGGACAGTGGAGGTCTCCCCACTTTTCACTCCTCTTTCAACTTCATAAGCCTGAAAATTCAATTAGAATTAGCACTCCTGATACATTGCTCTTGCTGTCACAGATAGGACCTGCGTGAGAGTTTTTAATTAAGCAGCAAATGAAGGCGGACATCACCCCTGGCTCGGTGGCAGCGTGGGATGCAATGAGGTGTCTGCCATCCCCACCAAAGGGTGGTGATGTCCCCACACTGTCCCCAGTGCCAGCTCAGCCCCTTCTTCACGTGGCTCAAGTGTAGAAAGGGCTTGAGAGCCTGAAGGAGCAGGGGAGAAGCAGGAGTGAGAGCAGTGATTTGGGCCCAGAGGGTTCAGCAGGGGATTCTGACACACACACACACACAGACTCTCCTGTGCCGAGGCCGGTAGCTGAAGCTGGTTAAGTGTCTCCAGCTGTGAGCTGACTCCCACGGAGAGAAGAACCACAAAAGCCTTATCTAGGGCAACCAAGTGTAAGGAAGTCACGCAGCCTGAAAGGCTTCCCATCATTTCACTTCACCAGCAGTCACGACTGCTCCTTTTCAGTCTGCTTTGCTTTACTTGACTTGCCAGCTGAAACTGGAGTACACAGATCTGCAAGCTCAAACCCAGCAGGACTCTACTGCTCTGTTGGAAGGGAGAATGTTGTGAATATATCAGGTGAGTTGTTTTTAAAGGTCAGAGAAAAGTTTGCAGGGATGAGAGTTATCTACTCCTACCTCTCCCCTAACCCAAAGGGAAATTAGATTTGCACTTGCCAACATCAAAAACATGAGCTGCAGAAATAAAGGCAAAATTGCTTTGCACCAGTTACTTTTCCCAGAACCAACCACCATTGGATGAGACTTGAATTCTCTCCCAGCCCAAAAATTCACTGTGCAGTAAGAAATGCAGTTAAAAATCAGTAAAAGCTAGAAGTACTCTTGCATTTGATCCTTTTCTTTCCAGAACTACATTCATGCAAATCAAACAACACCTGAAGCAGAAGGCCAGGGTGCAAACATTGCTTTTGCCAGAAAGGTTTTCTCACTTTTTCCCAAGCATCAGGAAAAAATCCCCAAACCATCATATAACGTTCTCAGGCTGGTATTTCTCACTGCAGCAACATTTTCTCTCTTTCTTCCTGTGGTTTAGTCAGGTAATCCTTACTAAGGTAAGGTAATCCTTACTAAAAACTTGGCAATTCCTTTCTGAATCTTGCATCCCCCATAAGTAAGAATGAGCATACATTTATCTTAGTGCCTGAGTCACTCAAAAGAGTACCTAAAAATGCCTACTTCAAGCTAAAAAAAAGTTTGGAGCTTTTTTTTTTCAACTTCTCTAAAATTATTTTGGAAAAGAGCAAAGACAATTCTTTAAAACAATCCGGCTCAGAGCTGGTGCAGGAAATGAACTGTTTCTGTGGCTCTATTTATAATAAGCCTCTTAAAATAGTGGTGCTTTCTTCCACATTCAGGAATAGGAGAATAGAACAATATCAGTCCTTCAAACAAATGATGGAGTGAAAGACCAACTCCAAAATTCCTTTGCTGAAATAAAGGGCATCAGAAATAACATGCTGGGAAGGAGGAGTCCAACAGGAAGAAAGGAAATGAAAATTTTTTGCTGTCTCACTGAAAACATGTATGACTCATATCCCAATCTTCCTTTTTTTTTTCCCTGAGTGCCTCACTTCAGTTGGATGAATCCACCCATAAAAGCCACACAGCACACAATCACAGAAGTCATGGCAAATATCCATAGAGTATCTGCACCCTGACCAGAGAGGAGGGAGACCTGACTGCAGAACAGGTGTTGCCATCCTTGTCTGTGTCTCAGGCTGTGTTTAGAGTCAGGATGTCTGTTTTAGAGGATTCACATATCTATGAAAAGATGAATCACCCATGTGTGTCTCTCCACAACTACAAAGAGAGTTGAAGATGATTAGCTCAGTTCTGGATAAACAAGGCCAGACCAATGATACCAATGATAGGGTTATCATATCTATGAACAAACCAAAATAAACCTCAACAAACTCACAGCATGTGCAGGTGAATCAGTCCTTGGAGTATGATCTGGTCTCCTGCTCCACAGACCACTCTGAGCCACCACACTGCATTTCATTACTCTGCCCTCAGAATTTTGTGTAACACCTGAACAGTTTTCTCTCTCTAACCAACAGCATTCACATTCTGCTGGGGAGACCTGGGAGAGTTCTGTCTCTCTATGTACTCAAATCAGGTTCTCTTTTTGTGCAGAAAGTGTTGGGTGTTTTAAAGACTTTTTTTTTTTTTTTCTGTATTAAACACTGAAAAGGAGTAAAAAGTTACAGTGACATTCACCAGTTTGTCTTCAGGGCCAGGAAGAGACTGGATAGGGGAGAGAGGGACCAACAATTTAACACCTCTTCTTCAGTATCTCCTGTAATTGCCCTCTTACAGAAAATGTTAACAGCATTTCCAGAAAGTTCAGGGCAAGGTAAACAAACAAAACAGTGAGGGTTGGGAGATGAAAGTAAAATGTTTTCCTTACAAGAGACACCTGTCAGGTGTTCTCAGCCATTACTGCCCCTGTCCTGCTTTTTTCTTTTTCCTCCTCCACAAGTACCACGACAAAAAGAACAGGCTTTGTAATAATAAAACCTATCCTTCCAAAGGTGAAAATAAAAAACCTAACAGCAAAACAAATTGATACTCTGGAGAAATATGTTGTCAAAATTCATAGCACAGCTTTAAGAGACAAATGTGAAGGTGCATCCCTTTGTGATCAGGAGTATATCACTCCTTCTTACAGTAAAGAGGCTGCATTTTTTAATCCCCAGAATGGCAGGAAAATAAAATTAATAGAGAAATAGGGCTAGGCTCTGCCATTCGATGCACTTGCCAGAGATCCCAAAAAGAGGTTTCTTTAAACTCAATTTTCTGAGACGGTAACAGCAGTAACACTTGATAGTAACACCGAAAATTAACTGCTCTGCAGAAATACTCTGTGTTATTCAGATATCATTTTAAAAAACATTTTTACTGAAATTCCCTGGGAATAGAAATTAAATCAGGAAATAGACACATTCTTCTCAGTCTAGGGTGAACAAAAATTCTAGAGTGGAGCATCTTTCACTGATACTTTTCATACAAAATTATTTGGCCAGATGCTGTTCCTCATGATGTTTGACAATATCTCTTTCATGGCTTAGTTATTTCTGCACCTTGTAGGATCTCTGGACATAAACATAATCTAGTGAGCAAATACATGAACTGTAGGATGGCAAACAAAATCTGGCTTGTTACCAGATATCAGCAAGCAGACAAGGTACAGTGTAGGTTCATTATGAATTTAGTGTGAAGTCAATAAAAGGCTTTTAAGCGCCTCTGAATGATAATCAATTAATTCAAATTTTAATTTTTTTAAAACTGATATTTTTGCCTTTTTTTTTTCAATTCAAAAATAAAATATTATGAGAGCTAACAAGAAACACGAGTACTTTGCACTTTGCACTGAGTGTAGGGGATAGAAATCTTGAAACATACACCCAAACTGACATTGATTAAATTGGTTGAACTAGGTGTACAAAACTAAAGTTAGATGACAGAGTTCTTTTACAGAAAGGACACTTAACGAGATGGACTGAGCATCTTTTTTGTCTTGGTCTTAGACTTGATATATGATTTAATCCCAGCCTGCTTCCTTTTTTATGTTCATTAGTGATACATAGCTTTGCACAGTGAATCTGCCATCAATGAAGGTCATTATGTGTCCACACCAAGTAAGGCAGGATTTAGATTTCCTCATTATGGACTACCAGAGATACACGTTTGCAAAAATAAGAAGGCATAAAACCAAAATCAGAAAAAATCTGCCAGGCTTTTTACAAAGTGATTATATCTTTGAATTCCACAATCATTAACACATTCGGGTCTCTTTCCATCTGGAGAAAGGCATATTGATAGGAAGGAAAATCACCTCTGGGAGGAGAGCATGTTGTATTTGGGGTAGCTGGTGTCTATCAATTTATGTCTTAATTTAGCCATGCAGGTAGTCTAAGTTTGGCTGGAGAATTAATTCCTTGTCACATCTATTTAAAATAGAGTCCCAGGTAAAAATTTCTGTCAAAATCTATTTCTTGCTTCATGAGAACTAGGAAAAGTGCTTAAACCATAACTGGGTGTTTCAGTTCATCTTCTGCAAATACAAAAGCAGTGGTCTTCAGTTAATGAGAAAGATTCAAAAAGGGAGAGTTAAAAGTCAACTAGATTAATCAAAAAATGCTTTTTCTTTCTGATTTTCTTTTAATTTTCAATGAACAGTGGTAGCAGAGTGACTTTATTTGCCCCAACTGGTAGAAGAGAACAGCTCCTGTATCCTCCCCTTCCTTCCCTTTCACATTAAAACAATCCCTACTTGTATCTCAGCTTTGCAAATACTTTCACACATCTTCAGCTTCACAGGAGTGACAGGACCCTTTTTACCCTCAAAGGCATGAGTTGAGCCCAGGCATCAGGGTTCCCAGGACAGGGACTCCTCAGGGGAACTTTTACCTCCCCTGGACGGGTTTCCAAGGACAGCTTTCTGAAATAACATCCATCCACAGAAACTTAAGCTGTTGAGACACATTTTTGCTTTTCTTATTGATGTATCCTCTCTTTTCCCCTTCATTTCAGTGCTTGTATTTAATGGTTGGGTGGTTTTTTAAGCTAACTTGTAGAAATAGGGAGTTTATATTCTCAAAACATGGTGATTACCAAGTGCTCTGTAAATACAAGCCACAGACTTCTTCCAAGATGGGGACTTAAAACCTGTCTTTTGAAAAGACATTTAATCTTGTGCTGAAAAGTACACACACAACACTTGAGGAAGTTGTTTCCATGTTTAATTTCCCTCAGCTCTAGGAAACCAAATCTTATTTCTGGCTGAACTCACTCCATCTGCCCCTGCACATCCACATTTCATCTCCTTTTGTAAGAGCAAGATTCTACTATCAGATTTCTTTATTCTGTGTTAGCACCTTAGCCATAACCTTAGCTTTTCCACTAGGAAAGCAATTTAAAATAGAATTTGTGTTCCCAAACACCCTGATTTATCATGCTGTGCTAAAGAAGGGTCGTGAGCAGTATCTGGATGTTTACATTTCCCCATGCTTTCAAATATGATCAGCCTGATGAGAGCTTATATTGACACCATGTGAATACTTTATTCCTTACATTTTTAAAATCAAGGATATTTGAGGTCAAGGCACGTTTTTGGTGGAGAAAAAATTTCACCAGCTTTTAGGTACTAGTTTTCAAAGGTCTGAGGGACTCTAAGGCTGCAGGAATGAAGCTGTAGGGAGAGAAAACATCTTCATCAAAGAACAATCCCTCATTATCTTGTTATCAATACAAAATCATCCTAATGTGTATCAGAGACTACAAAAAAAAAGTTAACCTGTAAATATCTAAACATATTTTATAACCATATGTGCACAAACGAGCATATAAACACACACACACACATACATATATATATATATACATGCATTGTGGTCAAGCCTGGTTTTGACTTCCGCTCATGAAAAGACAAGTTTTTTCCCACCTCTGATTCTTGTCACTGGCATCTATTTGCTCCTCTAACACTCTGTTTTTTCATAAAATGTAACACATAATTAGGATTAGATGGCAGATCTGTACTCCAGTTTTGGAGCTTGTAGTCATCACTTCCTGGAGAATTTCTGTACTGCCTTTACATCTAGGATAGGTATAAAAAGAGTCATTACCTGATGTAGGTTCAATGGCCAATAAGTGAATTTCAGCATGTGGGTGATTTCTGTGAGAGCAAAGGGGCCCAGCTCTGTCAATCAGCAGCTCCACAGTATCAGCACTTGCTATCACAATTTACTATAAACACCACACATCAAACAAGAGCAAATAGACTTGTCTGGCTGAAACAGCACTAAGGTTGTGTCTGCTTGGCTGCTTTGAGGACAAGAACACAGCCAGAGTCTTTCTGTGCATTCAAATTGGTTATAACTTACATTGGTTTGTTTTCATTTTCAGAGGTAGCGCTCAAGTCAGCGAGTATATTTTTGCCAAAGGCATCCCATTTGTCAGGCCTTGGGTGACATTTATGTTTTCAAATTAAGTCTCCTTGTAGCTCTTTTCAACTTTACAATGGCATTCAGCTTAACTAAAGCAAAACAGTTTGCAAAATATCAGTTTCCATCTCACAAGCCCCGGTGCCCTCCGTCGTGACAAGTCAATTGATCTGGCACCTCCAGTTCTAATGAAAGTGGAGATTTATATGGGTGATCAGGGGTACTTATGGCCTTTAGGTTACTAATGGCCAATAGAAAGAGACATTTTCTTCAGATGTAACAAAATGCATGCTTGGTTTTGGATCCCAGAGGTAATGAAAAAAACAAGTTATTTCATTTATAAAGGCTATAGGAACTAAGCCTGTTAGTGATGAGAGATTTGAAGCTTTATGATTATCTGTACCATTCTTTCACAAGGCATATAAACATTAGCTGTGACACAGAATTTGTTTTTTTTCACTCACTGGCTGCAGTTCCTTAATATGTGAAGCAGTTGTTATTAGGAGAATAAAGACACATGTAGTAAAGGGGGGTTTTCTCCCTCGTCTTTCTGTGGAAATCTCTCAAACACAGTTTGGGAGATATCGCACAGTACTACACTCTCCTTAGGACACAATGGCAAAGAAAAATGGCTTGAATTTTGTAGGGGAAGGAAATACAAGTGATCTTGTCCCTAATAAGTAACAGCTGTGTTAATTAACCAATACAGCCTTACCCTGATGACTCACAGCTATAGCCAATAAAGATAAGTGTAATAAAAGGGAATGGGTTAGCTGCTGTGGGGGGAATCATGAAGGAGGAGGATTTTGAGGAGAGAATCACTGCTTTGAGGTCAGTGTGGATCTGAAATCAGAGCCTGTTGTTGGAACCTGCAGTCACAGTCTGGCTGGGTAAAAGCTGCAGTCACAGTCTGCAAACTGATCCCTGCAGTCAGAGTTCAGCAGGAAATAACCAGCAGTCAGAGGCTGCAAGGGAAACCTCCAGCAGGAGCTTGGTGCAGGCAGAGTCAGTGAATGGTTGGAGTCAGGATGGCTGAGCTGTAAAGAGGAATAAAGCAGGACCCTTTTCATGCTGTGATAAACAAGAAGTCTGTGTCTCATCCTATTTCTCCCCTCTAACAAGAGGGTTGCTGAAACAAAATTTCTTCTTACAACTCTCTTAATTCATTTTATGCACAGAGAGGATCTTTTTCATAAGAGAAAGAGATATGAGCTTAAAAGATTTATTTATGGATTTGGTTTTGTGCTCCAAGTGTGGACTAAAGGTTTCTTCTGTTAAAGTGTCAGGTGAGAAAACCATCTCTCTGCTCTCAGGGTGACACTCAGATCAGATCCTGCTAGGTTCATCCCCCTAAATACACACAATTCCCTGATTATTTTTTTACTGCCAACATGACTGTCAGAAAAATCGATACCAAGGTGAAATTTTATATGATGAGATATTGTTACATCTCCTCCCTTTGACAAGGGCACTTTTCCAGGGATAAGGATGGGTTAACAGGCAGAAAGGAGGAGCAAGAACTGAAAGTCAGACTGTTCCACATCTCCCAATTCCTGCATTTCAACAATGTAGTCTCGATAGTCTTGATTTTCTCTGCAGTGAGAGGAGGTTTCTGTTGCAGATTCTGCAGCAGACCAAGGCAGCTCTATGTGAGCTCTTGGCTTCTGTCCTTAGGCTGCTTCTCCATACCTGGAATAGCTCATTGAAAACAGCAGCTGTCTCTTCATTATATACAAACTCATCCATAAGATTTATGGGTTTATATCCTTGTATCAGAGTGCTGAACTATTATAGGATGGGTATAATTTGCTACCCTGTTTATAATCTGATCAGTCCTTGAAAATCAGCACATCTCCAAAACCCAGACTCAGTTCTCCCTAAGAACTAAGAGCAAGAACCTCAAGGCAGAACCATGCTCAGCCTCACTCTAAAAGCTGTCAGAAGAAGAGGCACAGAAGAACATGAAGGTGCTGCTAGGTTTCCCTGCGGGTCCTGTGGCTGTCTACAGCCATTCAACTTCCCCATTCATGCTTCACACCTCTATTTTAGAACAGAAACCATAAATACAAATTAAATGACACTAGGCTCTTCAGTCATACATGGGTGGATGCCCTTCCCCTCAGGTAACATATAAATTGCCTGCTCTGAAGAGAGGTGTTTAAGGTGAACTGGTTTTATTGCTTCTAACCACCTGCCATTATTACGCACCTCTTTTCATTTGAAAGCTATAAAAACATCCCGTTTTTCATGCATTCCAGACAAAACCTCTGGCTGGCCGAGCTGGCTGAAAGGAGCCATCTTTCAGTGTGACAGTGTAATAGTGTCTTTTCATCTCAAACAAACAGCTTCTGCCATAGAACTGTTGTGAATTCATAATAACTTCTCTGTGCAGGACTAGAGTCCTTTCAATTCTGCACATCACTGTGGCTTGAACAGTGGATTCTTCAATGTCAGGATTCACAAAGTAGCTCATAGATACAGTTGTCCAATAGATATGGTGCATTCATTCCTCCTGTACATTATTCCCCTGAGATTTTAACAATAATTTATCATTGTTTTAGAGCAGGCTGGCTGGCTGAGTTGGCAGAAACACACGTACCAATTTTTATATTTGTTCACAACTAGGCACTGGCAGATATGGAGATTTCTGATAGTAAATGTGCATGTTGGTGACAACACATGACATGTCAAGTGTCTGGTATAACAAAATAGCACTTGAGAAAAGACTGTCCTCTAAAATTAATTTGCAAATCCAGTGTCTATCAATTAGAGGGAGTCCATTTCTTTTGATTTCAGAAGATGGTTTCTTTTAAAACACAAATTAGGAGATCATACCCTTGTCATCACTTGCAGAAACAGTGAAGATATTAAAGATCTGTCAATCCTTAAGAGTATAAAATATACTTTAGGAGTGTATTTGATTACACTTCTAATATCGAAGAGATTGTTTCACAATGGTTAATGCAGACCTGGAAATCAAAATTAAAGAAAATCCCTAAGAGATCGCCCAGCCTAGCAAATTTTGTCTGAGGCCAATATTTTGTGCTTATTAAATTAGTGACAATGTACATTATAATAAATTCACCTGCTTTTATTCTCCTTACAAATCACAGAGATTGCAGAATGGTTGATGTTGGGAGGGACTTCTGAAGGTCATCTGGTCCAATTCCCTGCTCAAGACTGTGTCCACAGAGCTTTTGAGTATTTCCAAGGATAGAGATTCCACAGTCTCTTTTAAGGTATAAAAAATTAGTTTAGCCTGATGTCCAATAACTTTCACCACCAAAAGGTTCTGAACATGTTGTTTTAAAGACTGCCATCTCCTGTCTGTGCAGGGGTAGAAAAAGGGTAAAAAAGCAAGAATTTTGAGTACCCTTTAACTAAAGAGAACGATAAGGGTGACATACTTAAACCAATTGAAAAGCTGATTTCCCTAAGAGTTTGATACAACCTAATCATTATTTTCACTTGCTGCTCTAAACTCTCCCCTACAGCACACATCCCAAAGCCCAGCTCATTCCTCTATGCTCTGCTCCACTGCCTCCATTTCCTTGTTTCCATGCTGGGAATGTGCTTTAAAAATAGCTCTCTTTAGCCTTTAGCTAAGACAGCTTCAGATCATCACAACAGATGCTTTCCTGAGCCAATGAGGTGAATTCCCATCACATTTTTCAGCTGATGGCATTGTATTTCAGCTTCATTAAATGAAGTTTAAGTAGCGGGAGAAAAGCCATTCCTGGGCTATTTCATGCTCTGTGTAATCTTCACTGGGCTGTTTTTCACCAGCATTGAGGGAGGTGGTGAGGGAGAAAGGAGGATTCTGCCACCGCAGGTATCAGGGAATGGGGATGCAGTCTACCAGAACTACATGGAGTTGTGCTAGTGAGCCTGCAGGAAAAGCCAAGCCCAAATAAATAAACGAATCATGTGGAACAGTGACTTAAAACAGTAAAAGTGGCTCTGTGAGGGAGGTTATGGTACAGTGGGAGCTAATTTAAACAGGTACAGTAAATGCAAAAAAATACTCAGAGAAAAAGAAGATTTGTAACTGAGTGCTTAAAAAGAAAGAAAAAAAAAGCTGCAAGAACCACTGTTGCTGTAGCTTTAATTATCCTTCTGCTACATGTGAGGTTGAACTTTCTAGATGTTCCAAGCAATTTTAATATCAATTTATTCTGAGACAAAACTACAAGCCAGACACACACTAACAGGTATCAAACAAGACTGTTTCATATAGAGAATATCACCAAAGAGCAGATAAAAGTGAACAAAACACCCCCTCCAAGTTCCCCTCTGGGAACTCTGTTTCCTTCATGATTCTAACTGGTGCCTGTCTGAGCTGAAGGTGTTTGGCAGCATCCAGTAACTGCCCAGTGTTACATCTTGTACTTCCTTAGACACCACGCTCTTCTCAAAGAAGAACTTTCATTCTTTTGCCTGGAGACTGCCTAGCACAGAGTATCTCCAAGAATATGGGGTGCTAAGAGCAGGTAAAACTGACTGAAAAAAGGTAGGAGAAAGGAATACAAGTGACCTTGCCCCTGGTAAGTAACAGCAGTGTTAATTACCCAATTCAGCCTCACCCCTGATGAGTCACAGCTATAGCAAATAAAGATAAATGTGATAAAAGCGAGCAGGTTAACTAGTGAGGATGATCCTGAGGAGAGAGACTTGCTACTGTGAGGTCAGTCTGGGTCTGCAGTCAGAGCCTGTTGTTGGAACCTGCAGTCACAGTCTGGCTGGGTAAAAGCTGCAGTCACAGTCTGCAAACTGATCCCTGCAGTCAGAGTTCAGCAGGAAATAACCAGCAGTCAGAGGCTGCAAGGGAAACCTCCAGCAGGAGCTTGGTGCAGGCAGAGTCAGTGAATGGTTGGAGTCAGGATGGCTGAGCTATGAAGAGGAATAAACCAGGACCCTTTTCATGCTGTAATAAACAAGAAGTCTGTGTCTCAGCTCATTTCTACCCTCTATCAAGAAGGCTGCTGCAGCAAAAAAAAAACAAACAAGCAAAAAACCCAAGATTTTTACTCTCCATAGCACTCTCTCATTTTGAGATCACAGTTAAGTAGCTGATGCTTAACTTTTTATCTTTGTATTTTCATAATAGAAATAATAGAGGGATTCTCTAGTGTTGATGCAAGAAATAATTGCCTGTGACTATTTAGCCTAATGTTACTAACAGAGGAGAAAGATTCTCCCAACATTGTCTATGCCAACATTTAGATTAATCATCAAAAAAAGTCTTCCAGTTGTCACTTCATGACTTATCAGCTGATGAATTTTCCCTCAGGTTTAGTTAAACCTTACATTTGGGTATAGCTCAGCTTGATTAAATCCAAATTTTTTTCTTTGTGAATCGGATGCACTACAATCCTAAAATTTTAGGAAAGTTCAGTGAAAATTCCATTAATATTTAAGTTGGTGTTACTTTGAACTGTTTTAACACCATCAAAAGTCAGGAAAACTAGATACTCTAGTATATCTGATGTCCCATTAAGAGAGCAAAAAAATAAAATTTTTCCGACTTCAACTGGAGTCACTGGACTAAAGTGCTCTGGAGGCAAATGGATTCAAAAAAGAGAGTTACATGTGTTCATGAAGGAAAATTTATTCGGGTTATTAGGCTGATAAACAAAGGAAAAAAGAAATTACGCACGAGCTCCTTTTCCTCAGTTTTCCATGTAAAGTCATACATGCCAAGTGCTAGAATTTTATTGCAAGGTTAAATTAGGAGAAGTGGGAGGAGACAAAGAAAGGAAATGTGTGTTCTGCTAGGAAAAGAGCAATGTGAATTCAAAGGGAGGTATAATGAGGAATCTAAGAGAAGAACCCTTGGGGACAAGGCTGAAAGTGTTGCCATGAAATTGTGACAGGACTCTGAATTTTAACCAATGTTCAACACACACTTGACGTTTTTCTGGCTCTTTGTATGCTTTGACTTAACAGAAAAGTGAGCAAGTTGTGTTAGTTTCTTGTCCCTGAAAGAATCTGCCCTGGGCTATTTTCTGAATATCTGTTAAATTGGAACCTGATTTACATAGAGGCTCCACATATAACTCAGAAAACAATACTCTGAATTTAACCCAAACTTTCTCCTGAAGCTTACCTCATCCCTGCATATCACAAATTCCTCTAATGTAAAAAGCTTTATTCAGGACTCTGGTACCAGATCTCCTTCCCCCTTTTTCCTAAATCACTCTCACCAATAGGGAACATTCTGTGGTGGATTTTTGTTGTGAGTTTTTTTTCTTTCTCTAAAAAAGAATAATAAATATTAACTTAAAAAATAAATTGAAATGCATAGCAAGCTTCGGATACCCACTTTTCCCAAGGGAAGTGATAATAGCCCTTAAGCTATGACTTGCCTCAGGAAAACAAAAACTGTCACCTGGTTCTGTCATTTCAAACACCAGGACATGACATATGCTCAGAAAACCCAAAGGACACATTTCTGAGTGCTGATAAATAGAGAAGTTTGAGTACATGGAGTACTCTGTCCAGTTCTGTACTCCCCAGTACAAAAAATATATGGACATCAATAGAAAATTTACCTATTTTAAAGAATTCTGCTCTAGAAAAGAGATTGATCCACTGGCCTATACAGAGTAAATATAATTTCTCATCAGACCTCAATTAATAGTCCTTCAAGCCTTCTTCTAGGGCCTTTACAGCATGAAAAAAGCTACCAGGCCAGGATGCAAGAATTATGAAGACCGAGCCAAGAAATCTTCAAGGAGAATACTCTGCCTGTAGAATGAGTCAATGGGATCCATGCCTCTTCCCTTGCCCTGGATCATCTCTTGTTCTTGGCAGACTTAGACGGAGAGGTGCACAAACTTCTGCCTTGTTTGTTCCATGTTTGTATCACCATCCATGAGCTACAAGAAGGGCATCACATCCCTCTAAATGTTATAATAATGTTTCTCTTTCAGAACTAGTTCATATTGGCTAGAGCAGACTGGAAAGTTGTAGCTACAATTGTAATTTTCTGTCCTTTAAAACATACCTCAAACTTTATTTACCACGTTCTTCAACTTAGATTTCCCTTTCCAATTTGTTTTAAATTACATAAATTTTATTTTTACCTCCTAGTCACTCTTTCTTCTTTGCTGTCTATTCTGTAATCACCTGTCTCATCAGAACCATATCCAATGCATTAGGACTCATATAAACTGCCATAATCCAAATAAAAGGAACATTGACAGATGAACAATACATTAAACACATACTGGGCCATTCCTAGAATGCTTATAAACTATAATGATGTAAATCAACAGGAAAAAAAAAATTATCAGCCTGCTAGGACCCTTCAACACCAAAAGTCCGATGTATATCTGCCCCTAGATTTTTACCCAGGGAGAACAAGCCAGAACCAGAACTCTCCACTCTTCCCTTTTTCCAAGAACAATGAGTATGAATCCAAAATTATTTATCTGCTGTTTTGGGCACTCAGATATTGTTAATCAGATCTCCTTCCTCCAAGTAAACATAAACATCTCCACAGATTGTGTGTGCTGTGAAGGCAAAAGTTCCAGAGCCTTCCCACTCCTTCTGCAGGGGTACCAGACTGCCTAAAGGAAAAAATGGCACAAGAATCCCTTCCAGCCTCTCTCCTTACAGCCAGGGATGCCTCCTCTTCTGCTATGCACTATTTAGAAACCACCCTCCCATTTCTGTGTGCATCACAGAACTTAAATGGACAAGCACAGAGCACAAAGCAGTTAAGCTGCCTCTAATCTCAGCAAAGATTTGGCAAATAGATCACATGCAGAGAGGCTTACTAGTACATTCTGTAACAGGCTTAGGTGACAGAATCCCCTATACAGGGTGTTTGTGAATGAAAAGACAAAAAGGCAACAGAACCTTCGTTCCCCTCAGCAATGATTAGTCCTCCAAAGTGAAATAAATCCCTTTGAATAGACTGAACAGAATTCAGAGCAACCGAGGAGGAAAAAAAGTTCCTCAACTCAAATAAATAAATAGCATCCCCACATCTCCCAGAGACTGCAACAGACGTTTTCAAGAGTAGCTAATTGTCTTTGGCCAGGACTTAATTCAATAATGTTGGAAGCCTGAGGGGAATTCCCGGTGCTAGCAAATTAAGATCTTGGTAATTAGCAATGACTGGGCAAACCACCCTCTGTGATCACTGAAAATGCCTCCTACAAGAGCCCAGTCCTCCCCAACGAGCAGAGCCAGGAGGAAATATGGTTAAACAGCATCTTGTCGTGGAATTGCTTTGTTACATAAAGTCTAAGGCCTTGAGCAGTCCCCAAACATATGGTGTGGAGAACCTTGCTTGGAGTCTCATTTCCCCTTTCTCTCCTGTGCCTTGGTAACTACAGCTGCCAGCCTGGCCCGGGTCCAGCACGTCCAGGGCAGAGTTTTCCCAGGATGAGTTAATTGCAAGGCTCACAGTGAAGTCCCAACTCTGAATGGGATCTCCAGACCATGTTGTCCCTTGGTTCTGGAACTTTCTCAGGCATCTCTTGCAGCTATGGGAGCAGCAGTGCCAGCACAGATGGAAACAACTGGACTTCTCAAACCTTCCAGCCTGTAGTCAAGGCTGGTTGATGAAGCAGCTCATAAAAACCTGCCAGATGAAACTGGCTCAGTGACAACCTTGTCAATACACTGAAGTAAATAAGACTGAAGCTCCTGCTTTGCTGTGCAGAGCACAGGAACAATGGCATTAAGATTTATAAGACCCATCTGTTTTGTGATGAGAAAAATTTCAAAGTGTTTCCTGTTCATTCCCTCCCCCAAGCAAAATTCTTAATAATTAATGGAGTAGACTCTGAACAATGCAAAAATCTTTATCAGACAAATGGAACTTCAAAGCTGCAGAGCATTAGTAAATAAAGTCAATTTAATGCAAAATCTGTCTCCAAAATAAAATTCCTCTTGATAATAAATCACATTTCAACCCATTACATCAAGGTAACTGCAGAAAGGTGATTTACAATCAGAAACCTTTTCCCTTCTGTATTACTTCCTCCTTAGCCCAAAGAGACACTTTATATATGATTTTTTTTATTATTATTTATCACTTCTAAATATATTTCTGGATATAGAAATATATAAGATTTATTTTTATACTGTGCATGTCCAGGTGCCTGCTGATGTCCTTATCTGCTGATAAAAGCATCCACTTTCACTTAAATTATTCTCTCCAGGATCCCTATTTTTTATCCTATGCCTAGGGAAGTAGCCAAAACTTTATATCCAGGGAAACTATGCAGTATCCAGTTTCGCACTTTCTTTTTCAGGAATTACACAGCCCCCCTTTGACAGCTTAAGGTGTGGTTTTGGTTCTGGACTAGAACTTGAGCCCAGGATGTCTACATGCCATTCTTTGCATTGTAACTTTCAATTACTCTCTGTAAATCCCTCAGGATTTCTGTTTTGGGGCAGAATTCTCATCTCCTTTTTAATACACACATGGGGTTCTGTACTCAAAAGGTTACAGACCATATTGTGGTATCACTCTAAGACATGGAATAAAATGCTGGGTTTATTTTGTAGCCAAACCACAAACATTTATTTATGGTAAAGATCAAGGACAGGTTCTCCAGAAGATACTGAAGGGAGAATATTTTGTTCTGTGCTTGAGACCTCATGAAGTGACTGACCCAAAGTCACATAAAAGGTTTGCAGTGGCTCAGCCCTCCCATTCCCATTATAATTCTGACCCAGGGGGTTCTCTGTTCCCAGTGTTCATCTGTGTAGTGTGCCTTTCAGTCCTAATCTCTAAGGCACTATTGCATTATATTGCATCACAGAGCATAACTGCATTGTGAACAACAAGCAATTGTCAGTAACATCACCTTGTTAGTCATTTTTAATCTCCTTAGGCACACCTGGTTTGAGCCTCCTGTTGAACGGCCTGATTTGCTTGTATGTATCAAAAGTAAAAAGATTTTGCAGAAGTCTTATGTAAAGCTCAGGAGCAGAACTGGAAACAGCCTGTTAAAATGAATGACTTGTGATAAACAGAAGAATGAGACAAATGAACCATTTTATCAGCTCCCAGTGCAGTCAAGTCTACTCCAGTCTTCAAAGGCATTCAGCATAATTGCTCACTGTTGTGTGAAATCTCTCCAATGAAACAACTCTGGTATTGTCTGCCCTCTCTTACTGATACAGGATGTTATCCCACAGACAGGACATCAAAATGTGTGAAACCAGGAAATGAGCAAGAAGAGGTCCCTGTGGGCTCATAAGTCAAGTGAGAGTTGCCCATGATCACTGTGGAGCAGAAGAGCAGACAAGACCAGACCAGACACAGGTCCTGTGCGAGCAGAAGCAAAAGGTGGTGATGCAGACATTCAGCATTTCATTAATGGGTTTCTCCATCAGTCTAATGACTTCTCTGAACTAATGGTCTTCTCAAAGATTCCAAATCCAATGAGGCAATTAATATTTGCACTGAACAACAGTCTGGAGTTTGATTCCTTCTGAATCCTTTCTGTCTGGACCTGTAGCAACGTTTGAACTTGGGGAATACAAAGTAAATTCTGGGTCTGCTGAAGAGAATGGCAGCAACACCACTGACCTCAGCTAGTAAATACACAGAGAAATTCTGATTTCCCTGCTCGGCTCATGTACAGTCCAAGTTCCAGTTAAATACCAAGCAATGGGGAGTTTAAGGCACAACAGCAGACATGAAATCCATAAACCTGTTTGCATTTATATTATTATGAGTGTTGCTCATAATATATTATTATGAGTCCTTGTGTTGGCTCTGGCTGGGACAGAGTTAATTCTTTTCCTAACAGCCCATATGGTGCCATGCTTTGGATTTGTGACTGAAACAGTGCTGATCTCACCCCTGTGGTTTAGCTATTGCCAACCAGTGCTCACACAGCTTCCAGATCTTCTCTGTTTCTCGGTCTGTCTCTCAGCAAGTGGGCTGGGAGTGGGCAGGGGACTGGGAGGGACAGAGGAGACAACTGACCCACACTGATCAAGGGCTCTTCCATGCCATAAAACATCATGCTCAGCAATAGCACTGGGGAAATCTTTCCAAAAGAGCTACTGTTTAGAGACTGCTGGGCATCAGTCTGCTGGTGGGAAGTGGTGAGTGTCTGCCTTTGTCTTTTCACCTCTTTTTGTCTTTATTTCAACCCCCAAGTTGTGTTTTTTCTGTTCTGATTCTCTCCCCCACCTGCAGCAGAGGGCAATGAGCAAGGAGCTGGTGGGTGCTTGGTTATGTGACAGAACCCACCACAGTTCTATAACCCCCTGTAGCCCCAAACTCAGCTCCTCTAATAATATTTCAAGAATAATAAAACCAGAAAAATCCATCCCAGGCAATTCTATACCAACCTGACCACTCATAGAACCAAGTAACAAAGCTTGAGTGACTACAGAAAACTCATTTTAAGGCAGAACTGGAACTCTGTAAGATCAGTGACCCAGTCCTCAACATTTCATCTCAGTAAGTTCAGGTAACAGGATGGAAGAAACCCATACGTGGGTGGGGGAGTCCACAGAAATATCCTCTCTTTAAAATGTCTCAGCATAAAGAACAGAAAGTCAATAGAAGGAACAATGTGGGTTTGTTCCCTTCCTGGCAGAAGCTAAAACGCAATCTTCAAAGTACAGAAATGCCAACACAATCGTTATGCTTGTACACAATTATTTTGGAGAGTGATTTTTAGAAGCATGTAGTGGATGCAGGTGTGCAGCTCCTGACAGATTTTTGCCCCTTAATGCTCTGAATGGCAGCACTCAGAAGGTGCACTCAATAAACATCACAAAATACCTGTTACTGTGCTTTACAGAAGTGTGCTCCCATGACCTGGCAGCTGGATGAGGCAGAGGGGAAATAATTTTGTATTTCAAAGGTTTTCTTGCTTTGTGTCAAAAATACACACACAAAGAAAAATATCTCCTCTGGGTACTACAGAAGCCGAGCAGAACTTGAAAGTTGGGAATACAGCAGCCAGCTCTCTTCCCTGGGCTGGAAGATGAGAAGATTCCAACTATTGCTGTAGCAATGCATTTGAACAGCTTAAGCCACAGTGTGCTCCAGCCAAACCATCTTTAGTTATTCTTATCAGAACCCCCTGGAATTTGTCAAGGTTACTAAGACATAAACAGTACTAAAATAAGGAAGAAGAGGCTGAGAAACAGAATACCAAGACTGCAAGAACTAGATAAAGGAGGACCATGAAGCACTGGGCTGTAACCAATCATATTTCCTGAAAGGTGCATGCTGAACACTTGGACAAGATAGAGACTCCAAACGAATAATGCATGATCATGTGAACTCTAGTTTAGAATGCATAAATACAGCTTAATGTAAACAAATTAATGGCTTCTGCTTAATCATATTGATTGGTCATCCAGAAGTCCTGAGCTGTTGCACATTGCTGTGCCCCAGACCCCACAGCACCCTTGGCTGGGGCTCTCTGTGAGCAGCATCTCCTCCCCTGGGCTACTGCAAGAGCTGTAGCTGGGCCAGCCCATGTATCCAGCCCCTGGAGACCTCTCTGCTGTCACAGTATCAGCCACAGCTGCTCAGCAGTGCCCTGGTGACAGCCAGGCCTGGGGGTTTGCCTCACACTGACCAACAGCACTTTTGAAGGACCTGGTTAAAGCCAGGGGTCACTCAGGGTCACTCAGGGTCACTGGCACCTGTGAGGGCATTGGCACCAAGGTCACCCCTGGCATGGGCACCTGTCCTGCTGCCTAAGGGCTCCTCACACAAAGGTGTTGGCAAAGATCATCCTTCCCTCCACAACAGAAATATCAGGCAGCTGGAAAGCCAACAGGAAAATGGGATTGCTTTTGGTGAGTAGTACAAAGCTGAGAGGCCACAAAACTGGGGTGGCTAAGCTGGTACTTTACAGTACAGCAATTGCATTGCAATCGCAAAATCATTTCTTTTTAAAATTTCTTTACTTTTTAGCAGCAAATGCTGAGTCCCTGAACTGTGGTTGGTTCTGCAACTCTCTTCTCCATCTCTCCTCCTGAGTTCCTGCCTAGCAACTTTCTTGGCATTTAGCTACACAGTGAAATCAGATGCCATATGAAAAAATGCTTCATTTTGCCAGGGTTGAACATGCTATTTTTCAGTTTCATTCAATACCATCTCTCTCATGTTGTGAACCACAGAGGACATAAATTCCAAATTTCTTTCCTGGATTATTCATTATTTTATATGCTGTTATCAGGGCCTTTCTTATTCAATCTTAAGAACAAACAAATCCCATCTGTTCTGTTTCTCTCCACATTCATCATTTCAGAGTTTGGGCTGTTAAACTTCATAGGAAGAAAAGTCTTTTTTTTCTACCGCCTGTCTGGAAGAGTGGGAAGCACCACACACTCAGGATTTTCAGCTCTGGAGAATAATCCAAAGAAATAAATTTTTAGGATTGTCTTTACATGTTAAAATGGATGCCATTAACCTCTTGTGATATGGCAGACTAAGAAATGCACTCTGCACCTGTCAGAATTCTCACAGAGGTCTTCTGTTTGTGAAAAAATACATCTTCTGGGTTGGGATGGGATCTTTCCTTTTTGTTGGGTTTCAGGAGTTTTTTGTTGAGTTTTTTTGGTGGTTGGTTGGTTGGTTTTTTGGTTCTGTGGGTGGGGGTATTTTGTGGGGGGGTTGTTGTTTTTGGGGGTTGTTTTTGTTGTTGTTTTTTGGGTTGTTTTGTTGTTTTAGTTTTTGTGGGGTTGATTGGTTGGTTGGTTGGTTAGTTGGTTGGTTTTTTGTGGGTTTTTTGAGGTTGTTTTTTTTTTTTTTTGTGGTTTTTTTACTCTTTCTCAGCTCTCCTAAACTCTCTTCCTTGAGTGTTTTATTTACCTTCTATAAAAATGAATCAGCTGATGAGCACAAGGCAATGTGAAATATCTCATTCTGCATCATCTATGGATTGTGTCGTTCCCTAAGCCCAAATTCAGGATAATATTTAGAAGACAGTGGCCCTTGAATCCAGATCAGACCAAATTTTGGTGGCCCTGCTGAATTTCTGGGATAAAAAAATATTCAAATTAAGGTTTCAAAGTACTTTTTCACTATCTGGCCAAGGTTTTTAATTCCTTTTTAAGTCAAAGCACCTAGACAACAAGGAGCTTCTGAAACCAAGGCAATGCATGTTTCTTCCTTCATGTCCTGATCCTGACAAGGTAAGGAGCACATTCACTGGACTTTGGAAATTGGCAGTCTGCGCCAAAATTCTGCTGCCCTGCCCAGTTGTTGCTCCATGAATGTCACAGATTCTGGAATTCTGAAGCAGGACTCTGCCTCTGGATGCCTAAATCCAGCTAAACAAGGATGCTGAATCTCAGTGTCTGTTCTTCCCTTATATCTGACACAGCTTAGCCTGGGATTGGAATATCATCCCTTTATCACCTCTCCAAAGGCACCATCTGAAGAGCCAATCACAGCAGCACTGACAGCAGAGACCTGAGGAGACAAGAATCCCTGGCAGCTGCTTTAGTTTGGGGATGACTGTGGATTCCCAAAAGTGCCCAGCAGCCCTTTGGAGGGGTGATAGGGCCAGGTATGGAATGAGATTCCTCAGGTATTTCAGTCACAGAGCTGACACGATCAGCTCTGACAGTTCACCTGCTTTAGAGTCCTGGATTGTGCTGGAATTGTAGCTCAGCTCTCACAGGCTGACTGCTCCATTCTGCAGGGGTGAAGGACTAATTACACTGATATCTGCAAATTGATGGGTAAGTCAGAGTGAAGAACAGTAGAGGAGCTGATACAAAGTCTGTGTGAATTGAAACCGGGACATTTGCCTAACAAATTCTCTCAACAGAGCTGGAATATCCTGTAAAACAGTTATAAATATAAAACCCTCTTCTTCCTGAGTGTGTGAGCTTGTTCCCCACTGGAGTGGCATGCCCTGTATGAATAATTCCAGCTGAAAGCCTAAAACACAACTTTCATTTTTGCAGAGATGCTTTTGTAAACTCCATTTAGATCAAAGATTTTCATGCTGGGTTTTTTCCTTTAATTGAGCAGACAAGACATATACTAATTAGCTGATCTAACATAATAAAAATGATCCTAATCTGATATTTTGCACAGCTGAATGTCTTTGAGCAAACCAAACAGGGCAGTAGAGAAGAATTATATAGAGGAGGCTAGAATGGGATAAGTCCTTGGTATGAACAAATATACAAGAAAAAGTAAAAGAGCTTGTAACTTCATGTACCTGTGCCTTTAGAGATTCAAATGTATAAATATGTAGGGACAGAATATGGCTCTCCCTGAACAATACAGAGAAGAACAAAAAAGTGCTACTCTTGTAGAATCTTTACCACCTATTCCAAAGATTTCTCCACTCCAAGAACAATATATAAATAGCATTTACTATTTAATGTGTCTATTTATTTGCTATGTTGGTACATACAGAATTTTAGCTAATAAATTTGATATATCTGTGAGTGTAAAGTGCAAACACTTCAAATTAGTTTGGTTGAAAATCAGACATTAGGCTGATAAAAATCCTATGGCTTCTGGAAGAGGCTGGGAAAGAAAAGATAATAATGACCTCAGAGACTAGCACCTTGTAGCCTTTTTTTAGGGCCATTTACATGTAAATAAGGTATTTATAAGCTCACATAGACGTTAGCAGAATCTGATTTTGGAATATCGTTCTCAAATAAACAGTAGGATTTGCGTTTCTGCCTCAGCGTTTCCAAACTGTTTATTTAATATTGTTTGCATTGCACCTCCTGCTGAGATCAATATCTTGTTGTGCTTCGACCCTGCACAACTGCTCAGACCAAGGAGGCTGATTACACAGAGTCTATAATCTAAATTGCAAACGTCCACACCATTATTGGGTGGTGTGGAAAAGGCAAAAACTATTTTTGCTCCCTAGTGACACACTGCAGGAATGAGATTTATCCCTGTGCCAGGTTTTAAAAGGAAAGGAATGCTAAATGGATGGTTTGCATTCCTGGATTGGTTCTGCTCCAAAGTTGCTAGCACAGGTAGGTGCTTAGTTTGCTTAACTATAAAAGTTTTACTTCATAAAAATAGAGAATATATGAAAGGGAACAGAGGACAGAGCCTGGCTGTCCTGGGCTGTAGTGTAGGATGTACACAAAGTATTTATTCTATCACCATCTTCATGAGCTGTTGGAACCAGGTGGGGCAGTGTTTTCCCAGGCCCCCTTCCTTTGGGCTCTTCTGCTCATGGCCCATCAATGCCTTGCCCATGACTCACAGGTAACTCCCTCCAGGAGTTATCTCTGTTTAATGGGCCATCAAGGACCCACTTCAGGACTCCTCATCCCATTGGGAGCTGCTCCACCCAGGGGGAGGAGCCAAGCATTCTCACCTGGATAGAATCTGGGATTTGAGACAGTACAAGCAGCCCTTACCCACTGGATTCCCAGAGGAGCAGAGCCGCCAGACCTTTCTACAGGATCACTGCTTCAGGAAGAGCACCTCACCTGGACTGCTTCCACCATCCTGCTCAGGTTGTATTCTGACTCTGTCAGTGGTCCTTTGTGCTATTGCATTTATTTTATTTTACTTTTTTACCTTTCTTCTTATTAAATTGTATTTCTGACTTGGAGCCTCTCACTCATTTTGCTTTCAAACTACAACACTGGCTCAAATGGATTCAGCAGACAAGTGGTAGAGTCAGTCAGCCTCTGCCCATGTCATGCCTTGCCAGAATTCTTATCTTCACAGCTCCCTCCAGAAGTGTCCTTAACCTGATAGACACCTCCTTCCTCCCCACCCCCAGCATCTCTCACCTGTGCTGGGAAAAACACCCTTAGGAGTGGATGCCTCAGTCCCAGGGAGAAGCCTGAGACCCACAATTGCAATGATGCTCTTGGCTTTCACCCTGCATTTAATTTCATTTTTGCTTTCTGAGCAATGACTTCATGATCATTTCAATTGCATCAAGCTCCAACGAGCTGAGTTGGTTTCTTGTCTCTGATCCACCTTTGGACAAGTTGGTGGAGCACAGGTTTTTAAAACTCTTTGAAAGCCATTTAATTTCTTCAATGCAGCTGGAGTGAGAGGAAATAAGGACCTAACTATGTTTTAAGTTTCTAAATTCAAATGACACACAATGCCAGGGGTTTGGAGGGTACTCAGGAACTGTTCCTAAGTTTCCTTTGAAAGAGGAAGTTATTAGTCTTTCTTACTTACAAGTGAATCATTTTCAAGTTATTCAGGATGAAACAAAGCCTTCTGAAACTTATACATTATAGCACAAACAATTTTTTCAGATCAGAAATCAAATTTGCCAGTATCAATGCTAACCACACTCTTCAAAAATTTGGGAGGCGCTGCTTTTTTGGAAAAGAAGTTAAGACAGAAGTTTTTTATTTACGGGAGAACCAAGAAGAGAAAGAGGGAGAAAGGAAGGTTTTTCACAACTCTGATTGTGTTTCTGCCAGGTATAATCACCTGGAGTGAAAGGCTGTTTCTCAGCACATTAATGGGTACACAGGAGCAACACTGGTTTTTTATTATGTTCCTTCTCTTCTTAATCCTGCTTTGTTTTGTCTACAACAAGGATATCTTTGAGGGAAGTTGAAGCTTTTGGGATACAGAAGGCAAAAGTTAGAAGGTTTTGGGTTGGATTTTTTTTTTGGGGGGGGGGGAGGGGTAGAGTGTTGCTTTGGGGTTTAGTGGTATTTGTTTGGGTTTTTTTGTTTTGTTGTGTTTTCTTTTGTTTTTTCCAAAAGCTCACACTGGAACATGACTGAGCAGTGTATCAAATTGCAAATGGGACCTGGGAATGGGCTGCAAACCTCAGAGCTTGCCAATGCAAAGGAATAGAGATGGGCACAGAGAATTTATCAATACTCCAGCCCCATGCCCACACAAACTGTCATCACAGCTCCTTCCAGAAAGGGACCAAGTTCCCAATTCTTTCTGCTCCATCTTTTTCAAAAACTCAGCTCAGAATGTTTAAGTAACAATGAGTGAGGAAACTTCAGTTGAGCAAATAATTTGAGCCACTGACTTTCAGTTGTCGTTTCAGCTGAGTTTTGGCAACTTATCCTTTGGCAGAGCTTGCAAATCCAGCACACAGCCAGGCACAGACACCTCTGGGACCAACTCTAAGCATCAGTTTAGCATTGTTTTTTTGTTGTTCGAGCTATTTTCCTACTTTATACTTTGCCTTTAACCTGTTTATTTCCCAAGCTGTGTTTGAATTAGCAGGATATAAATTCCCTCCCAGAAGCACAAAGGAACACCCAGACAGAAGCACCCAGGAAAGTGCTTCAAACGATGCAGCAGTAGTGAAACACTTCATACTTCCAGCAGCATTGTTCTTTTCAAAACAGTGCATGCACACATCTCTTTTTATCACACATTTATCAAGTACTGTGTATAAAATGATCAGAACATTCCCACAGCTGAGGTAAGGTGAGGCAGCCAGACAGAAATCCCAAAAGGGCACATTTCACTCCATTCACTCAGCACCAGTAACATTTCTGAGAGGAAAATTATCCCAGCCATTTCACACCCTGCTTTTAGAGCTGTCAATAGTCCCATTTGCACTTTTCCAAAGGGAAAGCCAGGATGCTGTACAGCCAATCTGATACACATTGCTAAAGCGTGTGATGAAAAGACTTAGTCCTTACCATAAAAAAAAATCATCAATTACAGTTCTGAAAAATTAATTAATTGACCTGCAATTGCATATCAAGGCGGCTTAAGTTAGCTATATAATTTAAGTAATTAATGTGTGAGAAATCTATCAAGAGAGTTGATTTTGTCAATACTTTTGCATGCTTTCTGATTGAATTTCTTTTCTGTAGTATTCCCTCAGTCTTTGACAGTGGCTGCTCAGTTGAAAGGCCCAACTATGCCAGCCTCTTGTCTCTAATAGTTTTTACCATTGGCCACTGGGGAAAAATATATATATGTACACATGCCAAGTAGATATCATATTTTCCCCATCACTACTACCATCTCAGCCCACAAATATTTGTAGCTCAGAGCCAGGGTTGTATTTTATACATCTAATAGTTCTCAATGGTTTTCCTTTAACTAGATTGTCTAGTTTCCACTTGAACATTTTACTTTTTAAACCTGAATATCCACACTTTCTGATAAGGAGGTCTCCAGTTTATCTTCACAATATAGCTTAATAATTTCTTCCTTACATAAATCTCATTTCTAGATAGCTTTCCATCATCTTTACCCCCCAGATTAAATTGGAGGTGGGTGCCATGGTCTCCACTTGAACATAAACCATTCCCTACACACAAAGGAGGAAGACATTCTTTCTGCTTAAAAGGTTTTGATTTGTGGAAATTAATATCTGCTTTACAAGAGAGAAACAGCTAATTTTCAGAAATTACCTGAGCCTTTACAAATCCAAAAGTACAGCAATTTAACTTCACTTCAACCTGCCTTCCTGTCCCCCAAGAGGACTAACCACTGCCAGGAGATTCTCCTTATCCTCTCCAATTTCCATGTCCAGAAGTCCCACACCCCCCTCAATGTATCCCAGGGCTTCTCTCTCCTCATAGCTACAAAAGTTCCCCTAAATTTGGCTGCTCTTGGAATTCAGCAATGGGTGAAAAAAAAGTCAATGGGGTCAAGCCTTTGAGGTTGAGGGCAGCAACAAATGAGGAGTTTGAATAAATTCATTGGCCACTGTGGGCTGCACCCATCACCTCTTCAAAATAAAGAAATGAAGATGGGAGTCTAGCTATAAGAGGGGGGCTACCCAGTTTGCCACGTGGAATGAGCAAAGTGTGAATAAACCCTTTACAAAAGCAGCATTTGCAAGCTCACAGTGCACCCTGCTGGTGTTTCCCCACCAGTGTCCAGAGTGGCTGGACTGGGTGGAGTCAGGGGGATTTGGGGTGCAGGAGGAACCGCCTGAGGAACCCCTCTGTGTGTTTTTGCCTCCAAGAAAATTAGATCCATCCTTCTCCAGCGACAAAGGAGAGGCATATAAATTCAGAATTATGTCAGGATTATTGTTCTATTTTATCTTATTTTTCCAGAGTCCGGATTAAATGCACGAGATGGTATTTCTTGTTTGCACTCAAATGTTTATTAATTCTTATCTATATCACAGTCTTACATTACCGTGAGTTCTACAGCACTTCCAGCTAACAAACTAAAAATGGAGGCCCATCTCTCTCTCTACAAGGCCTTTTAGGGATAAACTGTCCAATTATGAAATCACACCTGAATTATTTTTACTTTTAACACAATAACCAACCATTCATGGCCCACAATGCAGATTTTTTTATCCAGTTAAAAAATACCACCCACACCCATAAAGAAGAAAGTGAAAAAGAAGGACTAGCTTCTGCCCTAAAACCTTGATCTTGCTTTATACATATATATTACTATATTCTAAAACCTTAAACTCTAAGTTTTCCAGCTTGTGATATTACACACTTCTATTCACACTACACACCCATAATCCCAGTTCTGTCATTCAGTTTTGGAAGCCTCTTCCATGGCCTCAGGTCAAATGCATTATTTTCTTGGGGGTCAGTGCTTGTCAGAACAGAAAGTCTAAAATTCTCAGTGACCAGAGTTCCAACAGATTATCATACTACAGAAGCAAGTCTGAAGGAACATTAAAGAAAAATTCTTTCACTGGGGATCCATCCCTGTGGAAACAGACACGTTTCTCTTACCTCTGGAATATCCGTCTGAAAACATGAGTCCAAACCAGAAAGATCATGTTGGCCACTGCGACAGCAAAAATCTACCGACACCTCTATCAACACCTGGCAGGTTGATTTTGGGATGGACCACACAGTTTTGGAACTAAGTGTACATCCTCTAGAATAAGGTGAGCATCAAGAATAGTGACAGATTTGATGAGAACCACCAGGAAAACACCTGCTGGTACTTCAGGAGGTTTGCTGGACCTGTCAGAGGGAGCTCTGGGGGAAGCCAGTAAAGAGAACACATGCTTGTGGTGACAACAAAGTAGTGGGTGGAAATATGGAAATTCTCTGTTTTCAAATAAAGGGTAAGTCATAGAATAGATGGAGTCACATGGGGAAAACAAAGACACATCCCACTCGGGTGGCAAGAAGGGAATCAAGTCCAAGGTACATACTGCAACAGAAAAACTGAAGGACTAAGAATTAGAAGGGAACTGCAGGGGAGCCTCATTTGCTTTCATTTAAATTTTTCCCTTAAATAGTTTCAATATCCTAGGCATGATGGAAATTTGGGAGCAAAAAGACATTCCAGTGCCAGGCTACAAATTTCAGGAAGGAGCAAGCAGACTTTGCCAGGGCTGGGGTGAGGGAATAAAGCCTTGTGCTAAAGCAACCCTGGATCCAAACCAACATTACCTGCACCAGCAGCATCCAGGCAGGAGGATAACACTTCATAAAATGTGTTCTGTGAGAAATCACACAGAAAATGACAGCTGGAAATGCAGCTGGAGCTTTTATAACCCATCTTCAGGTGAGGAAAAAACGTATCAGGACACGACCCAGGCAATCCATGATTAACACAAAGGGATGGCTATGGAACCCAAAAGGGAAGATAACAACCCTTTAGTTTTACCAGATTTAGCCCAGAGGAGTATTCAACTGAAGGAACTGTACCACAGTTTGGTCTCAGTAAAATCTTATGTTACAGCAACACACTCCCAGGGGAGTACACAGAGTACAACAAATCCACAGGACTTACATTCATCTTCAAAAACAGGAGCTGCAGAAAGCAAGAGAAAGCCCTTAAAAAGCAGTTCAGGCTGTGTAAGGGAATAAAAAACTTAGAGGTGACACTCAACAGAGTTGGCACTCGGGTCTGAACACAAGGTCTGGCCTAGAAACAAAGCAAAAAATGCTATTGTATGTGAGAGATTATCTGTAAAAAGCAAAGGTGTCTAAAGAAGAGACAAAGAGCAGTCAAATTCTGGCAGATTAAATGTGAAAATACAAGAATGGAGGGCCTCCAGAAGGAGCCAGAGTGAAAAATGAAAGGAGTGTTAAAGAAAAAATAAAAATAACTTTTTAAAATAGCATATTTCTTCAAATACATCAGAAAGAGCACTGCTGCTACAAAGTATACAGCATCAAATGGTGAGAGGACTTCTCATGGTATAACCCCAGCTGGCAACTAAGGACCGCAGAGCTGCTCATTCATTCACCTTCCCTCCCAGCAGGATGGGGGAAACGAACAATGACAAAACTCTGAGTAAAAACAGTTTATTATTTGAAATTAAATTAAATTAAATTAATTTTTTTAAATAAAATAAAATATTTTTAAAGTAAAATAAAATAGTTTTAAATTTTAAAATAAATAAAAAATAAAGTAAACGAAAATAAAATGCATGGTACTTAACAGGAAAATAACAAAAAAAAAAAGAGAGAAAAATAAATGAAAAAAACAAAAAGATCTCAGTGTTACCAACAGTGTTTATAGCATAAATCCAAAACACAGCTTTTAAGATAAAGAAAATGAATTCTATCCCAGCCATAACCAGCACAGGACCAAAAATGTAAAATTCAGGAAAGGACATGAAAATAAAGCAAATCTTTTATTGATATTCACTGCAAGACAAGGTGCAAAGATTTCAATGTTCTCACTCTTATCTTTCTGAAAGTTTTGAAGTGCCTTCAAAAGACATAATGAATAGATTGGCAACAGAAATGGTAACAAATCTCTAGAATTGTTAGAGGTGACCATCTTGAAATGCACAAAAAATTACAGTTATTCACCAAGAAATCCTCAAAAATCTCAAGGATGAACAAGGTGTTTTGCTACAATTACCAGAGTGTCATTTCTTTCTTTTTACTAGAGGACTAAAAAAAGAGAAAAAAAAATAACTAACACAGAAAACAACAAAGAAAAACAAATCTGGAAAAGTTTTGAAGTGACACTTAAAGAAAAAGCGAAATTAGTGAAAACTGTGGGAAGGAATAGGTCAAGTGCACCTTTGTTTAAATGTGACACACTTTGATACCGTCACTGTGGCATTTGCAAATTGCAGTTCTGCCCTACAAACCTTTTGGAGTTTCTTAAATGGGAACAACAAATTTGCAGATGACAAAAGGTGGGTTTTTTTGGATTTCAAAAAGCCTTTTGAGAAAGTCACTCATCAAATGCCTCTAATGAAACAGCAACCAGAAATGAGAGAAAAGGTTGAAGTAGGGCTGAATTACTGAATAAAAAGACAGACACAGCAGGCAGGTGTAAGTGGTGGTCTCAAGTGGAGTTCTGCAAGGACATGTTTAAACTTGTGCTATTCAGCTTATTCGTAGAGAACAGAAAAGGAGGAAGTAGTGACATGATGAAATTTCCAATCAGTGTCATTTAAAATACTATGGATGGGGACAAGGACAGAATTCCAGAACTTTGTAAGACTAAGAACTCAATAATAAAGTGGCAGGTGAAACCCAATTCAGATGAAATCTAAGTGATGCTCATGGAGGAAAACCAGACTTGGCTTCACAAAAATTACCAGATCTCCTCGCAAGCATCAGCTGGGTGCTTAGCAGGATTTAAGAAATCGAGTTTAATGGAGGGGTGGGACTTGAGGGGAAAGAGAGAGTTTTTGTGGACAGCCTGGAGACTTAATACTGCTCCAGTTCTCTCAGCTTAGGGAGGTTATAACAGAACTGTTTGTGGCTCAGAAAAAGTCCTGATCATAGATCTGAAGTGATTTTCATCCAAGGAATAAACATTTGTAAAGAATAAGCCAGGACCCCGCAATGACACAAAAATGAAGTGAAAAGCAAAAATATTCAGGTTTGGAAGAATTATCTGACTTCTCATGTTGCCTTTAATACCAATCCCCCAAGGAATACTGCCAGGGTTGCTGGATTAGATGAGCCTTCTGCCTGACCTCTACAGTTCTTCCTACATAATGCACCAACTCCTGAATTAAACCCACTACTTCACGTGGTCACCAGGCACTGACACCAGCAGATTACCAGTATCTCATGGTTTGATATTTACCCCTAAACTAAAACAGACTGAGATCAGATTGTTGAAAAGGATATTGCAGGTTAAAAATGAACAGCAGCCCATGCAATATGTGCTCCTGTTCTGAGCACAGACTTAGTGGGCAGCAGGGTTTATAGGCTCAGCTGCAGGCAGGGCATTGTCAAAGCAGTGCTGCCTGGTATGATAACAAGTTTTGTACTTGCTAGGCCCTCAGCCAGCCTTTACAACTGCTTTGTAAGGCCTGCCTAAGGTGTTGGAACACACTGCCAAAATAAAAAAATGGATAAAGAAAAAAAAGTTCTTTCTACAAAAGCAGCAGCTTGTAGCAATAACTCAGGTGTTTAAATCGCACTCAGAGCTGTATTACAGTTCATCTTACCAATTTCAGACTGACTGTGGCCCTTTGTTTGAAGCAGTAGAAATGGGTTTGGTTGTCATCAACAGAAATGTAAAAGTCAGGCTTTCCACGTGCCCAGGTGTCTTTTCATTGATGGATGGAAGGGGAACAAGTGACATCGTGACTTTTACAACTAATCCCTTAAAAGCCAGGCTGAGTGTTGTACCTGCACCATATGATAATAATGATAATGATGATGATAATAATAATATAGAATTAATAATATATATTAAATTGTTATTGTTATTTGTTTGTTATTGTTGTTATTGTTACTATTATCATCAAGGATGACAGGTACTGGAATTTCCTCTCCATGGTGGAAAAATTAGGGTCTAGAATTAAGCTGGGAAATAATAATAATAATAATAATAATAATAATAATAATAATAATAATAATAATAATAATAATAGTATAATTCTTCATAACCCTATATGAACTTTCATATAAAGTTCAGCCACAATTTGGCTCCCTGTCAAGGATCAGTTCAGCCCGTGTGACATCATGGTAAGAACATGTGTCAGAAAACATGGGGTCCAAACCTGTTTGCAATTTCCTCCTTGCCATTCATCTCCACAGTCTGTGGGTTTTCATGTGATTTGAAAGTCTGGTTTGCTCCAGACTTTGCAGATCTCACACATCTTGCAGGTACCTGGAGTGCAGAGCTCCTCCTCCAGGACACTGCTGCAGTTCTGCACTGCTGGTACAGGACAAGAGCAATAAAAAACTATTTCCATTTCAACAAAAGTGCTGTGAAACTTCCCCTTCTTTTCAAAATACTTCTCTTTTCCTCTTTTAAAGCCCTCCAGTGTATGTGTTAGCAAAGCAAAGCAGTACCAGGGAGCCTTTGAACAAGTTACAAAACCCATTTACCCTTAAAACATTCTTTGCTGATGACACTGCTGTTTTTATTAATACATCAGAGTGCTGGCTGTACTGAGGTTCCATTAATGACTAGTCATAAAAGTGCTGTCCAGTGAGTGGAAAGAACACAGCTAGAGGAAGCTGCAGTCAAATCAACAAAGTCATCCTGACCCCTTACAGAAAGGAGACTCTTTCACAGAATAAACACCAGGCATGCAGAACAAGGTGGACATCACACACACAAACGGTGGCAAAGACAGATCTTCAAAATGCTTCCAAAAGTCCTTCAGTGCCTAAAGAAAAACAAACTACGCCAACTAGAGTGTCACCTGAGCAAACTGTGCACACTGGTGAAGGGAGGAAGGAAAATTTACAGTTCCTCCCTTAGCCAGGTGCCTCTACAAGAGCAAGGCACAGCCCTCTGTGCGATGTGGGTTCAGCTCAAGATAGCTCAAGAGATCCTGGGGGAAAAAATGTACAGACAGATCAGATAATTAATAATATTCCCTGGCAGCAGACAGGTCACAAGGAATTAATTTCAATTCTATCCCTTCCGTGACTAGGCACTAATAGCCTGTCTCACACACTCCTTGGTAGCCTTTATTTAGTGTTGCCTTGGATAAGTAAGCCTCCATCTCCTCACCTTTAGCTGGGCTGAGTGGAATCCAACTCTGTAAATCATTTTGTGAACAACTCACGGAATAAAGGGGTCACAAATCATTCTGCTCAGCTTCTTCTGTGAGCATTTTTGTGTCTTCATCCATGAATAATGAGGAACAGTAGAGCCACAGGTGGGCTTGTTGGATGAAAATGCTTTAAATGAGGAGAGGTCACCGTGTCTAAATCCTTTCAGTGCTGCTGCCCAGACATTGGGTGGAGCAGGGAAGAAGACAGGCTTTAATATTTGTGAAAGAAATCAGAATCATGGAATTATTTGTGTTGGAAGAGGCTTTAATGATGATCAGGTATTCCACCCCTGCCATGGGCACGGACACTTTCCACCAGTTTCCAGAGTTCCAAGTTCCATCCAGCCTGGCCTTGGACACCTCAAGGGATGAAGCAGCCACAGCTGCTCTGGGTAATCTCTTCCAGTGCTCCTTTCTCCACAAAGAAATGGTGGTAACAGCTCCTTTACTGCCTTGGGAAGAGAAACATAAAATTCATGGAGCAGGGGTTTCCCAGGACATGAACCTTCTAAAGAAGCTCTCAGCACCTCAGTGTAGTACTTTCAGAAACCACAAAGGTTTCCTGGGATTTAAACACTGGACCTTCACCCAAACCTCAATGAAAAGTTAGTATCAGGGAGAACAACAAAGTAAAAAAATTACTGAAATTCCTGTTACAAAACCTGTTTCTAGGACTGGGGCTGCTGAAAGGTCTACTGTGGTGATCCTGCTCCTCCTAAAGGCTTCATTCATGTTACCACATTAATGGACATAATACATAAACACTGTCTTAAAAGAGTTTCAGGTGTTAATTAACAGCATTTATTTTGTGTTTGCATAAAAAAACCTCTATTTCCACTTTCTGATCAAAAGCAGGAAATGCTAAAAAAATAATTCCTCTAAGCAATATATCCTGTTTGGCTCAGGAACAGAGCTCTCTCCAAATAACCAAGACATGAAGGCATTGCTTTCATATGGAAGTTACACAGGGAATGAGGCTGAAAAGGCTTTTAGACAAAGAAAAAATGGGAAAAGATGAAAGAGGAAATTCTAAATTTGTCTATGACATTCTTCAGCTACAACTGTAAATAATGTATACCTGGAGTGGGAAGTCTAAAAGCTCTTGCAAATGGCTTGGCATGCCTGTTATTGAAGTCATTGAAATCAGTAATGGAAATAGATGAAATATTATTCTTAGTGCTTCTCAAATATAGGATTTATCCTTCAGTTTGTTCCTGTCAAAAACAGGAACTAATACTAGTATGGCTAATGCTTTGCCCTTCTGCTTTTAAGGCTCAGTTAATGGCTTAGGAGTAGTAAAAAGACTAAAAATAGCATTTTACATCTGGTTGATATTCACTGCTGTAGTAATGCTCTAGCTCAGATCTGCTCTGTGGTTAGAATGAAAAGAGTAAGGAATGAAAATAGTAAGGAACTCTGACCAGGAGACATTATCCTTCAGCATTTATGTTTGTGTTTATTGATGTACACAAAGTCATCAGGTGTTCCATGCAAATATGCTCTTTCAACATTTCTAACTTAATAAATGGTTCTACTGTCCTTATCTACCTGGGTAGAGTTCTAGATATTTAGTGTGATTTTCCTTTTAAGATGGTAATAATGTGCTTATATTTCAAGCTAATAAATAGTAGCTTACAGTAGTTGTTCGTGAGTCTCTGAAGAGCCCAACTAGGTTTTTTTTTTTTTCCCTTAATCTTTTAGTTTGTTTATTTGTTTTCTTCTTTTTAGGAATCAGCTGAATTCAGTCACTGGCACCACCAGGCAGTCCCAGACACTTCTGGGGTAAGGCTAAGGAGTAACACAGACCCAAACCTTTTTTACTTTCTTATATTGACTTTACAGTCCATATTTGCATCAGACTTGAGTCACTGGATTAAATTAGATGAGGCACTAACCTTTGAAAAATTACCACCTCAAAGCATCATACAAAAGCAGGAAGTAATGACATGGAAATAGACTTTGTTTTTGGAGAAATAAATGTGACAAAACACTCTCATTCTCCATGACCTACAGGAGAAATTCAGACTGGCAAAATTCTTTTTGCTCCTTGTTTCCTAAACACAGCTCTTTTTTTTTTTGAAAATAAAGACTAAGATTTATTTTTTTTCTTTCTTAATAATTTAAAAGATGGCTTTCTCCCTAGAAGCTTCATCACTGAAATGGGAAAAAATGAGACAAAAATCAAAGGCAATGGGTCATCTTGGAGGTTATCATCAATAATTCATTAGCCTCTATGGTGATGTTCTGGCCTCTTATGAATACCATTTATTTCATCTTGTAATTATATTAAACCTGGCTGGCAAGTTCTCCGTCTACCTCAGGACCTTTATCTTTGGTGAATATTAGTATTGCATGTATAATGTATATTATTTGCAGTAGAATTATGCAGGTGAACCATTAACAGCCAGTGTGCTCTTTGCTGGAATTTTTATTATCCATTTCCCTTTTTGCCTATTTATTTTTTAACACTGCAAATGATAGGAGAAGGAAGTTGGCAGCATCCACCCTGCTGGCAAGTCATGGCTGGGTCCTAAAACCATGGACATGGCCAAGCTGGAAGAGCAGGGCTCTTCTGTGCCTGATTGTGCTTAAATTATGGGCACCTATACTTTTATAATTGAAATTTTTTAAAATTGAAATTCAGCTTTCATTCCCCAAAACAGATTGAGAACACTGAAGACCTTTGTGCAAGAAGAAATGCCGGTCCCACTGGTATTACTGTAACTGGCTGTGAAAACAGAAACTGGCAGATTCTTAGTCTGAAGGCACAGAAATCTCCCCATAATAATTAAACCTTGCTGCAACCATGACTGAAGAGCACCAACACGCCAGTGCTGCAATACTGGAAATGTGCAAAATCAAATAATGGCTAATTTCACCCATTCCAACTAGAACTGATGCTGCTCTACAGCATTAACAGCATGGTATAAGAGAGGGTACAGGGTTTCACAAGCCCCAAACTTCAGAAAAAGCCACAACAATCCATCTCTGCATGCACAGCTTATCTCCAAACCAAATCTTGCCTTGATTTCCAGTCAAAAACAGAAAAAAACCCAAAAAAACTAACAATAACAACTAAAAAAAGCACACCACCTTCACAAAAAATTACCAAAGAAAACAAAAACAACAAACAACAAAGAAACAAAGAAACAAAACACTAAAAAACATAAACCCAGCTCATGGCAAATTTGCTTCTACTGATCACTTTCCATGACATGAAAACTCGTGTCACAGACACCTCACTGTGTAAATTAAGGTAACAGCAGTATTTGTTTTTGTATTTTGGAAACACAATCAAAGAATTCTCAGAAGTGCCTTCTCTTCTAATAAAAGTTTTTTATTTAATATAATAGGTTCAATTTCTATTGCAAATATCTATCAGTAAGGCCACTCTATATTAAGGTCTAAATTAATCATGAAATCTACACAAGATGTCTAAAAGAACTGAGTTTTTTTGACCCGATACTTTCTTTGGGGTTTAGTGTCAGATATTGGCAGCCAAGAAGTTTTTGTTGCAAGGTGTTTGCTCGGTGAAAATTTAAGATCAGCCAAAACTATTTCATTGAAACCAGCCCCAAGGATTTCCCTTTGCAGTCAGAGCTAATGGGGGGAAAAAGTTTTGGCCTCAAAAGAACCCAATCAACAAAACACTGCAGGCAGTTTTAATGGAAGCCTGAGAGTCCCCAATGAGGCACCAATCATACTAAGAAATGATGAACAAAGTCATCTGTCCTTAGGTCAACACAATCTCCCCAAATGAAAGATTTCTTTGCACTTTTCAACCATGTATCTAATAAACACAAATGTCAAAATCCATGGTAGAGAAGTGTTATAAAACTCTTGTATGTGAGCAGCACCAATATACATTATTAGATATATGTATAGAGCCTTGTAGGAAGAATTGAAGGCAAAGCCTGAAAGTCAGTGATTTTTAATTTCTGTTCATTGTTTTCTCTATTAATGAGAATATGATTTAAAATAATTTAATTGTCTTGTTTTCCAAAGCATGGAAATGTATAGTGTGTCAGATTTTCAGGATATGAAAATCATAACTTTTGTTCCTATTTTGTTTAATGTCTGCACTTTAAAACTTGGTCTTAAAAACTTATCTGGTCAAATATACCTCAGAAAACGTGCTTACATATACAGAATCATATATAAAATATGACACACACACACAAAATCTTTACAACCAAATCCTTTTTTTTTTCACTCTTATTTATTAATTTTTATGTGGATTTCTTTTGGGCTTGCTAAATACCGGACAAACTGTCTTTGTGAGGATTTTACTCTGCACTAAGAGCAGTTCCCAACTGTATAGACTGAACATTCTCCTCCAATGCCAGCACTTCTGTATCATTTTAGAACCTAATTAAAAGGTGTTTCTGACACAAAATTCCCAAGTCAGCAAGATCAGATTGGAGAAAAACTCTCTTGACCAGTCTCTGCAAAATGAAAACAATTGATCTGATTCACTTACTTCAAATACCATTTGCCTTATGTCTTTTCTTTCTCCAGCATCACAAGTGAAATCAATAGTGCTCCAGGTTTCCTGATTAGTTTACAGAGGTAAAAAGTTCCCTGGTTTTGTTAGAAAAGTTTTATTCTGCAGACAACCACTCTTTATGGAATGTTCTTTTAAAAGAACAGGGAAGGAGCTATAGAAATTAAGGTACCATGTCTATTACATTAATAGCAAGCTTACTTTCTACTTCTTCAGTTATTAAAGCAAATGAACAAACAAAAAAACCCCAAAATCATCAACAAGAGAAACCCAAAATCTCAACTAAGCAAGACAAATTTAGATGGAAATTCTGCTACCTAAGCACAAGATAATTTTTTTCCAATTTTGGGCCACTCCTAATCAGGAAAAATTCCCATTGATCTGGCAGGTGGGAAAATTTCACCACATCAGAAAACAAACTCAGACTCAACAGCCTGGGGTGAAGTTTCTACTCTCCAAAACTCAAGTGACAACCCTGATTCCTGCCTGTTACTCTCCAGGTAGCCATAAATCTCTACATGAGATACACCAGGGAAAAAAAAGGATGGTGAGTTTAAGAGGGGATTAGAATGACCAGTAGAGAGTTCAGAAAACAAAAAAATAATTAATGAGCATACAGCCACTGGGTAGGCTGAGGGTGCACAAAGAGTTGAGAAGGGTCATGGCTGTGACAGCTGATCCCAGCTGGACAGTGGGATATTCCAAACAATGTATAGTTTATAGTTTGTATAGTTCGTTATTTTCTCTTTTAATAAAACCTGTTGGGCAATTGAAGAGACAGCATCTTCATTGTTTGCATCATGGACCCAATTTTATTGAACGCACTGTTGGTTTTTTTACCTTTCAAGCATAACAACCATATCCATGTCTCTTAGTAACATTGCTTAACTATGGGCTAGTACAGGCTTGTACAGGCCTGTATTGTTTCGCACACAAGCATACACCTTGCTCTTTTCCTCCTTCAGGGTCTTGCCTCCACTTGCCAGGGCTTGTACCCCTCTAGCACATGTACTTCTGTAATGAATTCAGCAGTATTTTGAGTCCTTGGAATACAGTTCCAAGCTGTATTCCCACATTTCCCCCTTCTTTTTACACCAGTAAGATCTTTTTTGTGGACTTATCAGTCTCAAAGCACATGGCAAGCAAATAACCATAAGCAACAATACAGCTAAAAAATAAATTATTGCTTTTTCAAAACACATCCAATCAGCTGTCTTGCTAATTATTATTAAGCCATTTCTGGGAGGTCACTGGTCCACCCTCAGAACTTGATACACCTTTGTGGAGCTCATAACACGCTGGCACCATACAGTCTCAGTGAACATTTGGGTTTATTTGCTGCATTTATCTTTCTTGGGGTTTATGTCTCTCTGTTATTTTTTTTCTTTTATCATTGTTAAATTATTTTTATCTCAACTTGTGGGTTTTTCTCACTTTTACTCTTTCAATTACCACCTTCATCTCACTGGTGGGCAGTGAATGAGCAGCTGAGTGGGGTTGAGTTTCTGGGTGAGATTGAACCACAGCACAGAACCATGCTGAAAAACAATGCAATATGTAACTAGTCAATTGTTGGGTTCCCTTTTCCTGGGGCTTATCCTGTTCAAAAACTTGATGCATTTTGTGTTAATTTCCAGCTTGGTTAATTACAAATCCCACCCAGGCATATTCCACTCAAATGTCTGTAGATACGAAGAAATATTTGGGCACCTTCTCTCATTTTCAAGAGTTACAGAATCAAATCTACAGAAGAGATATTCTTGAGGCAGTTACTGGTAAACAAGCATCTAATGTGCCTGCTACTTGTATAAATGATTCTAAATTTCTGAGATGGAGAGATAAAAGTGACTGCTACTGAATCTGTACAAGAAATTTCTTGCCTGGAAATGTTCAAAAGGTCTGTGAGTGTGTTGCTTGGGGATAAGGTTTAGTGGTGAATATGGAGTTGTTGGATTGATGTTTGAAGTCAATGATCTTCTCTACCTTTAGTGAAGCTGTGATTCTGAGGTCCAAACCAGGATACTGAGACAGCAACAGCCTGGAGAGAAAAATTAGGCTCAGGTGAATGTTTGAGGCACCTTTTCAGTATTACCCTTCCATTAAGACCTTGGGTGAAATTCAGAGTTCACAGACCTTCAGAGTCTTTGGCCTTTGCAGAGTGACTGGCAGTAAGATTTCCTTCTGGTACCATGTTTTTACTCCAGAGCTCTTTGAGTTTAGTCTTACAGTGATTTCAAGAGCTATAAGAAAAAAAATATCATTAAACAAAACCACTATTATTTTTCATCATCCATTATATGTCTTTACTGTATTTTAGACCCATGAGCTAAGTGATAAGATTCTTTATGTAAAAACTGATTACTTTAGGTCAGATCTCGTTGTTGGAGCTCTTTAGATTGTTCTGCCAGTGAATCAGATACATTCAATCCCTGAACGGTTTGTTTGGAGTTTTTTGTATTATTATTCTAACACTTCACTCAGTCAGAGAATGAACTTGACTCAGTGTGCTTAGATGAGGATTAACTTGTTCACATGCTCCATAAAGCACCAAAGATTTGAGGGAGTTGTTTGAACATCCCTGGTTCCTGCCAACACAGAAATACAGCCCTGCATACAGACATCTGTTTCTGCTGGAGGTTTGTGCAACAGAAAAGCAAACACACCTGGAGGCAGGGGAGAGCTGAACCACTCCAAATGCTCTGCAAATTCTCCAATGTGACATCTTTATTTCGCCTCTTAAAATGTGATTCTCTCTAGCACCACAAAATTGTTGCCCAGCTCTTTCTAAGTCTTGGTTCTGAGGTTCTTGGCAGGATTTTGTCATGTCTGTTTGTGTGGAGGAGGAGAGACTCAACCCTTGGACAATGTAAACTTGCACTAAAAGTGGGGGGAAAAGCCTGAGGGAGCCTGGGTAGTTTCTGGAGTATTGATGAATCTTTGGAAAACTTGACTGAACCTTTCCTTCTGCACTCAGTGAAGGTAATTGTCTCACTGAAGGTGATTCTTTTACTTTTGGGTTCCTACACAGATTCATTCTGATTCTAGCAATAATTACCCAACTTCATTCCTAAGGCCCATTATTATCCATTTCCTTCATTTTTCACATACTGCCAACTTTCCAATGACCATCAACTTCTTTCCACAACATATAACTTAGAAAAACTGCAGATAAGCTTAACTTTCCTGAAAGATATTTCTAAGCAAGCAACTTGGTAGTTTTGTGGAACCATTTCAATGGAATGTTGACATTAACCTGTATTTCACTGTCTCGGGACAGCAAATAAATTTGGAAAGGTTGCCTCAGGTATGGAAATAACATAATGGTGTTTTTCTCTATAAAGGAGTGAGGCAAGAACTATTTATGCCACAAACTGCAAGAAAATGGCTGTATTCTTCCACCCACAGAGCAAACTGGTTTGCTAAATCCATACTTTTCTCACCAAACTTTGCATTTTCAGAGCTCATGAATTTCTTGGTCCTGTCTCAACACGTGCTCTATCCTTTGAACCAGCTCATGGTCTTATCAGAGCTATCAACTTCTCAAACGTCAATAAAAATGCTGTTAATTGCTCCAGCACAGCTTTTGTGCTGCTCTGCATTATATCATTTTAGACAGAATTTCAATTTCCTTATATTTATTTGGTGTGTCTAGACTTTTTCAATATTTTCCTTCAGAAAACAGGAAGTGTTTTACAAGTCATTGAAATCACCCACAACAATTTTGGAGTTGGTAAAGCCAACTTTTAGGTCTTTAAGTGATTTGTCCAAGATGAGTCAGTAAGTACAGCTATAGACCAACCCTAGAGATTTAACACTTGCTTTTTTCTCTAACCACAGTATGAAAACACTGCTATCTCACCAGGCTGTCCTTACTGCTTCAAGTGGAATTTATTCCACCCCTACATGGCCTCTGAAGTCCCATTTCTGTGATAACACATAGATTTTTCATTATCTCTTGACAAAATGCTTAGTACTAGTGGTTTTTTAATCCCAGGCAAAATAACTGGAAAGGGATAATAACCAGATCTTAACATCTATGGATCTTTGGCATACTGTTCTTCTAGAACGATGTGAGATAAACAATATTTAGACCAAGATTATTTTTTTAAAGGTTTTTAAAACTTCCAGAAATTAAAGGTTCACCTAAGCCAAAACCCAAACTTCTGGAAGTTCCTTTTCTCTGGAAAGGATGACTACTTCTATAATTATCTTCCTTCCTGATCCCCAGTGTCACAAAAATGTCTTCAGAGCAATGTCCAATAGTAAAACAAGTCCAAGCCTTTCATTCTAGATGCAGAGCAATGTTTTGGGATTTTTTTTTAGCAGTACAGCTGGATAAGTTTCTGTTTCCCTGCACATCCATTGCACCCTTCACACATCACTTCTTCACTCACAATCACATGCTGCACCTTGTTTAGATTCTTGCCTTGAAAGAAGGATCTATCTGTGCAGTCAAGGTGTGTGTTTCCAATATTAAAATATCAAAATTCTTTTGACTCGGAGATAAGAGAATTAGAATCCTCATTAAAATGAGGATTTCTGCATAGATTTCTAACCCACATCAATTTGTGTTTTAATCTCAAATCTTTGAAATGGTCAGTTCCACTTTGTTTCTACCAGATGAAGAACAAAGTCTGACTACCAGCAGCATGGAAATGAAACCCTTGTTTTATGAAACAGCTTTATTGGTTCTGTGCTGTGCTGAGCTAATATGACACGTTATATTATATTATATTATATTATATTTGAAATATTATAATTAATTGTGTGAGGTTCCCATTAGTTTGAAAGCATTCTTTACCAAGTTTGTGCTCCATCATTTGCAAGTCAATACAAAAAGGAACATAGCAGGAAAGCTAATCTGGTGTGCATTGTACTGGCCTCTGTCTCATTAGTGTCAGAAATTAATTGCAGCACACACAAATAACTCAGGACAGTTCTGCTTTTCTCCTATAGTTAGTGAGTAAGAGAATATTCAACAGAAGGCCTCTGAGGGACTCTGCCTTGCACAAAGCTCTCAACCACAGAAAAGATAAATTTCTAAGTAATGCACTAATATAAATATATCAATATATCAATATTAATAGATTATTATAAATATATTAAAATATAGATATAGATATAGATGATATAGATATAGATGTAGATATGAATATATATCTGCATATAGACATACACACATATATACATTAATCATGTATTTATTTATGGCGCTAGGAACTCTCCAGCTTCAGAACTGTGGCAGGGAGTTGGGAACAGAGTTGGGAACACTATGGACCAGCCCTGACACTTGGATGTCCTCCATTGGACTCAACATTGAGGGAAAGCTATCACTTTTCATGCATGTACTTCCTTACTATTAGAGAGTAAAAAAAATGTAGTAGATATTAATAAAAATATGAAATAAATACATATAATAAGTATCATATATAAAAATATAATGATAACATAAATTAAAACCTTTGCCTCTTTAACACTTAGAATTTTCTGCCTTCATAAGAGCATCATTAGATATGAGCAGCTTCAATCCACTTCTTCCCTTTCAATTCTTCAGCACCTCAAAAAGTTTTGATTATGTTCAATTAATCAGCCATTTCCAGTGCTTGTTTCCTTTATTGTTTTAAAGACTTTCTGTCAGGACGCCTCTGGCATTGGACACCCTGGCAGTGGCCATTGCTGGTGGATGGACCTCTTCAATCATTGGAGTTCAGCATCTCACAGTGATCAGCATTATCCTCCTGTCAACCCCACGACACCGGGCGAGATCGATGCCCCTTCCCTGCTGGCCTCTGCTCCTGGATTGCTCTTGATTTATTGTGTCTGCAGCTTGGCAAGGGGGTGCAGATTGCTTTTAATCAATCAGAGGGTGGGGATGGAGCTGCCCCACTGTACAGTGTGCTGCTGGTCTGTAAAACCCACGTGTGTCAAAGACCAGAGGAATTTCAGTTACCAAAGACAGAAGCAAGGAAAGAAAAACCCAGAGCATGTTATTCACAGTTAACCCCACAGAACCCCACAGAAAGGGGAGGCTGCCAGTGGGGCAGTGCTTGGTCTTTGATTTTGCAGCTCATAAAATGTCAGGACACAGCAGAAATGTGGATTACAACCACAGTGTGGTTTATGTCACAGGCTTTCCCGTTTCCAACATTTTCCAAGCCCACAGTATGGCAGCAACTTCAGAAGGAGGCATATAAAAGTGACATAAGAATGAGTATGTCTCATATATTTTTTAAATCATAATCAGTGTTAATTATAGAGCAATTCTGCTTATATAATGTAATAATGTTAATTCTGGGTGTTTTATAATCCAACAGGTAAAATATCCCAGTTTGCTGCTTATCCTTGTCTCAGAAAGCATTTCAAACCTGAACACATTGCTCTAGGGTGCACCACAGGAATGTGGAATACCCTGGTAATTTCATGCATTTTTTTGAGCATTTAACACGTCCTTTTTGATGATTTTTTGATTGTTACAGACCAGGTTGGAGTTTTGCTGTGACTTTTGTTGTGTCTCTTACACTTTTCTAAAATATGAGAAGAGGCTAAATCCATATTAAAAAGCGGGAGCTGTAGATGGTAATTACCAAAGAGAAGCATCTACACTTCAGAGCTAATCTTTATTCAGTACAAGACTTTGTTGGAGTTACTAGAGAGTTCTCAATACCTTCCTAAGTTTCTTCAACCTTTACAGCTTGACCCCACTAACTTTTTATATCCTTCAGGATGCTTCCCACTATAATTGACGTGTCTAGGCCTTGGTCTTCATTTGATATGCAACAGACAGCTTTCCAAACGCAAGAAAAACCATAAGGTGTAATTCACTTTGATTCATCCTGTCTTCCTCCTGTCCTTAAGACATCAGCTACACCTAAAAACTCAGCAGGGTATACAAGAAACAAAGTTAAACTTGACAAGCCAACTTCATCTGAGATGTTTAATGATACCTCCCTGCTCCGTGCTCACATTGTCATCTTCAACACAAATGGTTTATATGTAAATGAACAGTAAATTATCTTAAAAGAAGATTCTAGGGTAGACTTTTGCAGCAGTATGGCATGCAAAATGAAGCTTAATGTTGCAGCCATTACAGATGTTCATGGGAAAAAAAACTTTCTTAAATAAATCATCCTTTTCTGAAGTTTTTTTAGAGGATACTGAAAAACAAACCTTGTAAAAGAATGCTCACAACATCTGTGTGTAGGACAAGATACAGGGAAAACAATTAAAACAAAGAACCCACATATAAGGGAGAAAAGAATATTTTGTCCACTTCAGTTTCCTTTGTGTGCTGATTCAGTCATGAGATCCAGGTGTTCTCATGGAGCTCAGACTGGGTTGGGAATCTCTCTTAGCATAGAAATCAGAGGATAAACACCTGCAACTGGGCTTGATCTCTGAACTCCCTTTCTAATCAGTGGAGAGAAACAGTGTCTTTCTTGGAAGCCATTTAGATCACCCATCTTAAACATCTGATTCCTGAAACTGCCTGTTTCTCTGTACATTAGAAAATAAAGAAGGAACTGGATGAGTAGGCGGCAGGATCTTGTCTAAAGCTGAGTGCACAACATGCACCACTCTGATGCTAAACAAATCCATGAGAGGAATTTCCATCAGCAGCTGAAAAACTTTTGAGAATAAAAGGATAACTCAAATTCCACCCCAGCTTTCCTCCAGACAGGTTGGATTTGTTAGAAATGTTTTATTCCCTCCAATCCCTTCAACAGAAAAACTCTTACTGTCATCGAAGTCCCTTTGCAAAAAAGGTTGATCATCATAATTGCATTTCTGCATGAAAAGTGGATCCATCTATAAATTGAAAACGTGCAAAAGCAACTGGAAACAGACTGGAGTAAAAGAGGAGGGATTTTGACTAGGTATTAGGGAGAAATCCTTCCCTGTGAGCATGGTGAGGCGCTGGCACTGGTTGCCCAGAGAAGCTGTGGGTTCCCCATCCCTGGACGTGCTCACGGCAGGTTGGATGGGGTTCTGGGAAACCTGGGATAGTGCAGGGTGTCCCTGTCCATGGCAGGGGCTGGAACTAGGTCACACTTGTTTGTGAGTGAGTGGAACTAGTAAACTACTGCAGCTGTCAGCTGAGAAGCAGAAAAACTTAAATATTGTGTGCTGTGCCCTGTGTGAGGAGCCGTGATGTGGGGTGATTGTCATCACTGTGCAAAGCCCCTTCACAACCTGCTGATCCTGCAAGGTCCCCAGGGACTGCTCCTGGTGGGCTGGACATTGCTGACAGCTGCAGGGGGTTTGGTTGTTGAGCAGCTCTGTAGCTCCACTTGCAGTTAATTCCAGGACGAGCTGCTGTCCATCCTCATCTCCAGGTGCAGAAGCTCAAGTGCCTGCTGTGCTTACAGTGAGATTTCTCACAGATTTTTCCTTTGGTTGGCAGCCCTGAACCACCCTGGATGTTTCTGACTATGTGTCTGTACTTTGCTAGATCCAACAGTATTCTGGGGGTCTTCTAAGATGCCTCCTGCAAATAACAAGCATGATTTAAAAAAAAAAAATCAGGAAATTAAATGTAAGCATTTAAATCAAATGAAAAGAGGTTAATGTGATGAGATAAACTTGAAGGCACAGAGGTGGAGCCAATGAACAATGTGCTGTTCCCAAAATGTCCACTGCTGAATTTGATCACAGGGGCAGAGAAAGCTCTGCTTGATCTTTTTTGATTGTGTTCCTTCAGGAGAAGCTTTAGGATGTTTTTGTACAGATTGCAATGTAGAATAAAAATCATAGAATAGAATCATGCAATGGTTTGCATTGGAAGGAGCCTTAAGACCATCTAATTCCACCTCCCTGCCATGGTTACTCAGAGCTCCATCCAACCTGGTCTTGGACACTTCCAGGGGCAGCCACAGCTCCTCTGGGCACCCTGTGCCAGGACCTCACCACCCTCACAGCAAAGAGCTTTCTACTAATGTTTAATTCCCTAATAAAAGAAACTGAGTTTGTTCACCTTTAATACTTCTTAAATTTAGTGAAATTAAATAATTTTGGATGCCATGAAAACTCGGTTGCTATGGACTCTGTAAAAACAGACCATCAAAAATGTTTCTGTGGGCTTAAATAAGGAAAATCTTTGGAGGAAGTGATAATATAACAAATTCACAGTGTGAGAAGAGCACAATAACTCTGTGCCACCTCTGAAATAACCTTATTTCACTGCTGACAGAAGAGAAGATTTGGCAAAAACCAGTAACAGAGGAGTAAGTTTCATTGGCAGTAACCTAGGAAAGATCCTGAGAAAGTCAGAGACCTTCTGAACATTCCTGATAGTGTTAAAATTATTCCTCAGTGTAAAGTTTTGCTATGTACTATGTAGTATCTCTATCCATCACAGAGGTAAAAATTAATATTAAATACAACTGTACTTGTCAGACAGAGTTTCACATAGAAGCTCTATTCACAATATTAATGTGGTGTCCAGAATACTGATCAAGGGCATTTCTGGATCAGTTCTGATGAGTAGAAGGCTGCTTGCTCTGAAAGCACTGCCAACCACAGGCCAAAAGCAGTTTTCCCTAATGAGTGACATAAAAGATAAATTAATGGAACCTGCAAACCTTATTCTTCCACTCCACACCTCTTTCTCAGGAGGAAGAAAGAATTACGCTCAGCACTAGACCAGCACCACTGCAGTTAGGGCAGTGGGTAAATATTCTACTATGAAAAGTTTACCAGTGCAACACTTCTGACAGCAATTTCACTGAAGACCAGGATCTTCATCTTTGCAATTAAGAATTTATTCACATGATTCCTCTGTAAAATGCTAAAGGATTTCTCATCAGTCAACTTGATTTAAACAGGGGATTCCCTCGCTCTACCTCTTCATATATTTCTGAACAGTAACTAACATCACATAAGTCAAGTCATGGAAGAAATAAACCCTTTCACTCAGCTTATTTTTGCAGCTATTGCCATAGTCTACTTTTCATAAGTGTTTAATGGTGGTGTTAGCTACAGGAATGCATTACTACTTGTGCTGGTTACACAACTGTTAAAATAAAAATTGGTGTTTTTCCCAATATCCTGGTTAATTATTTTTTTTAATATGGGGAAGAACAAAGCACCCAATTATAAATATTATTTAAATAAAAGGTTTAATTCTTTCTTGATGTGTCTTCCATTCTTGGGGGATATCACTTCTCCACTTCATTTTGGTTGTTCCATCAGCATAAGTTGTTCCTCAAGGCTTCATTCTTTTTCCAGAGCTTTTTTTTCATCCGCCAGATGATCTCGTTTTATTCAGATTTCCACAGGAACTGTGCTGTTTTCCCTTCAGAGGGCACTGATCCAGCATGAATTAGCTATAGCTGCTTCCTTCCATGAGCAGGGTAGTAGATTCATAGGTTTTAAGGACAAAAGAAGCCATTTTGCTAAACAAATCTTATTGTAGAGTCCATATCTTTTGTACTTGTCTTGGTCTTTAACTGTGCTGCTCTCTATGTTCTACAGCTTCTACTTCAGTTTTTTAACTTCAATGCTCTACTTTGCCTGGTTTCTCCACTCAATTTGTGGGAACTAGAGGTTCTCAAATCTGTTTGGACGACAAAGACAAATAGTCTGACAGCTTTACAATTATGCCACCAGAACATATCAGTTTCAAAAGTGAATGTTTTAGTATTTTTGAACTCTGTGGTCATTTCTTTTCTGTGAATTTCCAACCATTCCGCTTTCAAAAAGCTGCTTTGGCCAGCCAGTAAATTTTCACCACCCTTCCCTTAGCACATCTACTGACCAGGGCAAGTGCCCCTAATTTCCAAATGTTTATTTCTATATCCCAGCATTTTTAGTACATATATTAATCTGTAAAAGTATAGAATAGGAAAATGTCTTTGAAAACCCTCAGGATTTTCTGTCACTCAGGCTCTTTGCTATAGACAACAATCAAATTTTTTGATATTTACTCAAAAAGAAATATGTGTGTATTTTGTTTTGTGCTGTGTTGTGCATGGTTTGTAGTTTTTGTTGTTTTGTTGCTTATTTACAAAGGAGATGTGGGAATTCTTTATTCAACTGTGTATAGAATAAAACATCAAACAATAAGTTATAAAACTTGTAGACAAAAAAAGAATAAAAGTAGAGGAAAACAGATTACGTGGTAGATAATGGATAAACAGAGAGTGGAGGAAAGCAGGAACAAGAATTTGAAATATTAAGAATAAATCTGGAAAAAAGGTATCATATAAGAAACACAAATTATAGAGGAAATTAAGAATATATCTAAGGAATAAGGAATCACTTGCAGTCAAATCTCAAAATGCAGAACTTATGGAAATAAAAAAAAGAAAAAAAAATTACTTTTCTTGCCCCCATATTACACATTCAGAGCATTCCCATCTTGAACTAGAGTGGCCAAAAATATGCCAAGGTTCATGAAGTGACTATTGAAACTAATGAAAGTTGGATAAGTATTACAGTGGTCCTAATGTAACCTCTGACCAAAAAGATCCTAAAATAGTAATTACAAAATAATTGAGACGGTATCAAGAACAAACCACATTCCTTGTTTCTGATATTAATTCCATAGGTATTTAAAGCTGTATCTGTAACTAGATCTGAAAATCCAGTTTGTTGTTTCCAACACCTTTGGCCGTAAATACAGTATGCTAGAAAACTTCATGAATTAACACAGACATTGGGGTTTAAAGTGCCAGAATTATATAAATGGGCATGTTAATTTAATGAGCATAACCTGAGAATAAAATGGGACTAAAATCTGTCAGAGGCATATTTTCTGGACTCAATTATGACTGATGCAAATTTTATTTCCACATGGCTTTCTGGAGAAGCATCCACCCAGCCCTTCATAGAATTAATTAAATCAGAACTCAGGATCAAACTAACATCTTAACCACTGGACATTTCTTCCTTTATAAATAAAGCTTTTGGGAAAGTAGAATAAATAGCCTCCTAGAGAGACCAGGCCTCTCTCCAGCATGAAAGTAATGTACAGCTGCAAACCAATTAGGCTGAAAAGTTCCCATATGTTTAGCCAAAAAGAACTCACTCCACTAGCTAAACAAATCCATTGACTTAAAAACTCCCAGGATCTTTACTTGAAAGCATCCACACCTAGGGATCTCTTAAAAGATATTAAATCAGTGATCTTTAAACAACGCTCATCCCTTACAAATGTCAGCCATTTTTCTGCCAGCTGTGAATGCTTCATCTGAAGCTCAGCTGCCCGAATGCACCAGAGCTGCCTCCAGCCAGCCATAAGGAAAATGGGGCTCAAATCTCACAGTTATTATACACACAGAATCACAGAATCACAGAATCACTGGGTTGGAAGAGACCTCCAAGGTCATCGAGCCCAACCCATGCCCTGACACCTCAAATAACCATGGCACTGAGTGCCACATCCAGTTTTTGTTTAAGCACATCCAAGGATGGTGATTCCACCACCTCCCCAGGCAGACCATTCCAGTATTTAATCACTCTTTCTGTAAAAAACTTCCTCCTAATATCCAACCTAAATATCCCTTGGCACAGCTTGAGACCGTGTCTTCTCATTGTCAGCTGCTGCCTGGAGAAAGAGACCAACCCCCACCTGAGCACAGCCACCTTTCAGGGAGTTGTAGAGAGTGATAAGGTCATCCCTGAGCCTCCTTTTCTCCAGGCTAAACAACCCCAATATTTTATGTACATACACCAAAGCAGGTGAAGACAACCCAATAGATTTATTCCAGATATTCCAAGTAACTTAATGCCTCAGTGTCATAACCCATGGACATGGGGCACAATGTTTGTTATAAATTACCCTAAGACTGAGCAAAGACTCCAGCCCAGTGCCAGGGAACTCTTGTGCTTTTATTATAAGGTTGTCTTAACTCCAGCAATCAGCCCACTATTTATTCTCAAGGAGGTTGACCAAAAAGATGCTAATTTTACAAGGACTTCATCCAATTCCCCACTCGTCCAACAAACTTCTCAAAAATTCTGGCTAACAAGCCCTTAATGTTTTACAACACTTCCACAGGGTACCTAAAGTTACTTCTAATCACAGTTTTCCTGGTACAACAGTCAGAATGTTTTAGACAAAACATCCTTATGCCTGGTGCTCCACACTCAGCACATTTTTGTTGCCTTTCAGCAGCAGCAGAGGGACAAAGAGGTTCAATTTACAAACTCACTTCTCCTGGCCTGATCATAAGGTTTGAGATTCAGTTCTTGAGGTCTCTCAGAGAATAATTTCTTTTATAAAAGAAAATCCTCACTTCAGCTCTCTTTAGAAAGTGCTGATGGAGGAAATGATTGCTTTTATAGAGTGAAATCCACAATCATGCAGAGTGGGATTCTAGGAAAGCATTGCTTATTTTGATTCACAGCTCTTTGGGCCAAGAGAGAGTGAATTTAAGTCATGCTGGTGCTTTATGTGTGCAAATAATAAAGCTTCTTGTCCTTCAATCATCCAAAGCAGCTGGGGAAAAAAAAAAAAGTGATCTTGTTAAAAACTCAACTTCCAAATGAAAATATATACAAAGAGACATTACTCTGAGCAATTTAAATGGCTTAGCTTTCAAATAAGCTTTCAAAATCAAAATTGTTTTCTGCATTAAGCTCATTTTTTTATTTAATTCCTTATGTGGTAAACCAGTTCTGTCGTAAAACTGGAAGACAAAAAAGTATAGAGTATGTGGGGTTTCCTTTTTTCCCTTCAGTCTTAAGTTTCTGCATTTTTTTTTCTGGAGGGTGGGCAGGGAAGAGTCAGAAAAGTCTGTGGCTTCTAAATAGAATAAAATGGAAAATTAAGAAAATGTGAAAGATTTGGGAGGATGGATGTCAACAGGAAAGAAATTAATATAGTAAAAATTCATTGTATTATAGGTCCAAGGGTCATAAAGAGAGAATTACCTGGTTCCTCAGAGCATGTTTTCAGAACTGGAAAACTAGAGGCATTGTATTGTTTTTTTCTTTGGCTAAAGGTGCTGTTCCAGGGACCCTGATTAAGTTTGTTAAGGAGTTCCCAGGCCTGCTGGATTCATTCTAGGACACACAGGTCCCTCCTCTACAGACATGGGTGACACACACCTCCGAAGGCTTCCAATGACTCTCTCAATTTCTCTGCACAATTAAAACAGCACAAGGGCCCTGGAAGCCTCTGCAAAAGTCATTCATAAAGCTTTATTCTCATTTACAGTGAGAATAAAACATACCAAACAGGTGTGGTGGAGGGAGGAACTAAACTACCAACACATCCAAGCAGAAAAGAGTAACGAGTCTCCTTTCTCTCTCATTATTGCTCACACAGGAAAACATTCCTTTCATTCTTCCTTGCCCTTGGAGTGATGGGGAATGTGCTGAAGCAGTCCTACAGTAGCTTAATTACTTATCACAAATCTTTTAAATGAGTTTATTCTCATTAATGTGGCATCTGGGAAATGGGCATTAAACCATCAATGACCTTTTTGCTAATAAAAGGCCTCAAAGCTTGTTATTTGGAGAGTACTTCTCATACAGAGATTTACGTCCACATCAGGCTAATCAGACCAGTTTTTCTTGCTGAATTTGAAACTGCTAGAAATGAGCATGCAGAGGCTTTATTTAGAGGATGGTCAGGCACACAGGCAGTGCTGCTGCTTTATTCTGTTGGTATGTTTTGCCATAGGTGACCCCTCTCTATAAAATTTGGGTATATCTGCGCCGCCATTCAGCAAGTAACTGCAACAGGCAGGTGACAGGAATGGTGACATTGTAGAGGAATTGGGCAGAAAATCCAGTTCAGTGTAGCTGCTGAGGTGAGCAGTAGGCTTGTGAATGGTTATTTCCATTCCATACAATACAAGGTTATTTCTTGTGAATGATGCTGAACCCTTGGGTTATTAATCCCAGCACTGCATCCTAAACCTCAGCTGTGCTGGCCTGGCTTGGGTCACAGCCTGTTTAAACAATCACAACCCATCAGGTTCTAAAGTTTATCCAATTTTAGCTTGTAAAGGTAACTAAGAACCCTTCCGGGTCACTTCCTATCTGGTAGGAAATTAAAAGATGTTTACTGCAAGAATCTCTCCTGTGACAAAATGAATGTATTTTATTTGAGTTTTCTAATAATTTTTAATAAATAGGGAGACCAGAGCAGCTTGCAGCAACCTCTGGAGGGCACTGCTTAAAACAGAAGGAAAAGAGTTCCTGGACTGCCAACCCACTGTTATATCCAAGTTTTTCTGTGATTCCTTTCAGATCATTCAGCAAATTGAGTAAGGAAACCCGTGTCTTTTTGAAACCATTTCCATGCTGTCAGGACAAGGGTTCACAGAAGTAGGATCTGTGTTGAGACATTCAGCTTCTTCTTCCCTTTCAGTCACACAAAGTTGCAAAACTTACACAAATTCAGTGCAAATTCAGTGACAATGTCAAGAAATAAACTGGGACTTTTCTCTGTGTGAATACAAAAGTGGAAAGCAAAATTGTGCAGGAATCTCCTTTCTAACTATTCATCACCAGGCTAAATTTGTCTTTGTTCACTGAAAGAAATTACCTAAAAACTGAGCAGGGATGATAATGGCAATGGGATTTATGCCCTGGTGTCTTTCTCCTAAGATGGGCCAGGCACAGGTGAGCCCTCATCAACCCAGCCTCCAGCTGCAAGCACAGTTCTCCCGATTTATTCCAGGATATTGAGGCACAATATCCATCATTTGTGTTAGTCCCAGGCCCAATTTTATGCTTCATGGCACTGATGGTGTCAGGTTGAAGAGTGTGTTGGTGACTTGGAATCGAGATATCAGGAATGGGATTAATCTGAGCAAAAGCAGACATTCCTGGTGTAGATAACTGCACTGTATCTTCTTGTCCTGCACTCCCTTAATAGGTAACAGAGAGGAGGAGGAGACACTAACAGGGCTGTTCATCTTGTACTGAAACAGGCATCTGAACCTGGGCAGATAAATCACACTTTAAAATGTTCCTTTTCCACACTGGAGGCTGAGGGAGCTCAGCTGGACAAGTGAAAATACCTAGACAGGGGATAAGGGCCTCAGGCTCAGAGTGAACTTGGTGCTTCTGGCAGAACATCATTTTTCCAGTCTGTTGTCCATTTCTTCAAAGATCCTGCCTGCCTTCCTTCCTGTGTAAGGGGTTGTGGAAAAGGCAGTAAAATAGTTTAGGGACAGCTGTAACAGTGTGACCAAGTGTGACCATTCCAGATATTCTTCAAAGACAGTGCTGAATAAATCAAGTTTATGATGAACACAAGGTATCTCATTGCCACAGCACTTCTTCCTGTTATGTAGAAGAAAAGGGTGGTGCAAAACTGTATGTAAAGTTATTAATTGTAAGGCAAGGCTGACTTGAGGCAATGCATTCCTGTCTCTCTGTACAGTGATTTCATCTTTCCCATTACCTGTGACTGACAAGCTGCAGTGAAGAAATGAGTACACATCCTAAAACATCTGGAAAATTCCTTTCCAGAATTCCATTTCTGATGACAGCAAAGTTCAGAGGGGAAAGGAAATAAAAATTAGAATTGAAGTGTGTGTTCCTGTTGTGACAGCCATTAAAGGTAGGTTTATCAAACGCATCAACTGCCATCAAAAATCAGACTTTCAATCTAAACCTGTAGTTCCTTCTGCAAAAAGAAGCTTTGTCTAGGAATCCCAGGAGGCTCCGACTGACTAAGGGAAGGAGGCTGTATACCAGACACATCAGATGGCTAAACTGATGGAAAATGCTGTGAAACAGGAGTTTAAAAAAAAAAAAAAAAACAAAAGAAAAAAAAAAAAAAAAAAGAAAAGAAAAGAAAAGAAAAAATACTCACAGTTTTTTTTATTTCTTGGCAGAATCTGCTACTTTAATGGCTTTGGACAATCCTGATAGACTTGGAAAGAAAGTATCAACATGCAGAAGGAGGAAAGGACTTTTAATGAATACCAAAATATTCAAATGCATGTTTTGCTATTCCTGGTGCAAGTAATAACAAGCATTTCAGTGCAAGGAAAATGCCAGCCAAATAGGAAGCAGTCTTAATGAAGTGTTGACAGTGTCCTGACTAACCCCCAAACATTCATCTTTTGCCATGAATACACAAAACTCCAGAGACATTTTGAAGGAACTGGCTTCCCCTGGCTCAGATTTGCAGCTCACCCAGAATGAGGGATAGGCCCATTGAAATGCAAGTGGTGGGAAAGAGTCTGAGTCACTGATGGGAAAAGTGGTAACCCAAGGTAAAGCTTTGCTGCAGTGCAATTCTCACCCTGAGGCTTCCCAAAGGGTTTTTGGTTTTTTTCTTGTGTAAGGTCTGCATCTCAGTATAAACCCACCCCATCAGTGAACACACTAAACACAGCTCTTACATTAACACATGGCATCAGTAATGGCTTTATTTTGACAATATTTAATTAGGAATCAAGCTAGAAGTAAACATCAAACCCAGGAATGAACACAGAGATTAATGTGAGCAATAACTGGAGATGGGACTTATTTACAACAACAGACTATCACAAATCCACAAGTGGAACATTGTTGCACACCTGTTATTTTGCTGCTGGCCATAATAATTGAGAATTTCCCGGGCCTAAGCTAAAAGAGAATTATTATTAGTTGTTCATAGCCTAAAGCCCTTGAAGCACATCTAAGCCATTCCAATAGTTCCTGCAGAGAACAAGGAGATTCCTCAAGTTATTTCCTTTGCTGACCCTCACAGATATTTACTGTGAGCCTTGTGCTTGCCCAGGTTAGGATGGCTTATGCTCATTCTACTTGAAGGGTAGAACAAGATGTTTGTTGCTCATAGTGTTTCCTCACCACTGCTTCATTCTGGAGCTGGAGCACGAAATACTCTCAATGCCAGCATTCAACTGCTGCAGCAACCCTCTTGTTAGAGGGGAGAAATGAACCAAGACACAGAGTTTTTGTTTATTACAGCATGAAAAGGGTCCTGCTTTATTCCTCTTCACAGCTCAGCCATCCTGACTCCAACCATTCACTGACTCTGCCTGCACCAAGCTCCTGCTGGAGGTTTCCCTTGCAGCCTCTGACTGCTGGTTATTTCCTGCTGAACTCTGACTGCAGGGATCAGTTTGCAGACTGACTGCAGCTTTTACCCAGCCAGACTGTGACTGCAGGTTCCAACAACAGGCTCTGACTGCAGACCCAGACTGACCTCACAGCAGTGATTCTCTCTCCCCAGGATCCTTCTTCTTTATGAGTCTCTTGTTCCCTCTTCCTCAAGGTCCCTCCTCCTTCAGGATTCCCCCTCACCAGCTAACCACTCCCTTTTATCACATTTATCTTTATTTGCTATAGCTGTGACTCGTCAGGAGTGAGGCTGTACTGGGTAAGTAAAACAGCTGTTACTTATCAGGGATGAGGTCACTTGTGTTCCCTCCTCCTACATTCAGCCCTGGACAAAAGCAAAGAACTGGGCACTATAGATTAATATGTTAGGGAAAAGATATGATAAAACATGAGAGAAAATGCAGCAGCTGTGCTTGGAGCCAGATATGGGATGTGTGTGCTTGGGGGGACAGGACCAAAGCAGTTTGTTCTCCACTGTTCCCCTGAGGGGGTCATGTCCAGAGAAATGCAGCGGGTTCACACACATCCCACAAATTGATAAGCTGGAATTGTCCAGGTTAATTCCATAAATGCATTTAGTTGTGTACAAGGTGTTGGTTTTGGAGGGGGGTGGCAGTCTAGGACAGCTGGGAAGGTGGTGGGACAGTTTCCAGGCTGTAATTAATGCAGATAAGCACTGACTTCTGTGTGAACTGCTGGCAGGAAGTTTGATTCTTTTTAAGGGTTTTCCCTCATTCATCCTCCTCCTTGTCAGATGAGTGAAAAAAAGGAGAGGGATAATACTTAAGATGAACCACTGAAAAATTGTTGGGTCATGGGCCTCTGCTGAGTAAAAATCCAGGTAAACAAATGCTGTGTGTCACTCACAGAGGGGCACCCACAGCATATCCCACTGGCTATAGCACTACTGAGAGATCATTTTCTTCTCTTCTTTGCCATTAGACATTCAATTACTCAAAACTCAGTGGCCACATTGCCCGTGGGTGACACATTATTCCTCTACACCCACAAGGAAAAACTTTTTTCATCCTATAACCTACCCCAGCCCTCAGATTTCCATGGAGTTAGTGCATACAAAACACAGATTCACAGTGGGAGCCCAGTGGAATTGCATGACCCTGTCTGTGTTCAAAATGCACAAGGCTTTTTGTCTCTTTTTTAGAGCTGGATATCAGGTTCATTGATTTCAATAATTAATATGTGTCTCACATCTGCCCCAAACCCATATACCTGTGTTCTTTCCCATCAGCTTAAGGGTTTATTTTAGACTGGGCACTTTAATATGTGTGCCCTGATTAAACTGAATTTTCTTATTCAATTTGATTGCCTCCACAGCAATCTCTCCAACTTCAGATTTTTAATAATTTTTCTTGTGGCTTTCCCTCTGTTTGTTGTATTTTGTGGATTGTGTTGTGTAGGGGCTGTAGAATTGCCCCATTCTCTAACACATCTTCTTAAGCATAGATTGATTCTGACAGGCTGGAGGTAACCATCACAAAAATGAGAAGAAATGAAAGAAAGTTGCACTGCATATCCATTTGGATGTAGAAATGTGGATAGATCAGCAGCACATACAGATGAGTATATATTTGTATTATTTTATAACATTAAATAGGCTTTAAAGAGTTGCTGCACCCACTCTGGTTACCTGCAGTTCCAGGGTGAATTAGTGTCCCTGTATGCAGTTTATGCATTTGTTTTATATTACACATCAATAAAAGCACATCAAATTCAAACCCACTCTCATTTATGGATGGAAACTTCGAGGCAGAACAGTGCAGCAGCTGCCTTGTTATGAGTTATAGGGCAGTCATTTGTTCAAGTCAAAGAAAATACCGCTGCACTTCCAGCTAAGCAAGTACAAAATGTGACCCCACACTGCACCAAACTCCTGGCTTAAAAGTAGCTGGAAAATTGATGGAATTATCCATTCATTTGGGGGGAATCTGAAAAGACACCAGCCCATTACATCTGGTGTGGCTCTTCAGCCCTGCTACAAAGGGAGAGCTGTTAATGGGAACTAGAAATCCAAAGCACAATCACATTGTATTGACTGGCCAGTACAGATGTGGTGCTGTCAGAGAGATGTAAAAAACAAATCCACAAATGTCCTGCAGTGCAACATCTTTCACAGTGGAGGAGGAAGGAGGATGTTGTCTCTCCTCTCCTTTGTTCTCAAATCATGAAGTGGACATTCTCCTGACAGAATAAGGGATTTCAGCCTTTTGAGTTCAGCCCACTGGAATTCGGTGCAGGAACATACAACCTGCTTTGGTTGTGGCAAACGTTTAGGGAAGGGCATCCACAGGGAGCAGCTGCCTTCTGGAGCAGTGTGGACACTCAGAAAATGAAAATGTTTTGCATAACACTTTGCCCCACTCTGATCTTGGAATTGTGGGATAGAGGGACCTGTGGGATCTCTCACTGAGAACCTTGTTGCTTACAGGAGGTAACAGTCTGCAGTTGTGCCTTCCCTGGACAGAGATGTGGTGACCCACCTGAATATTTGTCACACAGAACGTCACCGGGGCGAGGTGGAGAAGGAATGGAGCTCCTGCAGATATCTCTGCATGCTCTCCTCCCTGCTCCACTTCTCAGAGCTCCTTTGAGCCAAAGCCTGGTAGAGAGGAAAAACAAAACAAAAAGAAAAAAAGAACAAACAAAAAATTGATAGACCTGGAGAACATCTCCTATGAAAACAAGCTAAGAGAGGTGGGATTGTTCAGCCTGGAGAAGAGATGATGTGTGGAAAATGTGGCATTGGTAAATGAAACAAAATTTAAATTAATATTAATAAAATTAAAATTCAATGGCTTTAAGCTGAGAGAGAATAGATTCAGATTAGGTATTAGGAAGAAATTCTTCCCTGTGAAGGTGGTGAGGCCCTGGCAGAGGTTGCCCAGAAAAGCTGTGGCTGTTCCATCCCTGGAAGTGTCCAAGGACAGGTTGGACTTGGCTTGGATCAGCTCAGTCCAGTGGAAGGTGTCCCTGCCCATGGCAGGGGGCTGGATGATTTTTAAGATCCCTCCCAACCCAAACCCTTCTCTGGTTCTATGACTTACCTGAATAACCTTTTTTTTTTTTTTTTTTTTTAAGTAATTGGAATAGCAATGGAGAATAAAAGAAAATGTTGCCCTTCAAGGCTTCAAAATACTTTGCAAGTGTTACCTCATTACCATTAAGTAAAGTAAATGCACAGAGTTCTTTGGCTTGTTTAATGCATTTGGAAGGGGTGTCTTTTTCCTCCTGTGTCTAGCAATTAGCATAATTTGACAAATGCACTTTAATTACACATAAAAATAGAATAAATATTTTTGCAGCATTTGGATTTAAACAAGCACTTAATTAAGCCTTATTAAGACCTGCCATATGCTTTGCATAACATAGGTTATTCTAAGTGCACCTCTTCTGGAAGTTTTCAGCTTTGGAGGAATTTAAATTATTTGACATGGGCAGCCTGGTATGTAACTGATTCAAAATTACAGATGCAATAAATAATCATGACTAAAAGCACATTAACACTGTAATAACTGGTTGGTTGTTTTGATGGCTCCTAATAAGCCACTGTAGCTATGAGGGCATCAAGCAGCACTTGTAAAGCACTGAGGATCTGACAAGACTTCAAGTTTTTTTAGTTAAAAAGTGTTATTATTCAAGTTACTGCCAATTTTCAAAGCTAGGATGTGCTTCCTTGCCACAACTCAGCTCTCTCTGTGCCAGCTGTCACAGTGAAATCTTCTGGATCTGTTTGCTTCAATCCTAAAACTTTCCAAGTTATGGGGCCCAAAAGACCAGTAGCTCAAAAAGATTATTTTCCTTTCCTTTAATTTCACCCAGCTCCTCTGAGTTTTAACCTAGTATTTCAAGCTTGACTTTGTGCTTGACGAAATCATAGATTGTTTTTGACAGAGCAGATAGAAGGAAATCTACAGGTTTTTTTTTTCCTGAAGGGACCTGGGGATGCTGCTCTTCCTGAGAGGGAATGAATTAAGTCCAAGTTTTGGCGTTATTTAAATCATCAATTAGTATTACTTTTCCTTTCATCTATCACTTTTTCTTTTCTTTCTCTGAATATTCTTTTACCTTATTTTTATTTCTTTTTGCTCTCTATCCATTGAAGAAAAAAAAAAAAAAGAATAAATATTTGCTTTCATTTGAACTGAAAAAATGTAAAGACTTGCATACACACATTTTTGCAAACACTGAGTTTCTTGAATCTGTACAGATCAGATCTTCTTTCTTATCAACATTTTTATAACATTTACTGTGTCCAAATTTTAGCAGAGGTAGTGTTAGAGCTATGCCTTCTTTTCCATGGAGAGAAAAGCAGCACATAAACTTAGAATTTCAAGTCCAGTAATGAAACTGGAAAGGAAAATTCCCTCTACCCACTCTGTGTGTTAAACTCTTTCTGGGATGATCCAGCTCTCCATTCTGTTTGTATGAGTACATCTCCAAATTGTATTTTAAAAATGCCATGCAATTCAAAATCAATGGGCTTCAAAATGCAGTGGGTTCAAATCCTTTCGTTTGGCTGTTGGGAAAAATTTCTTCACCAAAAGGGTTGTCAAGATCTGGCAGTGGTGGGATTTAAAAGGGTTGTCAAGAGCCAACCCTGGAGGGATTTAAAAGCCATGTGGATGTGGCACTTGGGGACGTGTGTCAGTGATGGCCTTGGCATGCTGGGGGATGGTTGGACTCAGTGATCTCAGGGGTCTTTTCCAGCTGAAATGATTCTGTGAATTCTTTGTCAAACAGGTTGATTTATCCATGGGACTAGAGCTCTATGACCAGAGCTGTCTGTCAGATGTGTGAACCCAAGCAGGTAAAAACCTTCCCTTGTGGCCTCTCTGGGCTCTGTTGGGCCACAGCTTGAATCCTTTACTTCTCCTGACTGGCCCTGAGTGCCCACCTTGGGCTTTAATTGGCATCAAGCTCACTCAGCAATTGCAGCTCTCCCTACCCTGCTCTTGGCCCTCACATTTGCCTCCTCCAACTTTTCCCTGCAACGTGACCTGGGAAATCTCAGGTGGCAATTATTGAGTGTGGGCTTGTGAGAGCACTGCTGTTCTTAAACCTACCCAGGGACATCGTGGAGACGAGCAGCTTGGCTTGGATTTTTTAACTCTTTGAAAGGGAATTGTACCAGTCAATGTTGCATCTGTCAAAGACATCCATCTCACAAAGAAAAATTAGTAAAAAAGATTAATACAACAAATGAATGTTCACCTAAATACTTAACTTTCTTTCCATAGAACAAAGTCTTGTACATGCATTTGCCAGGAACTCACCCAATGGAAAATCCTTGGCTTGTCAGAGGCTGCAAGTCCTCTCAATACCTTTCAAACCATCAAACTTGAAATGGGACCTCTGGGTCACAGGCTTTAGACTGGCATCTCACTGATGAAACTCTGTTCATCTATCCAGGAAAAATGTTACAGAAGTGCGTGTGGACAGACACGGGGGAGAAGATTGATGTTAAGGACAGATACAGAACATTTTCAAGGTTTTAGAAAGGTAAAATTATTGGCTTGTTTGCCTTTATATTAATGTAGTTAAAGGATTTTTTTAGTCCCATGTTGCTTGCCCAGTGAATATTTTACTTTGCACTTTTATATTAACCTACAGACTGCAGTTGTTTGGAGTCATATCAGTAACTGGGAATGAGAAAAACATTTTCTGTAAAGCGATCAAGCAGCAGTCAGAGTTTGCTGAAGAAGGCTTGTATCACATAGAATAGCTCAGCCTTATTAAAAACATCTCAATTCCCACAAGCAGCAAGAAATGTCTTGCTTTTGGGGACTGCCAATCTATGGTGTGACTTTTGAAAGAGAATCAGTTCAGTGCAGAGGTTTTCTGGGATTTGACAAAATAATGATTCACTTCAGCTAACTAGTGTGCAATTGTTCTGAGCTTAACTAGGAAAAAACACAGAGCTGATCACAGGCTTCAAGTCCTAAACTGGCATAAATGTGGTGTGTAACCAAGAGCTTCTCAGAACTGAAAGCACCACAAAAATGAGTAACTCATTACTGCTTTCTTCAAAAAAAAATAAAAATAAGCAGCTTTTCGCTAGAGGCAATTTCATTAAATGAAATGAAACTCTTTTTTCTCTGTAAATGTGTCTGGTGTTCTGGAACTTCACAGTTGCCACTGAGTGCAGCACGGAGTGGAACACGAATGAAATTCTACTGTCACTGCACCAGCATAAATCAGGGAAGACTTTATTTAAGTAAGAGAAGTTTCAGCTGTTTATGTGACAACTAATCTGCAGGTAAAACTCTCTAAACAGTCCATTACCCTGTAATGCTTGGCTGGTATAAATCACTGTAGCTTTCTGAGCTCCAGCAGGAGATCTCCTAGTTTGTACCAGAAGATATATGGAGAGTGGAAGAGGTTAAAAGCAGTCAGCTCCCTGACTTTGAACCTGTTCTAATCGTGCTGATGTTTTCAGCATTTTGACTCCTGCTGGCTGTGCTGTATGGCCACTGGAAATGTCTGAGTGTTTCAACCACAGCAGCTACTCTGAGAAACTGAGATCAAACAAAATTCAGGAGAAACAGACTAAAGAAAACAAATGGCTTTGATATAGGTCCTGAACAGAGATCAAACAGCTGTATAAAAAGGGGTGTGTAGGTATTTTAGCCTAAATCCTTCTGTCTGTGCTGAGAGCAGATGCACTTCTGTGTAGCACCAGAAAAGTTCACTCTTCTGAAGCTTTTGTTTGTTCAAAAGTCGTTTGAACAGGTTTTAAAGACTGTAAGTATGACTTAAAGCCCCACGTTTTTCAAATGGAAACACTTTCTAAGGGCCCTCTTGGAACTACATGAAGTTGATTTGCAGTCTTGTCTTCAATAATATCTTTATTTGCTCATGAAATTGCAAAGTTCTTTCGAATGAAGGATCATGTCTAGAGGAAGATACACAGCTCAGGTAATTCCTACCTGGATCCCAGGAGTGTTCTGGTAACAGGAAACTCACAACAACACTGAGTATTTCTACCCCACACTGTGAAATACTTGAGGTGTTCATTCTGTAGGAATTGTCAGTATGTCTTAAGAACAAATTATTTGATCTATGCTAATTTAAAAGTTGTATACCTCTGTGTTCTGTCTTGACAGTGTTGTACTACTCTGGATCTTGAATGCAAATCATGGGGTACATCAGCCTGAGAGGATACATTTTATCTTTCACGTGCTGAATTCGCATTTTCCATAAATAATGTTTTCTCCAGAGTTTTCTTATACATGAACAAGGGCAGAAAAGACAACATCACAGGTTTAAAAACCATAATGTTACTTGTGTTTTATTCTGAATAGGTATGAGTGGTTTTTTTAAACTGCATATAGTATATATTTTCCCAGAAAAATATCAGGATGACATTCTCCAGAGTTTTATTTTAAAAGTATAATGAGTTATTATTTGCTTTAAGGAGAGAAAAATTAAAAGAAAATACTGCATCTTTGTAGTGATGAAAGGAAAGGCTCTGTGAATGAAAAAACCTGGACTTGGTGCAGGCTAATTGCCTCACAGACAAGCGACACAAAAGAGAGTCATTTTTGAGGAATATTCTCAGAGGTTCCTAATATCAGGTCTGCAGAAGTGCCACCAGATTACTCATCGTTCATTCAACAGCTAAAATTAATTTTCACAGAAAACCTTAACATCTAAAGGAAGGAAAAGGAAAAAAGACTCTCTGAGCTTGTTGATGTAGAAGAAAAGCAGGTAGAAAACAAATTCAGATTTTAACAGATCATGGCATGGAACTCTCTGATTAGCAACAGTGGGGAATCATGCTCCACCACATGTGGTGCACATGTGGCCATTGTAAGATAAAGTGATTATATTGCAGGAGTTAATCCTGCAATCTCTTTTTTTTTTTTCTTTTATTTTCTTTTCTTTTTTTTTCTTTTTTTTTTTCTTTTTTTTTTTCTTTTTTATTTGAACACAATTTTTTGAAATTGGTCATGGATTGGCACATCCTCTAATCTCCTGTGATAGCAAAAAGGTCAATAATGTAAGTGGCTGTGTGGAGAGTGTGCTCATAATTGAGATGCATCCAAGCACTTGAGTGCTTCCTCCAGGGGACATTTAATGGAATCATTTCATTGTGTACCTCTCAGCAGCACCAAACAGTGCTTTGAATTCGCAGGAAATTTTGTAAGTATTGCTTGTCAACAGCAAAGTTACTATGGAAACAGTATCAGTTTAAATCCTGTCAGATTTAAGTTAGATTCTGTTTTTATTAATTTGCCATTTAGGCTTGATACCGTTTTTTGTTAAATCATTCAGAGTCCCAGCTCCCTTTTTTTTTTTTTAATAGACCAATCCTTGCCATGTTTCCTTGCAGTTTCAGGGAGTCAGTGTTGCTGCTTTGAATTGGTCCCTGATTCTAAAACTCTGTGCACAGACTATCAATAGTTAATTCAGGTGCACACTGGAAAATATCTAATAGAATTTGAAATTTTCTGGGATAACTTTTTGCTCCTTCAGCTGTCCTGACACAATTTGTGTTGCTCTTTCCTCTCACTCTTCCTCTGCTCTGATGTGGGTCCTCACATCCACAAGGGCTGCAGCCCCTTCAGGGATATCTGCCCCATCCTGAAGCATCTCCTGCTCCTCTGACCTTGGTGCTCCCTCCGTCCTTTCTCTGTGATCCCCTCCCACTCTCCCAGCATTTTCTGCTCTTATTCAAATACATTTCCAGAGAGGCACCACATAATTCCCTGGTGGGTTCAGCTTTGGCCTGCAGTGGGTCCATGGGCTGTAGTTTTTTGCCACTGGGCAGTCTTTGATCTCTTCTCACAGAGGCCTCTCCCAGGACCTCCCATTACGAACACCACCTACTCCCAATACTGTGCGATCTGAAATTTGCCTGTAAATAATCTCTATCCTCTACAATACGGACTTTGCTCTCCCTGGGACATGATGCAGGATGTTTTAGAACTCTGTGAAAATGGTCTTGTTTCTGGTATCACCTTCTAACTTGCAGCACGTCCCAAAATAAAGTAGGGTAACAATTCTAAATTCCTTTAAAGTTGACTGAGGCATTGCAAAGTTCACCTGCCTTCAGTCCACTAATTATTAAGACATGAGAGTGAAATTCAGCTCAAAATCAAACCTACTCAGAGATTTCCCCATGTGAGACAGTGGGGTTGGTTTGTGTGCCCTGTGTCTTCAGAGGAAATCAATATTTCATCTCTTAGGAGGACCAGGGAAACTGGCTCAAGTTCACAGGAGATGTTATTTAAATAGACGCCCTCTGGACAGTAGAAGTGAGAGATTTTCACAGGGCACTCCAAAAATGCCCAAAAATGAATGCCTGAGACAGCTGGAATGAGTCACCTACTGTAAATGAGCCCCTTCTCAATGACTGTGGAGTTGAGCAGCTTTTAAACCACTTCCAAATTCCTTCTGGCTCAAGTTCAGATGGACCTGAGCCCTTGAGCTGACACAGAGAGGTACTCACTTAGTGACAAATTCCTGGCATTCTGAGGCAAGTGAACTGGCAGAAGACATGACAGTGTGGCTAAATTAAGAGACAGAAGCTCCCTAATTAAAATAGACTGGCAGTACACACCTCCATGTTCAGGAAGAAGGAGATGAAGAGGATTGAGTGGGGCTACAGTGCAATGTTTGTGTCTTCACTGCAGGGTAGTTCTTATCCACAATGCTTCCAGCAGTTCCTGATTTAAGACACACAGTTTGGTTAGGTCCTGACATAATGGCAGGGTGATTCAATAGATATCATCCCCTTTTCACCTAGTTCCTTGCTAGAAAAGCCAAGTGCATGGACAAGGTGCAGCTCAGGAAAGAGCTCTCAGCCATGAGACAGAGCAGGGAAGGTACATGTGCTCATGGTCACACTGGACTGCAGAATTAAATGTTTGCTCAGTGAGAGGACTCACTGGCTGACTTTCCCTTTGGGAGCCATCTGTGTTCAAAACACAGAAGTGGGTTCATGGTATTGTGTAAAGAACCTTTTTTATTGCATGGCTTGAGAGCCAAAGTCAGGGGAAGAGATTTTCTTGGTGGTGGTGGTGGTGGAACAGAACCAAATCTTCCTCCTTTGCATCATTTCATGTGGGAGGAAGTGCCTCATTCCTTGGCAGCGTGGGCTGTTTTACTCTATATCACTGATACATGAAATAGAATTGCTGAGGAGATCCTGGTGTACTGAACCAGATATGGGTGAAACCAGGAGCCACGAGGACATGGGAAACCATCTATGTCTGCTGAAGTCCTCTTTTCTCTGGTAAATCACAGGATCATTGGAATGGACCTCAAAGATCGCCCAGTTCCAACCTCTGCCATGGGCAGAAATGCCACCCACTTGATCAGGTTCTCCAGACCCCCATTCAGCCTGGCCTGGAACAATTCCAGGGATGGGGCAGCCACAGTTTCGCAGGGCAAGTGTCAGCACCAGTGCCTCACCTCTGTCTGAGCAAAGAACTCCTTCCCAACATCTAATCTGCATCTCTCCTCTTCGGTTCAAAACCATTCGCCCTTGTCCTGTCACTATCTGCCTGTGTAAATTTACTGTATCCACTTAGGGCATTGTAAGTGGAGACACTTGGGAAACACACACAGGAACTTGCAATTTACACCAAGTTCTTTCTGCTCCAGAAAGCTCTTTCCAAGCCATTAGGAGTTTTACAACAATTGCCTGTGACTGTAGATCCAATAGATGAGCAGTAGCCAAACTATCAGTACCTCCTAACAACATCCCTGAGTTAGGAGAGAGACCCAAGAACATTATGACACTGAACTGAACAAAAAAGGTGAGGATATTCCTTGTATAAAATTAATATTCTGTGTAAAACCCTACTTTATTGTTAATAATTGAAAAGCTTCATTAACTTAAAAGGCCAAAACAATGGGCAGTAAACTATTTTTTTATCCAGGGTTAATCTTCCATTGAATGAAAAGGGCACATTATTTGGCTTCCATTAAAGCGATACTAAAGTTATATTTCTAAATGTTTGCACAAAAGTGATGTGGTGTGAAAAATGAGGTAGAACTTGACACCCTTTAACTGGGAATTTATTTTGCACAGCTTGAAATGATGTGGATCACCAGGGTTCCCTCCCCAGCACGGGCAATATTTTGAGGTAATTCAAAATTGACACCCTATGAATGAAAACATCATGTGCTGCAGCTTCATTTCCCTTTGGAGTATTCATGCAACCATTCTTGCTACAAAATCCTGATATTTCATGGAGTTTCCCCAACAGCATGTTTAGCAAGGAAAAAACAGAACCACAGGTCAATTTGTAATTTACCCAAGGTCACTCAAGAAATGTCTGTTCAGTAATTGAACTCAAGCTTCTAAATTCCCCATCTAAGCTATTGACTATTTAATTCCTTACCTAGTAGCAGTTTTAGATAAAGTGCAAAAGCAAGCTGGACCATGTTTTCAGGGGATTTGCACAGAATGTGGGACTACAACAGTTTCACAAGCTGCCGTGTGTCGATGGAGCCTTGCAAATTATTTTCCTGAATCCTTGTTACCTGCTCCAAATCTGATATTTGATTTAGAATGGTCTGTTACAAAGAGGATTACACCAAATTATTGCCATCAAGTAAGAGTGTGTACATGGGAAACATTACACTCCCTCACCTAACGTGCTGACTCCTTAGCAAGTCTCCTGGAGACCTGTGGTTCCTGTTCTGGAACAAAAGTTCCTAAGGATTATTATAAATGGGACAGTTGAGAGGCTCTGTACAAATTGTACAAATAATGCAACAAGGGTTTCTCCATGCCTGAATGGCTGCACAAGAGACAAACCACTGAGGACAGGGCTGTGGTTCAAGTAAAGCTACCAGTGCAGGGATTTCAAATCATAAGTGTGCTACAGGGCATTGATGCCAGGAATAAAAATGTATCTCTTTAATTTCAGTATTTATGTATTATTTGGGTTTAATTTATAACTGCAAAACACACTTTGAAGTGCAGAGAGGATGTGAGAAGCAGAAGAGAATGTGAAGAGAAGGATAGAGATCATGTTTGGTGATGAAGAGTATGGAGAAGAACAGAGCTGGGAAGAGAGTAGAGGACATTGAGAATAATGAGAATAATGAGTATAACAGGACAAAGAAGCAGAGCAGAAATTTTCCAAAAGAGTCAAAAGGTGCTTGATGGCACTGGTGTTCAGTACTGTGGTCACTAATGCCTGGCCCATCTCAGATATTCTTTCATGAAAAGTGTTTTTGCTGGCAAAGGTGGAAGAGGGAGTAGTAATGAATGAATAACTACTCAAGACTTGAAAATTCTGACACCTTGTCATCACTGGGATCTGAAGATATGAGATCCATCACTGAGATGGATGAAGACAAGCACAAGATCTGAACACAAGGGACCATCTGATGAAACATTTTTTCATGCACTGACTCCAGTGGGAAACTAGAGCAGTTAAGTTTCTAAGACAGATAAATGCCTTAAAGTATTTGTGCAATTGCTGACTTGAGTTTTCTTGATGTTATCTTCTCTGATCATATCAGACAAGGGCATTTTTAAAAGTTCACTCTATTTTTCCCCTCAATAATTTTTCTTCCAAGTGGTCTGGGTGAGAACCATTGTGTCAGCCAGTGAAGTTTATATTGCCACCTGCTGAGTTTGATGTATCCTAAGGAGATGGAATGAAAATCCACTTTAGGAATTTCCTTTTAAACCGTCACTAAAAATAGAAAAGAAAGAGATGCCAGGTTACCCAAGCTTTTGTTCCACACAAACCTCTGGAGTCAAGTTTGACAGTGGCTTTTTTCTCTGCAAAAAGGAGAAGTGAAAGTTTGCATTTACTAGCTAAAATCAAAGGGACTTTTTTCCTCTTCTTTTAAAGATGTTGAACAAACACCTCAAAATGTGAACTTGTGTCTTTTTTTATCTGAGACACACAAGGCAGAACAAGATAGTGAGGACTGTGAAAGCAAGGTGAGAGGATTTACTAGTCCTGTAATAGCTACTCTGTCTCAGATGTGAAGGATGCCAAGCTCATGTCTTCCTGGAGACTACTCAGTTACAGCCTGAGCAGAGGAGAAGTTGGGGCAGTAGATTATGCCTGATGCCTTCTTCATCCATCAAAGTGAAAGGTCAACATCACCGATGTTCTCTTTCCACTGGAACAAAACTTGGAGAGAAACTCAGCAGAGCAAAAAGGAGAACAACTGTTGTTGAAAGGACTTTGGTCCAAATTTTGGACATGACAAGGAATTGAAGACACTAAAAGAAGACTTTTTTTGTGCTGAAACACAGAAATGAAAGGGAAGAAATTTCGTTCACGAGCCAAATGCCAGACCTTTCTCCAGGCAACAAGTTACTAATTTTATTTACCCTCTTTGTAAAATATACATAATTTTCAAGAATGAAATCACTCCAGTGACGAAGGGAAATAAACAAAAGGAAAGCATTAGAGACAGAAATGGTACCTCAAAAACAACATAATAATCAGTACCACTTTTTCTTGATCTGTTGCCACGGTACAGGGACAATACATGTCTTGCATTATCTAAAGCATCTCATCTATTTCATTCTGGTTTATTGGCTACACAAATCAAAGGTGTTTCAGTAATTAACAACAAGCCATGTTCCTTTCCCCTGCCTCCACAAATTCCTTTCATATTTTAAATCAATGTGTTTTACAAAGAGATAACTTTTTTCCTGTCTGCTTTAAATTGTTTTATGGAACTTAATAATATTATAATAATTTTCCCATTAAAAGCTCCATATTTCTTTTTCAGAGAACAGGAAGAAAAACGAGCATTTTCTCAATTATCTTGAAATGGTGAAGTTTCATAGTGGAAAGATTGAGGAAAAAAGACCCTGTTCTCAGTTCAGTTCACTCCTTCCCTCATACACTCAGTCCAAAACCTGCCATATGCTGACTTATTCTGTCAGCATTCACTGTCAGCTTTGCCATCTCTGTCACTCAGGGCTGATCAAAAGGCAGGGATTTGCCATTTGGCTTCCACTGGACTAACAAGAGCTGTGGAGCTGCCTGTTTCTTCCAGCTCCTACTACAAGCTGCAAATGTGGGGATTTTGGGAGGGACAAGTCACTTATTCATTGAAAGTGCACTTTTAGGAAGGCCTAAACCATTTATGATTTAGGGTTGAACCATCCATGGAGTTTTGAATGAAATAAAACTGGCAGTGTATTTCAGAAGTGTCAAAGCAGTTCATTCAGCAAATCAAAAATGTCATGCAGCTCAGATCTGTAACCCCTCAAGTGTTTGGTGCTCTCAGTCAGCAAATTCCAACTCTGTAATGGTGCATAGAGATCACTGCACAACTGGATTTATCACCATGCCAGATGTGACAACATGGAGCACAGCCTTCTATTATTTTCCCCTCCTATTAATATTTCCAAGTCATAAAGGAAAAAAAAAGGAAAAGGCAAATTATTGGAGCAAGATTTTTCAAAAGCACTCAGCATTTTTCTGAGTCATCACCCATAGAACTTGATGATTAAACTCTCGCTGATTTCCTTGGCAGCAGTTATGCTAATTCCTACTACTCCTGGACATGCCACGCTTAAACGCATCTGTGACATGTTCTTTCTTTTCAGCTGGGGTTATTTAGCACCCATTGATTCCTTTTTCCTTTCCCTTTCCTGCCCTGCATTCTGGTTTTCGAGCTAGTAAGTCAGCTGGATGCCTCAGTACAACAATTCCTGATCAGAGTGCTTTAGGAAATAACAGCAATTCCCCCATTCATTAAAAAAAATCTAAATTGGGAAGTAGCATGCCGTAGAAAAATGTTATATAGCTTGCTAACAGCATGCTTATTTTTAAACAAGTTTCAGACAAATAATAGCTCCTACCTTCCCATTCATTATATTGTGGAACTCTTTACTTTTATTTTTCAGCTGGCTTGTTTGCTGTTTCTTGAGCAGCAATAAATCTGAATAGTTTTATTTTACTTACTAAAATGCACTTCAAGGGGTTGTTCATTTTTTTAATGCAGCCTATTTATAAGCTGGGTAGGGATAAAAATGTACCCAAAGGATCATTTTTACTAATTTATCATTCTTTCTAAGTTCTCTGGGTCTATTGGAAAAATGGCGCAATATTTTTTTTATTATTATTTTTTTAAAGAGAGAAATTTCTTTTACTTTTTGGGGATGTGGGAATGGCTAATTGTAATACATTACATTTTGGAACTTTGAATCACATCTGAATTAAGTGCAGAAAAAAAGCAGGATTTTTAGGTATGTAGCACATGAAATTTAGGGCAAATGGATACTTACGAGTCTGCAGAGATTGACTACAAGGGTCCCAAGGCATTTTGTGATTTCCCAAGTGCACTATAGCAGTCAGAGTTTTCCATCAAATCCTAACGCTGAAGCATTGTACATTAAACATGGTAATATGGGGCTCTAAGGGGTTGGGATTCCCTTGTCACCAGTGTTCTTGGAGCACCAAAGACCCCCTGACCTTCTTTCCACATCTCACCAGAGCAGGTGTAACACACAGAGCCAGGCTGGCTCTGCCTCAGAAGAGTTATTGCATGGCAGAGAAAAGAGCTGGGGACAGAGTGAGACAGGAAGGTGAATGTCTTGGGTTGCATTATGTAACCAAAAGTGTGTATTCAATTTGCCATCTGTTGAAACTGGTTGGGGAGGTGTTTTCTTTATCTCTTGTATAACCCACTCCTCATAACTCCAGAGGGGAGGGGGCAGGTGCCTTCTGTTAATGGCCCAGCTGTTAAAACCAGGTGGGGCAGTGTTCTTTATCTCTTCCACCACCCATCCTCCCTCCAGGGGATATCTGCTGTTCATGGGCCATCGAGGCTCACTGCAGGGCTGATACAATTCCACCATCCCATGGGGAGATGCTCCACCCAGGGAGAGGAGCCCAGCATTCCCGCCTGGATAAAACCTGAGATTCTGAACTCCAGCACAGCCTGTTTGCACTGGATTCCCAGAGGAAGATCAGACCCATCTCACCACCACTGGACCTTCAGAAGAAAACTACACCCTTCTACAGGATCATCTCTGCTCCAACAGAACCACATCTGTCACTGCAGGAGGACTTGACTGGACTGCTCCCAACATCCTGACCAACAGGGTATCAGGTTGTGTTCTGATTCTGCCAGTGTTTCTAGGATTTTTTTTTTTGCTTGTTTTGTTGGGTTTTTGAGGGGTTTTTTTTGCACTACTAGATTTGTATTTTTAATATTCCTACTAAAGAGCTGGTATTCCCTTTCCCACATCTTTGCCTGAAAGCCCCTTCATATCAAAATTATAATAATTTGGAGGAAGGGGATTTCCATTCTCCATTCCAAGGGAAGCTCCCCTGGCAGACACCTGTTTTCCCAAACCAAGACAGTGAATTTACTTGTTTGTAGTGGTAGAGAAAGGCAGTGACAGAGGACAGACTCCAAAACAAGGGAAATAGGACCAAAGTTGAAGTCAGTTCCCACACCTCAGGTACTCAAATCCCACAACCAAGACTGGCCACACTTCAGTGTCCAGCTAAGGATTGCCTAAAATTCAGTGTTTCTTCAGCTTCCTTGAAAGCTCTCAAGTGCCTGATCTGAAGAGTATAACTGTCCCCAGGGTTCTTCCCTCTGGGAAATCTCTAGCCAAGATGAAACATGTGGGAATCCTCAGGTGTCCATCACAAAATGTTACCAGGCTTTTGCCATGCAAGCTCAGGAGGTGCCCCAGCCTCCCCTGGCCCAGAGGCCAGCTGTACTGTCTGGTGGTGTCCTGACCTTCTCCCTGCAGGTGCTCTCAGAGCTGTTTCCTGAGAACCTGAGAGGCTCTGGAAAGGACCAACAACTCAAGAATTTTCCCCCTTACACTCCCTAGAAAACCCAGCTTAAATATTTGCACACCAACAGCTGTGAGTTCATTAAAGGCTGCAGCCCCTCTTTGTTCCCTGTGAGTGGAGGAGAAAGGAGCAGGACCCACCTTTACCTGGGAACCCAGAACAGCAAGCAAAGGACCAAACTCACAGGTGTCCTCATCTCTGGGAGGCACCAGTCCACATGTCCCACCTCTGGACACCAGATCTGGCCACCCAGTAACCTTTCCACACCCCCAGGTGGAAATACCTGTGGAGTTCATACACCAGGGACAGGCATGCAGCTTCACTCCCCCTGCAAAGCAGACCAATACCTATGTATCTTTAAAAACTTGGATCTAAGTCACCTCACAGGGCATCTCTCTTCCTCTTAGGACTACCTTCCAGAGATCAGATAAATTTCCAGACCTGTTGGAAATTTTTGTGGCCCTATTTTTCTCTTTTGTCAAGCCTGCTGAGGCAAGGGGACAATATTTCTGTCTAAATTGTATTTCACAGGAACAGTGCAATAAAATATGTACGTATGAATTGTCAGGTCTCTGGAATATATGAATTCTCATAAACTCACCAGATGTTTTAAAGCAAGCACTAGGTTTTAATTGGGACATTTAAACTCAAAAAGGCCAATCTCCAAAGGCACTCTGATTCTTATTTATTTTAGCTTGTTTACATTTTATAAAGGAAAGAATAGAAAAATTTTGTCTGGTTTTAGGAAAAAAAAGGAACAAAGTTGTCATTCTATTAATACTTCTTAATAGAAAGCTGAAAGTAATAGAAAACTGAAAAAATTCAAATAATTTTAGCCATTAAAAAAACAAAATTCCCAAGAGAAATCTTTCATATAAGCTTAACCACAAAATATTTATGGCCACAAAGTAAGGACATAATTTCTTTTCTGAACAAAGGAACAAAATATTTGTAAATCTGAAGCATTAGAATAAAGGTTGCCCCTGAATGGACTGGACTGACTATAACCACATCAGCACAGCAGGATCAAAACAGTTACAACTAACTTTCCAAAACTGGAATAGCAAAGTGACACCTGTACATCTAGTGGACTTCAAAACAAGTCAGTGAGTACATCAGGAGATCTGAAACAGCCCTGGGCACTCACCTTCCATCATGTGAATCCATCTCCAGGGCTCTGGTAGTCATAGTGAGAGTTAAGGCAACCTGTTTATCTCCAAACATCTCTAAGTATCTTAATTTTGATCTCATGCCATGCAAGGATTCTCATCCATTCTGTAAAACCACAGCCCTTAGCACCAAGCAGCATGTAAATTCAATGTCACTGAACCTCATAATCCCAAGGAATAGGGCTCAAAGAATTCTTGGAAGATAAATGACCCTGTCCTTTTCCCCTGTGCCATGACCTCAATCCTACCTGGGATATTTTTCACCAGTGTTTAGCCAGCCCCCCATTACAAAAATACCAAATGTGAAAATAACTCTCCAAAATCTTTCACACAGAAGTCTGTTATGACCTGAATAACCTGATGACAACTTAAGATGCATTTTTTTTACCCAAACCTGTCAGAGGTTCAGGTTCACAGCACTGCTGTAGAAGCAGATTGAGCACCAAATACAGGAGCAAAACAGGAAAATCGAAATTCTTTTGCATGACTGGGCCCAGTAAGTGGTTCAAGGTCCATTCAATCACGAGTCACATATGCATCCATCTGATCTGACTCCACCCACACTTCTGCCTTTCCAGTGTAATTGCCTTGGCAAAAGGAATTTGGAAAATCCTGCAGAGACATTTGCTATCCCTGGATATACAATTTGGGCTTGGCAGAAAAACAAAATATTTCATTAAGATCAAACTGACATGATATTGCTGCACAAATAAAAGTGCTAGAAACTGACTGAGAACAGGGGATACTTCATGTCCTTCATGGCTGGGTGAATGGATTGGTGGATGGACAGATAGGTTCTGTACACCATATTGCCATAACTGGATTTAAGAAAGCCCATTATAGTAAAAAGCAACTCCCAAGTAATAAGAAATACCAGAATTAAAGTGAGTGCAAATTGGAGAATACCATTCCTAAACCATGGCAATGACCCTCCTGGACCTCAGTGTAGTGTCAGAACCACGTCCTGCTTGGCTCAAAATCAATCAAGGACTAAAATTTCAGGATATTATTTCTGTGTCAACAGCAACCCTCAGCAGGGACGTGCTCTATGTGGATATCTTGGTAGTGGGTTTTTTGCAAGGCCATCCCAAACTGTGAGTTTAAAAAGGCAGAATAAACACTTTTAAATGGTTGATCACAAAACACTGATAAACAGAAAAGACCTCCAGATAAACTTTGAGTAATTCTTCCTGAAGATTAGATGCATTTCTGCTTAAGAGTTTTTAAAAAATTGTCCCTATTTTCACTAAGAATAAAACACAGTATTTTTCCCTTGCCTCATACTTGAAAAACATTAAACTTTCCTTGACATAATTTCCTTGCAGAATTAATGTTTGAGGCAGACACCTGGCACGAGATATTTCAGTTCAAACCGTTCACATTTGTCAAAGGTATGAGTGTCTGCAAACAGGTCCTTGTAATGGGAAGTGTCAGGCAACCTTAAATACACAGAGCTCTCGGCCTGCCTGCAATGCAGCTTTTAAATGAAACAATCATTTCATCACAGAGATTTAAAATCCCAGCCTGTGCTCCCTGTAAAACTTCCTCCCAGTCTTTCAGACAGGCAGATTTTGTGCTTTAGCCACAGGTCAAACCTGTTATAAACACAGTTCTACTTCTCCAACTTTGTGTCTTATAATTACTGGACTGTGAAGTTTTAGTGGGCAGCAATACACACACCTGGAATATTCCTTGGTAATACCTTTGTCCAAAGCAGGGGAAATTTTGAAGATGTCTCTTCCATTGGCTAAAATTATATGCTGAGATTATTTAAATCAGCTCTTTCTCAAATTCTGCCTCCTTGCTTGCTTTCCTCACCTGCTGCTAAAGATGACCTATTCCATAAGGACTGGCAGTGAATTCTCATGCTACTTAAATACTGGGTAATGCCTGTATTTAATGCTTGCTCCCTGTCTTTAGAATTAAATAATAAGATTTTTCAAAGTCTCTTACTCTGACTGGGACATTTTTCATCTCCTGAAAATTAAATAATTTTATCATATACAAATGTGTTATAAATTAAAGCCAAGGAAATCAAAGCATGTTATATCAAGCCTCAAATTTTAACATTATTTCAGAGGTGAAAACTTCTGTATTGACTTAATCTTGCTCCAGGTGAGCTGTCCTTTCCCCACAAGAGGATTTGAAAGACAAAAACTTCTTTTTTTGCCTACAGATATTGCTTTAATGATTCATCTCCATCTATCCCAGTAAATATGACGAGGCATAACCCTCACCAGTCTGTGCAGGGCAGCATTTATAGGTTCTGCTCTCCAGAACAGGTTTATGGAGCTGAACTTTCTGCAAGCACATAAACCTGTGCCCTGCCATAACTCTGCAAAGCAACAGCTGAGTCCTGGTGCTGGAAGGGGAAGGAAAAGCAAAGGATAAAAATTTTAAAAAATAAAATAAAATATATATAGCTACAATGGTTTTCATATTAGGGGAATCTTTAAAGTGGAAATGATGCACAGCAGTTGTTGAACATCAGTCAGTGCTATCATGAGTTTGAAAAAGTTCTCTCTGTTAATTTATGCAAAACTTAAGCCTGCTGTGTAAACTATATGGAAACTTATTTGAAATATTGATGTTTAAAATGGCACTCTCAGTCCTTCATTTTCTTCCTGTCTTTCTTTCTTTTTTTTTTTTCTTTTTTTTTAAGAACACTTACTGAAATTTATGTTGACAAGCTGCAGACAGAATGATGGAGTGGCCCTTTTCTGATCTGCAGTTAGAAGTCATTTACATCCCTCTGCCTCACTCTCTTTTTTTCCACAAAAGGAAGTTTCTTTAAATCAGTTATCAATCAACAAAAGCTCTGAAGGGCTATTTCATACAACAATTTGTTAAAGTGACGCCAGTGGTATCAAACACACAGCCCTTCAGTAATAGCCTGAAAAGATCCATGTCACTGTATTATTAATTGAAGAAGGAAAAGATTTTAAAGCCATTAGCATTGGCTGCCTTTGCTTCCAAAGAGAATTTTTTTTCTCTAAAATTACTATTTCTTCTATTTTCATTGCTGCTCCAAAAGCTGGAAAGTTTAGTCATCTATATTATAAAAACTCATTTTTGCAAGTGATGCCTATCAACACAAATTTTTAAAACAAAATATCAAACAGCAATAAACAAGCTAAAGAAACAAATAAATTAATGACTGGTGTGCCCATTGACCAGGAGTATGGTTTTGTATTTATTATATGACAAATATAAGCAGTAGGAATATAGGCTGTATAACAGACATGCAGAAGAATTTAGAGCTGCATTTTGTAGACATTGTGAAAAAGTAAAGTGCTGATTTGTTTCTAAGTTTCCATTAAGTAGTGACTGAGGCAGACCAGGTGTGCTTTTCATGAGATTTTCTCCCAGAGACAGGTTGGTTGTTCACTTGCCATGTGATGGGGATGGAGGTTTTGAGCTGGCAGAGTGGTCTGTAGCCTAAAACCCTTCCCCATCCCAGTGAATCCAAGTGTGCATTGATCCATGTTGTACACAGAGAATCAGAGGCTGGTTTGGGTTGGAAGAAATCTTAAAAACCATGACATTCATTCCATGGGCAGGGACACCTTCCATTATCCCAGATTGCTCCAAGCCCCATCCAGCCTGGCCTTGGACACTTCCAGGAATCCAGAGGCAGCCACAGCTTCTCTGGGCAGCCTGTCCCAGGGCCTCACCAGCCTCACAGAAAACATTCTTTTCATAATATCCAATCTAAACCTGCCCTCTCTCAGTTTGAAGCCATTCCCCCTTGTTCTGTCACTCCAGACTCTTGTCCCACCTCTCTTGTGGATTCCCTTCAGGCACTGGGAGGCCGCAATGAGGTTACCCCATTGTGAACCTTTTCTTCTCCAGGCTGAACAATCCCAATTTTCTCAGCCTTTGCTCACAGCAGAGCTGCTCCAGCCTTCTGATCCCCTTGATGTCTCCTCTGGGTTCACTCCAGCAGCTCCAGATCATTCCTGTGCTGAGCCCCAGAGCTGGAGGCAGCTCAGCAGGTGGGGTCTCACCTGGGTGGGACAGAGGGACAGAATCCTCTCCCTTTCCTGCCTGCACTGCCTTTCATGCACATTTCTTTTTGCCCCTGTACCTGGACTATCTTTGAAAACTTGAAATTGTATCCCCCTGGTTTAACAGCATTGATAAAGCTCAGTAAGAGCTCTGACATGGCAAAATAACCAGACTGTCTATAGCCAGTGTGCTCTGATTCTCCAAGGGCTCATACCTTGGATTATTTCTTCAAACATCACTTTGATCCCAACGCCTTGAGTGGGGTCATCCCCCTCATACTGATTTATTCACCAATATGTTTGCAGAACTGGGACAAAGGTAGTATATTTTTACCCTGTGGAGGAGATAGTCTTGGCATTTTCCCATTATTCCAGTGATAAATTTTCCTGAGGGTCCCTTTCTCTCTGTCTGAACTCCATAGTGTATACCCTTATTAAAGGAAATTTCTTTAAAGGTCCTTTGACTACAGAAAAATGGATGTGCCTTTGTTGTGGGAGTGAAGGCACATTCTCTGAAAGTGTGTTGCATCACAGTGGGATTGCAAACTTTTCCAAACTTTAAAGTGATGTTTGGGTGCAGCTCCTTTTATAGCTAAAAAATCATAAACATAAAGGTGAGAACTGCAGATTAAGGAAAGAAATATAGAGGCAGACCTGCTATTTTACAGGGAGTTTAAGCTATTTAAATAACAAATAGCTCTTCACCTGATGTTAAGATGACTAATAGCCCAGATAAAAAGCAGTATTTGGGTGCATAAACCAGATTTAAATGGATTTCAGCTGCTTGTTTCCAGAATTTTAGTCAAAGCAACAGAGGGCCTCTAACTCTTCCGAGCTGTTTAGGGCAGGAATGACCCATATGGGTCAATTATCACGTCAGTTCAGGGGACAATTGGTTCTCCCCACTGCATTTATTTTCCACAGAGCCACTGAGGTGACCTTTCCCCATGGCATCAAGAAGAGCTTTCTGTTAAACCTCTATGTCCTCTCCATCCTTTTTCATTTCCCTCTGCTGTTTTTTTCTCATCCAAACCAGTAGCAGAGCCTCTACAGTGAAGTTTGGGGCGCAGTTCTTTTGGATCATTGAACAACACAGCTTTTCTCAGACAGAGCTGGCTGTAAGAGGCTTCAAACTGAAGATACATCATACGTGTAAATGGTCCCATTTCAAAGCTCTAAATTAATATATGCATGCAATCATGCTGAGTTTATTACTGCAACAATGTACAAGACAGTAAATGAAGTCTGGCATAAAACTTTATGCGGCTTCTTCATCCAGTTGGAAGAAAAATAACACAAATTAAGACTGGCTGTTAAAAGACTGGTAAAATGAGGGTAGGTAAGAACTGAATAATTATGTATCAAAGTCCCCCAGCTGGAATATTATGATCTGATGAGTAAGAATTTATTGTAAATTTGCACAGAGGGCAAAGAGGCAGGAAAGGGGAGGACTTGGGACTGTCTCCACTGTGCTGCTTTGCTGCAGGTGCTCCAGAGGCACTGGGGTGTGCATGGAGCTATTGGAGCTGGGAGTTGCCATCAAGGATGAACAGACAACCTGCCTGCAATCAGCTGTATAAAGTTGTTTTTCTTTCCCACCATCAAACCCAAATTTAATCCACTCTCTTTTTCAAGTAGATGAAAGTGGTATCTTTTGCTGTTGGGTCCTCAAATGAAATTAAGCACTGCTGGTTGGAACTAGTCAAATCAGTCCTTTTGTGAATTTTGATTGGTTTCCGTGGAAACACTGGCAAACTCCATCCAGCACCAGGGTCCATGCCTGAACAAAGGAACAGCTGAATGAAGTCACAGCATCTTCCTACCATGTGCATGGCAGAGAGATGCATTTTCAAGTAACACTGGTAATTAAGTGTTTGTATGAACATTCTCAGTGATGTGAGTGTACTGGAGAGCCAAGAAATTGAGCAAGAAGCATCCGTCAGCTCCAATTAAGAGAGAGGAAAAGATGAAGCATACATTAAGTGAAATATATGCATTGCTGTTGGGAATAGAGCTGTACTCTTATTTAATATGGAGATTTTAAAATTAGATTGATTTGCAAGACGAAGGAGAAGTCTGAAGAAGCTGAGCCTTTCCAAGGAAGCTGGGAAGCTCAATGTCTCACTGAATTGTCTGCGTTTTATCACTGGCCAAGGTGATAATAACTTGCATTCAGTGGCAGCAAGCTGTGTCAGGGGAGGTTTAGGTTGGATATCAGGAAAAGGTTCTTCCCCCAGAGGGTGGCTGGGCCCTGGACAGGCTCCCCAGGGCAGTGGTCACAGCACCAGCCTGACAGAACTCGAGTGTCTGGACAATGCTCTGGGGCACAGGGTGGGATTCTTTAGATTGTTCTGTGCAGGGTCAGGAGTTGGACTTGATGATCCTGCTGAATCCCTTCCAGCTCAGGATATTCTGTGATTCTGTGACTCCTCTTGCTGCCTCTTCTCAAGCTGCCCTGGCTGCTCCCCTTTTCACAAGCATCAACTCTTCTATGGCTCTCGTTCATGCTTATTGCGAGGAGCACCAGGAAACTGATGGAGTTCTACTGCTATAAAATAACATAAAGAGGGTAAAGCAGGTTTTCTCTGCAAGGCTTGTTTCACAGTCTAGTGGGGTAATATATCAGAACTAATTAACAGTCTGATGAGAACCCCATGCAACAGCGTGGAACACTTGTGTGCTGAATGCAGGAGACAACAGTTATTGCATCCAGGTAAAGGTGAGAGAAGAGCTGGTAATGTGGGGCTTCTTGAATTTTAAGGACCCATTGTTAAATATTTTGAAACAACATGTCAATCTGCTTGTAAAGTGCTAAATGCAGTGACCAGGAATGAAAACAACGATGCCTGAAAAATACTGAGACTTTACAGAAGTAATTTTTTAAACCTTTTTTCCCTGTTGTTGGGTGTTGCCAACTTCCTGAGAATCGAACTTGATTTTTATCTTTCTGGATTCATTTTCCTAATCAAAGTCAGTGTTGGCACTGCTCATGATCAGCTATCATGAGCAGTATGGGGGGAGGTAAAAGCATGAAAGTCTTGCCCTGTCTGTGCTGAATTTAAAGCCATGGAGCAGTTTAGTGGTTACATTTTTTGTTAGTTGGTTGCTTGGTTTGGTGGGGTTTTTTAGAAACAGGAAAAGTGAAGTTGAATAATGACTAAATTATATTGCTACATAATATAAAACAAAGTGGTTACTCAAAGCTTTTCCCTGAAATATTTTACAAACTTTTGCCATTTTTGCAAGTGTTTCTTACAATTGTTTGACTGGCAGAGTAAATCAGCTGCATAAGTGATTTTTTTCATGATGGATTTGTGTAGTAACCCACAGAGCGTTCATTTCATAACTTGTATGTTCTTTATTTAGAAAAGTTCCTTAAACACAGTGAAGGTTTCAGACCATGGAATCAAAGGCCCAGAGGTGACTAATTCCTGCACAGAAGAAACTGAGACTGGGAAAGATACGAAATTCCTAATGCAGAATTATTTTTCTTTTCCTGGAGATTCCTCTTCTCTTTATCATAATGGATTTTAAGATTTTTATCAGACCTGAATTTTCACAGTTAGCATCTGGAGAGCAAATGCTGTGTATCCATTCCTACATTCAATGATTTCTCATGATTTTTTATGTTTTAACAGTCCTGACTTCCTCTAGATTGCGAGAAAAGGGGAGAGTTTAAGTCAATTAAAAAGGGAGAGGGAATAATTGTCTCTTTAAACATTGTCTGTATTAATGAAGATGTAATGTAGAAAAATATGCAAATGGAAATTATGTATATGTAATCATGATGATTTTCTCTTTCCACTACACATTAAATAAAATGAACTGTGAACTGTTAAGAGAGTCAGATTGGACAGTGTGTTGTATTCACCCAGTGTATGTTAGAAAGCCAAGAAATCATTTTCTAGGGAAGGCTGTGGTGACAGGGGAAGCACCAGGGGTATTTGTAGGGATAAGGAGGTGTGTTGGTGTTGCTCTGATTAGGAACCACGGTAGGAGTGACACACAGGTTTATTAGCAAATGAGAATGATCTTTACTCTTTGAAACCTTTTTTTGTTGACAGTTTGTCCTGGGTTGCAGTGTAGGATGTACACAAAGTATTTATTCTATCACCATCTTCATGAGCTGTTGGAACCAGGTGGGGCAGTGTTTTCCCAGGCCCCCTTCCTTTGGGCTGTCCCCTGCTCATGGCCCATCAATGCCTTGCCCATGACTCACAGGTAACTCCCTCCAGGAGTTATCTCTGTTTAATGGGCCATCAAGGACCCACTTCACAACTCATCATCCCATTGTGAAATGCTCCGCCCAGGGGGAGGAGNGCTACCAGACCTTTCTACAGGATCACTGCTTCAGGAAGAGCACCTCACCTGGACTGCTTCCACCATCCTGCTCAGGTTTTATTCTGACACTGTCAGTGATCTTTTGTATAACTGCATTTATTTTATTTTATTTTATTTTACCTTTTTTTCCTTTCTTCTTATTAAATTGTCTTTCTGACTTGGAGCCTCTCACTCATTTTGCTTTCAAACCACAACACAGTTCCAATGGAATAAAACTTCATTGGATATCAAACTAACACATCACCATCATTGGACAGGTAGGAACAACACCCCTCAATCATTTCTTGCAAGTGAACAACAGGGAGACAAACAACATCTGCAATGATTGTTTTACTTTCTCCAAAGGCTGTTTAAATTCCTCCTTCCAATTTCTCAGGCCACAGTATCTCAGGCCAGGATGAGAAATCTGTGTGACATAGTCTCACACAAACACTGCTGCTGCCTGATTTCTCGCATTCGGCATCCAGATGTTGGGTTTCCATGGAAGGGGCAGCAAGGACAGGGCATGGTGAAGTGACCACAGTCCTCATTGCCCAGCCCCCTGGGCCACTGGAGACAAGGAAGTAGGGAATTTGGGAGTGAATTTGAAGAAGAGAGGGGTAGAAAGGAGGTGTTTTTAAGATTTGGTTTTATTTCTCATCACCCTACTCTGCTGTGACTGTTAACAAATTAATTTCCCCCAGTAGTGTCTGTTTTTCCAGTGACAGTAACTGGTGAGTGATCTCCCTCTGCCTTTATTTGGCCCTTTCCTTGTTTTTCCTCACCCCTGCCCAGCTGAGGAGGGAAGTGATGGAGCAGCTTTGGTGGGCACCTGGTGTCCAGCCAGGGTAAACCCACAGTCACACAAGGTTCTCAGGAATTGTATTTAATGACAACACAAGTGCTGGAAGATAAATTAAATTAAGTGCTCCACAGATCACAGCTCTTAGAGGAAGGGCACAAACAAAATGCTCACTAAGTAGAATGATCTCATTATTTATTAAATAACTGTGGGACTCTTCCTCAGAAATGTAATATGACTTCCCAACATTTTAAGGACAGTCACTTAACAATTGTTTTTAAGAAAGAAAATTGAGTTCTTTTTTATCTTAACACTGGTTACATTTTAAATCTAAAGGGAATATATAAAGAAAAATATTTTTTATCTGAATATTTTTTAAAAATATGTATGGGGTAATACCACACCATTTATTCACAGACTTAGTTTAACATTTGCAAAGGTTTGTTGGGTTTTTTGGTGACATTTATGTTAAATTTTATCACTTAATAATTTACGTTATTTTTGTATTAAACTTGAGTCTGGAAATGAATTCTAAAAGCTTTTTTCTTTTTTTTTTTTCTTTCATATGGGAGTGGTTTGTTCATCTCACAAATTTTGTTTAAGAAAATAATCTTATGGATAAATGTCTCCACCTAGAGCTTGCCTAGAAAAAGAAATGCTTAATAAATCATAGTTTTGTATATACTGACTGGGAGAAAGTGTGGGGCAGGCAACCCAGAAACACAGATGAAAAAATTGGGAAAAAAATTGTCTTGGACCAAATCAGGAGTTATTTATCTTAACCTGAGCTGAACTGACTCAACAAGACACGACACTTTCAGGCAGGTAAAGTTGTTAAAGTGGAATCACACCAGGAGTTCTTTAGCACAAGGATTTCTGAAATTTACTTTTGCCAGATTTTCAAACTCCTATTAAGATATATACCTCACTGTCAATAGGTGTCTTATCACTGCAGGGCTCTCAGATAACTGCTTTGAGCAGATGAGTTAGACACGCATATCTTTATTCTAAGACATCTTTACACTCATTTTTTCCTCTTAAACACATGTGGATGTCAGCACGTTTATTGTGATTAACCTGTTTGATTTCAGCTGATGGGAGCTGGGTAGGGCCAGGAGCAATGTGGCCAACCTCCCTCACATCTATAAAAGAAACCCCTGGGGAGCACCTCCAACAGGGCAGGAAAACAGGTGTGACAGTGCTGCATTGATGGTTGGGCTAGATGATTTTAAAGATCTTTTCCTACCTAAAATATTCCATGATTTGCCTTGATTATAGTTTTGTTGGGCTTTTTTTGTTTGGTTTGTTTGTTTTTTTTTTCCTGTGTTACATGCAGCCTTCATTACCAGTTACTTATTTCAGTCCATTAGCTCCGATTCTTCCCAAATCCCACAACAGGCTGTGGATGTACTTCTACCATCTTTTCCCAGATCAAAAATCCATTTAGTAGCTTTCTTAAAGCTGCTCACAGTATTCCCTTTCATTGACTGCTGTGCAGTGGTGATATCTGTGGCTGGAACACTTCAGGTACAAACCACAAACTCTTCAGCAGACTGTGAAAATGGCAATTTCTCAAGCAGATCATTGCTTGAGCACAATCACAGCCATCTTCCCCAGTGCTGAAGACATCACACTGTTATTCCCTACATACCTGCTGAGTTACTCAGGGACTATTCTGGAGTAAAAACCTGAGCCTGTTTGGGTCTGCCTGCAGGTACCAGTGAAAAAAAAGTCAATTTACTCCCTTTATTCTTCTATTTAGACTTTGAGAACGTTAGTATCCATTTTGTTCTTTACATCTCTGTCCTTTTGGGAGGGGCTGCTCTGATGGGAAATGGGGACAAGTGTCTCTGTCAAGCAAATGTTTCATTTGTTTGCAGTCAGGAAGGGCACTCCAGCTCTGCCTCAATGATTCTGTCCAACATCACTGCTCACTGCATTCTTCTGATGCCGTCAAGGACATCACAGCATATCTCCAGTGTGATGATGTTTCCCCTTTGTTCAAACACTTTTTTTAATGTCTCTTTTCAGGCAATACATTTCTCATGTATTTGCCTCACATTTTCTATTGTTAGTGAAGAGTTTATCACCCACCTTAGAGCTTAAAATTCATCCCCCAGTACCTCTGGCCTTTCTTTTTCTGAATCATATCTTTGTTTCTGTCAGATCCCTGGCTTCTGTCCCAGAGTTCAATTAAAAAGTAACAAACATCCGATTTGCTTTGAGTTTCTCTGCCACTCTGCTGCTCCTGCAGTGCTCTCCATGGCTCCTGTAAAAAATTAAACACAACTTGAAGCACTTGATCATCCCCATCCTCCTCATCTTCTGCCAGCCCACCTGCTCAGCACCTTCTCTGTTGGTTGGCAGCCAAACCCCAAGGTTTCTCAGTCATCTGAGATATTTTTCACACACCTTGTTCCAGGATGTCCCTGCACTTTGGATTTGGGTCTGGATCAGAGCTGGGGTCCACAGTTCCTCAGCTGGGGCACCAAGGAGCTGGATCAGGGTTTGCCAGGTTCCACAGAAAGCTGCCTGAGCCTGGCTCAGCAGCTGCTGCCTGCAATTCCCCTATTCAGTGAGGCTTCTGATACTCACTGATCTTCCCTTCTTCCAGCATGGAAAGTGGGCAGCAGGCTCACTCAGGGAAGCAACCCAAAGGCCACACTGTGCTTCTGTCCAGTTGGACTCACCTGTTTTTCCTCCCTTGAAAAAAAAGAAATCCATTTCAGAGCATAAACTTCCTTTCCCTCCTCACCCACACCCCACCCAATATTTGAGTGCTGCCTTCTGGTGTGATCTGCCAAAATAATTCCCACCTCAGGAACCTCTTAGCCTGCATTTTCTGAAGGATAAAGATGAATTCCTAAATCTTCTTGAAGCAGGATGGGCAGATTCCCATGGCATCACTGAATTAAAGCCATAAAAGTAGCAATTTTATGAGGGAAGGAGCCCAACAGCCATCTCTGCTAATGTAGACTCAAAGAAGTCAGTGGGATTGCTTTGCCTAAGGCAGCCCATTTTCTCTGGGTGGATACAGGATGTTTGTCTCCAGAGCTGCTAAGCTGAGGCATTTCAGCTGCACTAAATGAATTTTTTAAAAGTGCAGGTGTGCAATGAGAAGGTATTTGGTTCCCAAGGAATATATTACAGAAGAATGTGCTGCTCTGAATTCTGTCTCCTGGCAAGCTCCATGTAAATCAGAAACTACAAATTTTTCTTCTTGTTTTGCCAGTTTAGGGGAATATTTGCCACAAATAAGAGGTGAATTGAACTGTTAAAAAACCAGCCTTTTAAAATAAAATTTTTACATTCAACATGGAATAACACAACCCTGCATCTGTTTTATGGAGCAAAGGATTCTGTGCTAAGCTTCATAACAGCTTATTAAGTGAGACAGCCAGGTATCCAAGGAGATGGGATTGAAAATAAAGGGGTTTTTGGAGAAATTTTTCAAGCAGCACAAGTGGGTACCTGCTGTAAAACTTCAGCTTTCAAAGGCCTCATTAGTGCAGCATAGGCTGCCTGGCAGTTCACAGCCAGGAAATCTGATCATGCATCAGTGGATGTTTTAATAAGGTTAATGAGATTATTATTATTATTATTTAAAGTAACTATGATAATGTAATAATGATAAAGCATTTTTAAAGACACCTGTTAAAGTGTGGCTGCCAGTGCCACGTGAGACTCATCTCACCTGTGCTAGAAGGAAAAAACTATTCCTCTATAATGAAAAACTGTCCCAACAGGCATTAGCAAAGTCTCAACGTAAATGACAAATTACTCAGTTAATAGGTTAGATGTTCATTTAGCCAGGATGTACCAGCACACAATGGTGCTCTCACAGAACAGCTTGGCATGAAAGGAACTTGTGTAAACTCAGTTAAAAAGTGATGTCTACATGTGATTCCAGAGGTTCCTTTCACATCCTCATTTCTCATCCCATCTCTCCAGAACGTGGTTCTTTCCCCAGTGTGTAACAGGCACAGTGTGAGTGTGAAGAATTAAGGCTCCTCTCTGCCTTCAAGCATCACAGTGTTAGGAGGGATTATTAATTAGGTCATCTGTAGCTCTTCACAGATTGCATCTCTAAGGGACAATCTCTTTCATCACATGTATGTGATTTTTTTTTCGGTTTTGAACAGCCCAGAGGTCATCTCTACAATGAACACCTCTGATTCAATGCATCAGGTAACCTTTTTTGCATAGATCTGAAATCACAATTTCAATTAGAGACATTAAAGGCACATCAATGGATGTGCATACTGGACCCTAAAAATCACTGCTTTTCCTCTTTATCTTTGCTAAGACTCCTTCATAGCCCAGAGCTATCTGTGTAGAGAGCAAAGGAGGAGACAATTCAGCCAAAGACACAGAAATATTCAAAGGAAATACCAAGATCCACAGAAAAATTAATTCAGAGAGCATTAAGCGGTTCAAAAAGACTATAATTCTAAAAGAATCATTAAAATAGAGATTATTAAAAAGGTGGTTCTGCAAATCCATGTTACCATGTGGATTCTGATCTTTAAGAGGGTTGTAATCTCCCCAGAACTGTGGGGAAGGAGGCAGAGGCTGGGTGCTGTGTCTCCCAAATCCTAGGCTAAAACCAGGGTAAACTTTGCCTATCCCTAAGCAAACATCTCAAAGAATATTGAATTACTGAAGCAAAAGAGACGCTCTACTTTTTATGCTGCTTCAGGATAGTTTCTCAGACATCTCCAAAATCCTTTGGAAGAAGAACTAGCATCAATCACAGGGACTCTTTTGAAGTAGATTGGTGTAGACAAATAACACAAGATGTAAGGGCTGTAAAATTTAGAGATCATCAGTTTTGCTAAATGTGTTTATATCCTGGATATTTATATTTAGTTCATAATTACACCTCAAGCTGTTTGACAATAAATGTCCCCCAACCCCTGAGACAACAAGCAAGTATTTATCAGGCAATAATACTGGCTTTTATTTTCTCCTTTCTTTTGTAAATTAATTAACAGGTTACAAAAATTATAGAAAGGGAAAGTTGAGAAGATGAACTGTGGAGAGCCCTTGAAATTGCTCATAACCTTTGGTGAATAGGCAGTTGAGCAACTATTGTTTGAGAAAAAAAAAGACAATTATAATAAAATTAGTGATTGCTTTTGTTTGTTCTTGATTCCTAAGGCTGTACCAACAAAGCTGAGAATATTTGTCTGAAATTCCTGATATTTCTGGTACAAACAAAGAGCTGTTAATGCCATGACAAAGGCCTTCCTGTCTTTGATGGGAGCCTACAAGGTGCTGATGTGATGGCTGAAAAGTGAGATGATGCCCCAGGCAAAGTGCTGCAATATTTAATGGAGTGTTATTATGCCCAGGAAATTCCAACTTTGCCTTAAAAACTATATAAATACCTTTAAATTATAATTCTGCTTTCCACCACAGTCATGTTAAAATTAAAAATAAATGAGGAAAACTTTAGCATTTGCCTTGGGGAAGTGGTTTTGAGAAATTATCTTAATAATTCTGTGTTACTTTGTGGGATTGTGTTCCTGTCATGAGCTGCCCATCAGGTACCCAGGGTGTGAAAGAAGCCACAAGCATAATTCTCTTCATAAACAAAAATAAACTGCTGTAATTGTTCCACCCCATTGTAATTTTCTTCTGAGTGACATAAATGGAGCTGTCATTTCTCTCAGTAGGTCATAATTGCACCGTATTTCTTGTGAAATTAAAATGTTGACTGCAATGTCAAGGGTGCTGCATTTGTGAGCTAAATAATTGAAATGATCTGGATTAAATCTCCAGATGGGAAGGGGACACATTCCTGCCTCTGCAGTCCAGGCCTTTCACTGACTGAATTCTCTGGACTATTTTGCTTCATCCTTCGGCATTTAAAGGAGGCATTTTCACATACAAGTTTTATTTTTTAAAAAAATAAGAATAACTTAGTTGTTGATCCCAAAGCTGCCTGGGACAGATGGGCACAGGTACAGAGTCAGGCTCTGAACTCGGTCTCTGGTGACAGTGACAGGACCTGAGGGAATGGCCTGAAGCTGTGTCAGGGGAGGTTTAGGTTGGATATCAGGAAAAGGTTCTTCCCCCAGAGGGTGGCTGGGCCCTGGACAGGCTCCCCAGGGCAGTGGTCACAGCACCAGCCTGGCAGAGCTCCAGGAGTGTTTGGACAATGCTCTGGGGCACAGGGGGGATTGTTGGGGTGTCCTGTGCAAGGCCAGGAGTTGGATGCAATGATTCTTGTTGATTCCTTCCAGCTGAGGATATTCCATGACTCTATGCCATGATTCCAAGCCTTTTAAAGCTCCTTTAGAAAATAACCCCTCCTCTCTACAAATTAGGGGAGCAATTCCTGGTGATTTACATGGAAAGTGGAACAGGCACAGAGCCCAGACAGGCAGGCACAAAACATGCACTGAAATCACCATTTCTGCACTTACACCTCATGCTCAGGCAAACAAGGGCTTGAGGTTCTCCTGCTGCCTGAGGGAACGAGGCTGGCAGCCCCTCCAGAGCATCCCGAAATCAATTCAAGCCTTTCTCTTGGAAAGCCTCTGTCCAAACCCACTGAGCACTGATTTATATGGTTATTGTTCATCATCTGGGCTTGACAGAAGAGACTACTTCTCTAATTCCTGTGATTTCCAGTGTGGAGAAGCCAGGTGAGGAGCCAGACAAACCAGAGTGAGGAAAGACCCACAATTCAAACCACAGCAAAATCAGAAGCAAGCTCAGAGAGCTGTGCTCAACTCAGTGTCAGATTTGCACCCAGCTCCAATTGTTTTGTTTCATTGAAAAGGAAATGTTTGCAGTGTTTGGTTTTTCCTCAAATAAAGCACTCAGCCAACTGCTTGTTTCTTTATTACTTGTGGAATTGTTCATGTATTACCAAAAGTATACACTAAAGATACAGCAAAAAGAAAACCACACACCTAGTAGATAAATTACTGGAGGAAAAAAAGTCCATGAATAATTCAAGCAATGGGACTCAGATTTTCTTAAAACTTGTTTCTTTTTTTCCTAAAGGGAGGAAAATGAGTTTCACATGAACAAAATCCAACTAAGAGCAGTAGTGGGCAATTTTGAATGTGAAAAATGACAAATGTTGAGACCGACAGGTAACACTGGGAAAAAAGGCTCTGAATTCAAATACTGTGTTGAATAAAGATAAATGTCAACATAATGAGGAAAACAGGATAATCACTGTATAGCAAATACTCATCTTGGCTTAATCCAGTGCACCCAATAAATATGGCAAAGAGTTCACAGGTAAAACAACTCTACAATAAGCTCTTGTTAGTTAGATGATTAGTGATTCAGAAAATATTTCCTGAAAGAAGGCCCTCATATCTTCAGTCTGCAGATGTGGAGTTCAATCTAGTAAGTTTGGAGCCATATGAATTTATTTTTCAACAAGCATCTGGAGTTGGGGTGAAAGATCCTGTGGGGACTCAGAGCATCACCACATTGATGGCTCAGGCTGGAAGACAATGAGAAAACTTTCTCTTATAAGTGTCACTTGATGATTTTCCCCCGTGTTATGGCAGTATTTTACCTTATGATAATACATTTATTTTACCTAATAATAATAATAACAACAAGTACTTCTGCTCTATGTTTCAGGGATCTGGTAAAAGTTATGTTGGTAAAATGCCTCCTTTAACAGAGCAGCAGTCACATTCCAATAGAGAGGAGAGCTTTGTGTGCAGGTCAGCACACCAGTGTGCTAAATGTCATATTCCAGGAGGGGAAAGAGATCCCCACTCCCATAAATTTTATGGCTGTAACATTTGGCTGCAAAATAACTGGCAGAAGACTAGGTGACTTTTCTTCCAGCTCCCAAGGCCTATCTCCTGCCCTTTTATTAATATCCAGTGTTTAGAGCTTTACATGCCCCTCTCTATCCTTCACTGATTACACAGATCATGATCCTCACATCCAAAGGTGCTAAGAATAAAAGTAGGTTTAATCTGAAATTAATTGCATTTCGTGGAAAAAGGTATTTTCAATATGTTTTATTTAATTGAAAGCAGATTAAGCCACGTATTATAAAGGACTAGAATGCTTTGTAGGCTACAAGAAACATAATTCTTCTTTAAAAACATTTTTTTCTTTCTCTCTTTCGTAAAAATTAATTAATTGAAGAGCTTTCTGTGTTATTATTATTCAAATCTTCTTGAGAAAGATACTGAGATTAGAGAAGATAGACGAGATAGAAATGTCTGTCTTTTTCAGGCACCCAAAATTAATTAAAATAAACCTGACCTGCTATCTGCCACCCAAAGTGTGCTATGGAAACAAGACTAATGGTAACACAGACAAACTGGCTTGTCTTGCTAAAACTCCTTAGGGTTAATTTAAAAGCATCTTATTCTTTGATGAGAGCTCCATCTCTGATGGGTACTTTTCCCCTCAATCCTATTACACATTTTCTGATGATTTATGATAAGATTTTGGATAACTAAACCAGAAAGCTGAGATTTGTATCAAAGAGAGCAGAGCTTTTGCTTAGTGTAGGCAAAGGACAGAGCCCAAGGTGCTCAGAGAAGGGAAGAGACAAAGCTACAGCAGCTTAAGGCAAAAACTTGTGGAAATGTGAACCTGCCACATTCAAACCAGCTGGGTCTGGTGCTGGAGCAACCTGGACCTCAGTGGGAGAGGGTCCACGGCAGGGGGCTTGGAAATAGATGATCTTCCAACTCAAACTGCTCTATAATTCTAGAGGTACTAATTCTAGAGGTATTTTTCCATTCCTTTTTGATCTCCCTGGCAGTATAGCAGTGCACATGGCACATCACAGAGAAAGGGTGGTGGGTGATCATGGATCTCTTTAGGCAGAGTGGAGAGGTTGCCACATCATTTTGGAAATATTTTCAGCCACAAAGGAGATGGAAAAGTGGCCTCACTGTGCAGAGATCCATGGCAAGAGCCAGAACTGCTCAGCCAAGAAAACCTGTTATTTACTCTGGAAGCACCTCCACGTGTCCATCTAAATCATCATCTGTTCTGGACAGGATAATGATGTTTCAATTACCCCTGACAGGTGTCTGCTTAAAGTGATGAGAAAGGCCTCAGTAAAGACTATGCAGCACCACCCAAGATGCCTGTTCTGTGCTGCATCACCACTGCATTTGGGAAGGGTCCCTGAATATTCAGCAAACCTCACACATGTCTTTTCTGCAAGCTAAAACAAGTATTTCTCATCCCATCTTGCACAGGATATATCAAAACCTCTTCTGCTTTGTATTCAGAGCTGTACAGATTGGAGGATTGTTGTTCTACCAACTGAGGACGGTAGAACCAAAGTCTTCCCCAATTTACAGTAAATAAGAAGCTCAAGAATCTCTTCTATCTGATACTTGCTCAAGTTCTTGTTCCAGTTCTTAAGTAGCACCAAAAAAAAAAAAAATCCCTGGACACAGGAGTCTGACTGCAGGGACTGATGCTGTGTAAAAGGGGAGACATGAGGTTCTCCTGTGAGCACATTCCAGAATAAGATTTACCTTTATCCTACTCATATTGTTAACCAGATATATCATACAACTTTTCATAAATCAGCTGTCTTTCCCTTAAGCTATTGGCCAATCCAGACATGTAACTCACTGTTGCAGAAGATCATAAGGACCACTTCATGTGTAATATCTGACAAGAATGCATGTTTATATGCCCAGTGATAATATTATTATATCCCAGGTTAATATGGGTATTGAAGAAAGTCAAAATTCACTCTTCAGGCCTTACAAAAAGCCCAAGTACTGAGGATGAATGTAGACTTCCTAATGAAGACTATTTTTTCTCCTTTGTTGAATGTTCATTGCATTATATGACAAGACAGGATAGTTTGCTCATTGAGGTTGCTGCCACAATTACAAAAACCTCTTGACACTAGTTTTTTCTGCACAGTGGTCTTAGAAGACTGTTTAGCCAATCTGACTGAACACTATTTCTAGTGCAAAAAACCATGTTTCAAATTTTAAGGCTAGATCACTTCATATCTGGATTGAGCAGAGGTGTCTGTCTTAGAGACAGCACAACAAAATATGTGGGCGTGTTTATTGATCCGAGTGCCCAGTGTTGTGACTTTTAAAGTGTTTGTTCCTTGAGAGACTCAGGTTATCCAGGTTTCTCTCTTGAATTTGCTCCTCAGACTAAGTGTCACCATGGCTGCTTTTTGGAAAGCCTCATTATCTTCCCAAACAAACGTGTTTGAGCTCTGTCTGCACATGATTGATGGCACTCAAGGGAAGCTGTACCCACCACCTCCAGAAAACTTCACAAATCAATCTTGCTGTAATTTTAGCATACTGCTTCCTCATTGAATTTTAGAAATCTGTTAGTCTGAATGAAGGAGACTTCATTACCACTGAGAAGAGTAAGTCAATAATGCACATGAACTTCATTCATAACAAAGCCAATTGCTGATGAAGAGGAGCTGAACTAGAGATGATTAATTCTTTTCCAGGGGCTACTTTCGCAGACATGACAATTACTCATACCAAAGAGTTACCATTTTTGCCTTATTTAATTAATCTTAAGTCATGTACAAGGAAAATTCAGAGTCCAGTGAAACCAGCTAGAGGATGTTGTTTATAATGGTCCTGCCTGAGGGCACAGCTATTCATCTTTGCAGTTATGCAACTCGTGTCATTTTTCATACTTGGCATTGCAATTTATTCTCCTTTTGTTGTTTAATCAATTTTCAGTTAAACAGGCCCTTTTTGCAATCCAGAAACAAAACTCCTTTGAGATGATAAGAACTCTAAAAATACACAATAAGTTGTGGTTGGCCTCCTGAGATGAGCAGCTTGTATTTCAAATGGAGAAGTTTTTGTGAATCTCACTTCCTAAAGGAGGGGAAATCCAGAGTGACAACCTATCAGTGTCCTATGGGGGTTTTTATACACATTACTTCTAACCCTATGGCAACAGGTCAAATTGGACAGCAGATCTAAATCACCCCACCTAATCAACTCATGCTGATAGTGCCTTGAGTTGAAGTGGCAATTACAGGCAAAAATAAAGCAGTTTCTCTTTTCCCTGCTGGCCATTGCTTGTGCAATTCATGTATTCCTTTTTACACCCTTATCCCCTGCTAGCAGATTTTCCTCTTGGTTTTCCTTCTATTGCCAGCAAATGTTTGACAAAACAGAAGTCAGACTCCTGATTATGTACAGATCTGGATTTATCTTTGACTCTGATAAAAATTTCTTCCAAAAGGTTAGATTGTTCCAAATCTTCCACTTTTTGAGAGTCATTTGATTTAATCTAAACTCTTCTGTGTGTTCTTTATATCTGATGTTTTAAAAAATGGTGTTAAAATCATTCTGAGCACAAAAAAAAAAGCACAAAATCCTCTTGGAACCATGTTTTTGATCCTCGATTGTCAATCTCCATTCAGTATTAAAAATTCCATTGAAAATCCAAAGAGATGTCTTCATATATATTAAATCACCAGTTTTGTGCTGAAAGTTGGCACAGAAACTGGAGAGAACAGGAAGACCCCAAGTTAACCTCTCAAATTGCTTTTTTTTTTTTTATTTTGAGGATTTTTTGAACACTTTTTAAAATAGAAATGATAATATATACCATGAAGGACTGTAGGTGGAGGAAAAGTAATAAATAATTCAACACCAGGGAAAGAAATTCAACTGTAGAAAGTCCTGAGGGCATTTTGTTATAAAGCAGTTGGCTGTTGCAAGAGTAAACAACACACAAGGGGTGCAATTAGAAGAACTGGCAAGCAGTCCTTCCTATTTGCAGGTTTTACCCTCTCAACTCACTGATGAATTCCATGGATGGTTCCAGGTAAAGCTGAGTACTTCCTTCAAGGATTGTCTCCCACAATTCCTGTGCCATTTCTGCCAGGACTGTGCTGTCATCTCAAGTACCTCACATTTGATCCACTGAAAGGAAGCTCTGTAGGATGATAGCCCAGCATGGAGCCTAATCATATCCTTTTAATATGTAAAGAGAGAAATTCAAAGCCAAATCTCTACCTCAGCTGCTTTTATTTATTTTTTTTTTAATTCTTCTTTAATAAAATAAAGGTGACCCAGTTTATTTAACATAAAATGCATTTGTTGTCTCTTGACTGTACTTCTTTGTGAGAGGAAGGATTTGCCACTCCCTTTCTGTGTAGCCCATTGAGACTTTTTAGGTTTAGAAATGGGGAAAAAAAGTAGACTGGATGTGAAAAATGGGAGTGCAAGAGAATATATTCCCCATTTGTTATGATCCAGCACAGCAACCACAAAGTCCCTTCCAAACAGCAAAAACCATACATGGCATCTTGAGCTGAGGAGAAAGGGACAATAACTTTGTCATTTTCCTTGCCAGGAAACCTCCTTCTCTCCTTTTTAGGACACTCCAAGTTCCTTCCTGTCCCAACAAATCCTATAAGGACAATTTTTTTTTCCTTTCCATCGTTAATGCTGATGCTTTTGGCAATGCCAGGCAGGAGGTCAGTGAGGTTGGAGAAATACAAATGAAATATTGAAGCGTTTTTGGTTTGTTGGGGGTTTTATTGAAAAAGAGTGTGGGACAAACCAACTGTTGAAAATCTGAAAAATTGTTGCAACTGATTTTTTTTTCCATTAAGAATGTGCATTGTACTTTAACCAGCCCAACTCCATATTTTAAAAAAATCTTTCTTAGCCTAAGATTTTTAGAAAAAGGAGAAAAAAGAAAACGAGCATATGAGAAAGACTGAGTTGAGAACCAGATGGCTTCTGCAGGAGTGAATAGATTGAAAAATGTGCTGGGAGTGAACAGCTCCACAGATTAGGAGAGAAGTTTGAGAGATCTTCTGAAAGAACACGACAGTCATGATTCAAAACACTTACAAGGTTTTTATTACAACATATAATTGACTAAAACATATCATGATTTATTTCACAATGCCTTATAGTTAGTACATTTTCTGAAATTACAAGGGAATGGAAATAAAACAAACATTATTTTAGATTGAAACGTGGCGTTTATTTCAAGAACTGATTAAAGCTTACATTTAAAATATTTTCAGCTTAAAGTTGTACTTTCCTAAAGGGAAATTTCTCCTCTACAATGTCATTATTTACTAATGGAGTTTCATATTTAAATAAAAAACAAAATAGCTCTTTAACATTTTGTTTTTCCCTCCAGCACCTACAGGTTTAATACTATTTACTTTCATTTCCTTATTTTGCTTTTCAGAAAGAAGAGAAGACAAGGGAGAAAATAGAGAGGCAAAATACAAAATGTAAAATATAAAACTGAACTGTTTTACATTTCTGAGGAATTAAAATACTTCCACAAGGAAAAACTTCACAGAAAAAAGTAGGAAACTACTGAAGAACATTTTTTTAAAAGCTATTACTGTGTTCTTTCCAAAGATTTTAATTTTAATGCTGTGTACCAACAGTTACAAAAACAGTTATAAAAGCTTGCAAAATACAAAAGGCTGTGGGTAGTAAAAGCCCAGAATTTTCGCTGGGTTGGCATATGGCTTTCCCCTTCTGTACAACTAGAAGGATAGTTGTGTGAAGAACAGCAGCAATAAGAAAACCCCAGGGGAGTTCCTTGAGTGCCTGTTTATGTGCCCAGTTGGGAAGAAACATGTGATTTTTATCCATTTCTCCTTTTACTTTTTTGTGTGAAGTTCAGTCTTTAAAGATTTGTTTCTGCTTAATTACTGCTGCATCAACACTGTGAGTATTTGCTGGAATGGCCATTTCTGGACTGCACTCTGTGTTCCTGCCTCTAATTCCTGAAGACAATTGTCAAAGATGTTCTCATTTGAAGCCTAAGCCCAAGTGCAGCGTGTCTTAAGTAAAAAGAGAATTTTACCATCAAAGAGAAACAAAGAGAATTTCATATCTGCCCTGCCTCTAAAGCTGAATCACATCTTTTATGAGACATGGGAAAGTTTAACATCATCTTTTGAGAGCTTCAAGGACAAAAAGACATTGATATGGCCTCTTATCTGGGGGTGAATTTTCTTCTTAGCTCAGCACTGTCTATAAAAATAAACGAAACTGAAACATGAAACAGAAAAGCAACGAGGAAGAAAATTCTTGCTTTTGAACAACAAATAAGTAAGCACACACACCTAATAAATTAACACCAATGTCAATGAAAAATAAAAATAACATTTTCAAAGGACAGTTTGTCATGTTCTCATGACTCAGAGATTGTTTGTTTTTTCCCCTTTCTACTCGCCCCTTTAATTAATACATTTGCTTCCAAATAGGATCCGAGCATTAGGAAAATGTCACACCATATGTGTGTTTATTTTTGCTCAAGTAATTACCATGGCGTAAGATCTCTCTTTCCCTTTCTCCACTTGCTGAGACAGAATGTTCCTTCGGAGGATAGAACAGCCTCAAAGCAGCTGCTCCGACATCTGAGGCAGAGAAAAAGTCAAACCTTCATCCTCTTATCCTGGTGCATGCAACGACCTTTGTGGGGGACTTGAAGGGGTCTGTAGGAAGGCATTTCCCAAACCCAGCAGGTGCTTCCAAACAGGGAAAGAGTTTCAGTTTACCTTTAGATATTTTAGGAAGTTTACCTTGATTTTTCCATGCCCTGCTAGCCGTGATTGGCTCAGTGCCAAGAGAGAAGCATCTATTGGGTCTTGTCACCGTCCTTCAAACCCTGTATCTCCCCTTTACTGGCTGCAAGCCAGGTTGTCCCTCCTAAAACATTCAGTATTTAGGGAGGAGCACAAAAGGAAGTAAAAGAGCTCTTTGGAGTGTTTGTAGCAAGAGCTGAAGAGATTTCTCAGGCACCTGTGCACGGCTTTTCATTTCTTTCCTATAAAGTTTGTTATTTTTTTAATTTATTTTTCCTTATTAAACTTTTTGATTTACAAAACACCTCTGAGGAGCAGTCTCACTCAAATTAATCATAGCCACTTTCTCTCCAAAGGCTGGACCCTCAGAGATTGATACATTAGCAGGTGATTTATCAGCCTCTAGCCACATGTTAACCTGTATCAGGGGTCCTTTCTTAGGTCAAAATCTTCAATCAGAGCCACTTATTTTATGAATAGGAATGAATAGTATGGGAGGGGTGGGGGAGGAAGGACCAAAGAACATGCCTTTCCCTTTACGATACTGATAAAGAGTTCTTATAACTGAAAAAAAACCAAACAAACAAAAAAAGTGAAGCAAGTACATAGTTCTCTAGTTATTGATTAAAATATGATCTTGTCCTTTCTGTGTCTGGAACTAAACTTGCAGGATGTTGCTCTGCATTTGGGTTTTCATTCTATTTTCCAAAAGCTCTGGTTGATTTCAGTACAGCATATTGTGGTGCTGGGAAGCAGAATTTAGGTAATTTTCACTCTCATACCTGTTTACCCACTATGGCATACCTAATGTGAGCTTTCCATCTGAAAGAGATTTTATTGCTTCATTTCCATGAGTAAAGGAATGAGAGGTTTAATATAGCCAGTCCAGGGTTTTCTACTAAGTGGTTTTAAAGTGTTGTATATGTAATAAAATTCTCTATACTTATTCATCTGTCTCAGTGTTCATTTTCTTGATGTCAAGACTCAAAAGCCCTAATATTACTGTAATCTACATTCCATTATTAGGGGTTCCTGAGAAAGACTAAAAAAACCAAAACAACAACAACAACAAAAACCCAGCCACAAGCAAGAAAGTGTCTTCAGTGGTAGGTTCTTTGTTCTGGGACTGGATTTTGGGGAAGGAAGGGATCATTTGTCAATCTTCAGTGTTCAACACCAGGTTAGATAGGCTTTGAGAAACCTGGTCTAGTGTGAGGTGATCCTGCCCATTCCAGGATGTTGAAACAAGATGATTTTTTTACATCCCTTCCAAACCATTCTGTGATTCACAGTTTTGCTTTCCCTTTCATCCTGGCCTTCATCCCCATGACACCTGAGTTCAATTCAACCACAAATCTATAAGCAACAGCACATCACTTATGTAGCAGCACATAAACAAAGGCAGTGTTTCCCAGATAATTTTAAACCTCTCTGACTGATCAGTAGTTGGCAAAATGAAACTTTGAGCATATTTTGAACAAGCAAAGATGCTTCTTATGTTTGATGAAGAAAGAAAACTGTTCTCAGACTGTTTCATCGACCTCTCTCAATCTGGGTCACTAATCATCTTTAAGCATTCCATGTAGTTTGAATAAATCTGGATGTTCTGCAATAATCCAAGATCAATCAATGGGAATAAAGCATTTCATCCCAGATGTGTCCTGGAAAGATATTTTCTTGAGGATGTAGAACATTTGGGATTCAAACTGCAGTGTTTTCCAGGGTTCTTTAACTTGAGAATTTCAACTGAGAATTACCTGCAACCTAATGTTATTTGAAGTAATTAAAAAGTCTACAAAAGGCAGTATAAACAATCCCATATACTCACTCAAGCACTCTATTTTTTCATAGTGGGCTTACCAGCTTGGAATAAAATGTAAGCAAAACAAAAAGTAGGTGAAATTTGTTACTTATTTTTTTCCACTTTAACATAAACTCAAAGACTTCAATCTTGCTAGAATTTATGCATGCACTTATCTGTAAGCACACGAATAATCCTCTTTATTTCCGCAGCAATACTCATCTGCTTAAACTAAGCTTTAAAGACTTCCCAGAGAAGCCATTTCCAAGCACATTTCAGAAGTTGTGTCGTGAGCAGTGTAACTTACATTTAATTATAAGGGAATTGTGTTGCTTTCTCAGAGATGAAGCTGGTGCTCTGCACTCCAGGGAAAACAACCAATGTATATATTGATTTATTTAATTTTAAATGCTCTGTTGGCACCCACGAAACCACTGAAAGTTTAAGAGTTGGCAGACGTGGCCAGAAATCCACAAGGAAAAGGTGTGGGGGTATTCCCCAACAAACGTGAAGGGCCAAATAGAGGGTGTTTTGAACCAGGGAAGAATTAGAGAGTGTGTCAGCTTGAGCTGGATTCAGAACAGGTCTCTCATCTATTTCTCCAGCCTACTTTACAAACAAAAGGAATCCATGCCCACACTGGGTAAGAATGAGGTTTGCCCCAGTTAACAGCAGTGAACTGATTAACAGAACCAAGTTCTGCATGAATGTGACCGTCCTTCTTTGTCAATATAAAGAAGGCAGCTCTAAAGTATTAAACTATTAAATGATTTACAACATCCTGCCAATTTAAGTGAGATGGGGATTTGACTCTTAAAACCATTCTAGCTTGCATGCAATAAAATCACACAGTACATCCGAAGTTCAGCACGCTCCTACAGTGCATCCAAAGTGTCTGCTTGATCTATGGGGTGAACTATGCACAGCCACGGGGCTGGGGCTGTAAACCTGGCCTGAATTAATTAGGCTGAGAGCACCTCACTTTGTCTTCTGCATGTGCTTTTCCTCACAGGGCCACAGCTTTGCTCAGCACTATGGTGGGATCAGCAATGCAGTGACACCGAGCAAGAAATCCCTGTTAAAATGGCTTTGCACATTTAAAAGATCTTCGTGATCAGCCACCAGAGGAGGTCCTCAGGAGAACCACAAAATGGTTTGGTTTGGAAGGAACCTTAAAGATCAGCCAGTTCCAGCCCCCTGCCCAAGGCAGGGACACCTTCCACTAGCTCAGGTTGTTCCAAGCCCCAATCAACCTGGCCTTGGACTCTTCCAGGGGTAATGTGTGAAGGGGACAGGTTGTGTTGTTGGCACCCAGAATATTGCAGATTAACAATCATGAACAACAGGCCAACAAAATAAAAAGCTACTGAACCAGCCAGAGCATTTTGCCCATTTCTCTTTCCTTATATCAAGAGACTTCCAAGTATTTGTCCCAAAAAGTGCTTCCAGCACAGACAGCTGTCACACTTGACAGCAAAGGAATTTTGTTGAAGGTGCCACATGCTCCTCACAAAGATCTTTTAAAGGTGGTGTTTCCCAAACCCACCTTCCACTGGAATGTGGTCATACAATAAGGGGAGGTGATTTAAGCAAAGGGGTTTTACCACTTGTTGGTTTTTTGGTGTTTTGGTGGTTTTTTTTTTTGGGGGGGGGGCATTTTTTCACCATTTTTTAAGTGGTTTGCAGGTCAGTATATTGATTTTGCTGGACATGCAGGTCAATGTGTGGTAATTCCAAGATGACTGAGAGGATACTGGCTTTTCTAACTATTTGCCAGTGGTCCTGGAGCTGTCAGCTCAAAAGTTTGACCCAGGAGGAATAAATATTGACAATTTCACCTGTAAAGGCTTGTCCAATGACAGAAGTCTCCTTCTTCACATCAGTCTTCAATACACAGGTCTAGAAAGTCACCGTATTTCGAAAGTTTATTTTCCTACCTTATTAGGGCAAGATGCCTATTTCAATTGCTTTTCTTTATTAAAAAATGAATAATTCCTAAATGCATATTAGTGTGACGATAGAAGCCATATGGAATTTCATGTGAAATATTTATAACTTCCTCTCTCTCTCTTATTCTTGTTTCTAACAGAATAGAGAGAAATGGAAAGCTGGGGAGAAAAAAACAAATGTATCCTCAAAAATGGCATGTGCTTAACATCAAAACATTTTAATTGAACTTCACATTACAAAAATCCAGATGGCCCATGTTCTGTTCAAGCCTCAGGGGGACTGCAACATGTTGCCATGTGTGAGATGCATCATCCCCTTCCTCTTCGTGGATGTACAGAGGACTTTCAGCCAAGATACCACAGGCTGGCAAATCTGAGTTTCACAGTCTATTAGGGATTTGGGGGAGATTTCAGGGAATGCTTGAGGGATTTGGGACTATCATCCCCTCTTTCCTGCAGACTGAATTCATGCAATCTAAAAATCACTCACTGTCAGGATTGAGGCAAGGGATCCAGGCTTCAGGGGAAGCAGAGCTGACCTGTCTGACCTTCAGCTGGAGAAAATCATTTTCATAAACACGCCCCATCTGGATCCGGCCCAATTTACAGCCACCCAGGATCTCACCAAGGACAGGCAAGTACTTGTGCCACTGCTTCTGGTTCAGACTTTTGCCTTTGAAATGTGATTTTATTGTCCTGTTGCAGCCTGGTATCACCCTGCCCTAAAATATAAATGTTTCTCTACTCCCCAGTTGTGATAACCCCCCAAACCAGTGCACCTGGTGCTGTGTCACTGAGACAGCTTTTTGATTAGCTTTTCTCAGCTAATGAACCTTTTCAGATCTTCCATGACTTTTATGGACTTAACCCACTGCTCTTGAAGCTCATGTGGCAAAACTAGTGGCAATCCAGTTACTGCATAGCAGTTCCACTCGCATAAACGTTCCCATCTTTGTTTTCAAGATTGATCTCAAATCAAATCTGGATGTATTGAAATTTCAAGCAGCCCTCACCACTCCTCAGGAGACCATCACCTCTCACAGATTTTCTCATCTTCTCCTTAAAAACAAATTATTATTCCTTGAATCACAAGACAGGCCATGAAGTGCAAGTCCCTGACTCGTTCTGAGGAGCAGAAGGAAAGTAGGCACAAAGTTTGTCACCCAAAACTAATCAGAGCAATATTCAGTGCATTCTGGTCTTTGCCTATGATCACTTCATGTCTACAAATAAGATAAATTGCAAATGAAAGGTTTAGCCACATGAACACTGGCATCAGACACACGGAGCTCTTGTAGCTGCCAGCTTGCATAAGAAATGACAGAACACTTTAACAAGTGGCTGAGCATGCTGCAAAGGGAACTGGATTGGCAGGTTGATGTGTGGAGAGTGATGGCTGGGGAAGATTTTGAATTGAAAATACATTAAGCTCACTAGTGCAGGAGGAAGTTTGATGCTCTCAGGCACATGTGCAAAGAAAAATAAAATTTAGGTAGACTGAAAATAACCTGAATCCCACACCATTTGTGTCTGACCATCAAGGTGAAATTACTGCAAATAGCTACCAAGAAACAAGTTTTCATGATTCTTGGTTTTTACTTCAATAATATGAAAAGGAAGATTCTAAAAAAAGCATCAAATAAAATTTTGTGATATTGTCCAACTTGAGTAACACACAAGAAAAGCAGATTCTGAGGTTGTGCTTTTTCCTTGCAGGCTGTCCCTTCCCATTAGGACTTTAAGGACATTTCACCTTTGTCTCTTCAATATTTACATTTCTACCCCACTTTCTGGAGATGTTGCTAATTGAGCAGAAGGGTGAGCTGGGGCTGGACCTTCTGTGGTGCTGGGGTAAGGAGATAAAGGACAAAAAATTAAAGATAAGGAGAGAATCATGCAAGGGAAGGAAGAGAGAAGAATGACTTGAGGAAAATATCTTCTCTGCCATCATTTAGAAAAGGAAAGAGAGATTGGTGCCCAAAGAGGGAGCCAAGTCCTCAGTGGGACTCTGAAGACAATGTTTGCTGTCAAAAGGGACTGGGTTTGGTGCCAGCAATCCCATGTGGGGGGTGTGTGGATAAAAGGAACTTGATCTTTATCTTTTTAATGTCAGAAGGTGGATTAGATAACTCATCTTAAATTCTAAAAATACATGTCAAATGACATTTAACGACATTTGGTAAATTTTAAAATAAAGCCGTGGCCATAGCAATAATTATAAGGTGACAGAACCCTCATGGCTTAACTGGCACATTTCACCCAAATTACCATCCTGGTCCTCGTGCTCACCCTCAGCCTGAGGCAAAGGTACAGAAAATTGATTTAGCTTTGCTCACAGGGACAGAGGGTTAGCAGAAGTCACATTATCTCTCATGGCACATGGCAAACTGCTGCAGCTCAGTGATGCACAGCAACCTGTGACAGGACATCCTCTGTGCTTGGAGGTGTGCTGGGCCCTGGAATAATGGCCCAAGTCCTCAGCTCTGTGACACACAGAGCACAGCAGGGAAAAACAAGAGAGGCAGAAATGGATGCTGGAAAAAGTGGAAAGAAAAGGGATAGATTAAGTGACACCACAAGTTTTTCCAGCACTCAGTCTTGAGAGCCTGCAAGTGCAGTTGAGACCAAATTAATTCACAGAGATTCCACAGAGGCCACTGGCTCTCCCAGCCTCTGATCTTAGCAGTTTGCTTGGCACTGCAGGGGTTCCTGTGGGTCCCTGGGCATGGTACTCAGCCACAGGGAGATATGTGATATTTGCTTAACACTTACCTAATCCTACTCTCTTTGTTGGTTTTCTGCTGCACCTGATTCTCCTGCATGATTCAGGAGTGGTCGAAGAAATTTTTATTTACTTATGTTCATGGTATTATGGATAAATTATTGTTATTTTCCTGATTGTTTGTATCAATAATTAGCTCACCTATTAAAGCATCAACACTATAAACACATACAAAATATAAATACATACACTATAAAACCCATCCCACCCCCAATATAGCTCCATGGATACCTGGAATTTAACTGTAAATTAAGGCACCATGACAGAATTTGAGACAAGATAAAGATGGTTCTAACTGTCCAGTTGTTACCTCAGACCTGGGGGAGGTTAACAAAGCTGAAGGAGACAAATATACCTCTGATGGTGCACACAAAGAATGCAGAATTTATGGGCCATGAGGGAAGTAACAGCTGAAATCAGTTTGGTTTGGGTAAAAGGTAATTCTGGCAGGGGGAGACCACCAGCCCAAGACAAGAAACACACCAACTCAAAAAAAAGGGAAAGACTTAGCAAGGAGCAAAATAGCATTGGAAGTGAGAGAATCTTTAAGCAAATGAACTGTGTAGCTAACGAGCATCAATTCCTTTATTTTCTAAAATGTATAAATAGTGAACATTTTTGAATTACCTCAGGACCCTCCAAACCAAGAAGTCCAGAGTGAAAAAGGACCAGCAGGACACCACTGGATCCACAGGTGCGGACTATCTTCTGCTTAATATGTCTCTCTCTTTCCCCTCTCCCTCTCTTTTCTATTTCTTTCTATCTCTCTACCTCACATTTGCTGTTAAATAAAATCCATATTACTGACTTTAGGACACATTCTAATCTGCATCTTCCAACAGAGGCATCTCTCAGTAACTAACAATACCCCTCAGTTGATTAAAAAAAGGACAATACAGAAACTTTGTTCCAAAACAAACCATTCAGTTTGGAAGGGACATTTGTTTTGGAAGAGACATTTCAAGGTCATTGAATCCAAGCCCCAGCAGGGAGCAGGGATATCTGCAACCAGGCCACATTCCTCAGTCCCATTCAACCTGGTCTTGAATGTTTCCAGGCATAGGGAATGTTGTTATCACCTCTCTGGGCAAGTTGTGCCAGTGTTCCACCACCCTATTTGTCAAAAACTTCTTCCTTATAACTAATCTAAATTAACCCCCTGTCATCTTAAACCCTCTTGTCCTATTGCAACTGGCTCAGCTAAAAAAAGTTGTGCCCTCTAAGTCCTTTATAAGGTAAAGATGCTTGTTTTCCTTGCTCTGTCTGATTTTCCCATCTGGTTTGGTACCACTATTTATGTCATTTTAACAGCCGCCCTCCTCCCCCTCTGCACTGCATAGATTTTCAGGCTGGAAGCTAAAACAAACCCACTGTAAAAGCACAGTGAACACAGCACAGCACCACAGGTCTCCCCAAGCTGAGGAGAACTTCATCAAAAGGCAGGTGGCATATGGAGCATGTTTATCTCCTGGTGCTGCAGTGTTTGCTGTGCCTCCAAAAGACAGGCTTGGAAAACATGAGCTGCTCTCATACCTGTTTTGTATCTATTGTATTTTTATATTTATTTTTATTATTTTATATTTTATATATTTTTATATTTACATCTGTATTTTATATAT
>VWZU01003168.1:158700-265582 GCA_013397095.1 Sterrhoptilus dennistouni | reverse complement strand
GAAAGATTGAGAATAGATCAATTTAGTTGTGCACTTTGCAGAATAAAAGCCCTTCTACTACTTTATTTCTGACACAAGACTTGGGTAAAATAATGGAACCTGTGTCATTCAGGTTTCAGTATTGTGCACCCTTTAAAATGTAGATGAGAATCTACCTTTTCAGAAAGGTCAGCCGTGACTCAACCACTATTTTTATGTTGTTCTGCAAATTGTTACAGTGAATCACTGTGTACTTCCCCTCACATCCATAGACATTCTATGTTTCCTCATCCCTTGTCCCCCAAAGTAAAAGCAGTCTAGACTGAGAAATGCAGTGGGCAATTTGTTCATTTTACGTGAGAGGAAAGCAAAAGTACCTTAATGTTGTGAAGAGCATCTGTTTTCCTTAAGCCAAGGTTTCCTATGGAGCATGAAGGTCAAACCAATTTGATCAAAGGGAATTTCTACCACCATTAACTTCATCCTCCTTTTGGTGCAAACACTTGAGTGAGTCAGAAGAAAATCTGACTAAAATGAGCTCACCAGTAAGTCTGTGGGCTGCTTCTGAGGTGAATGTGAAGCATCCTGAGCCCAGCTGAGCTTTAGGAAGGAGGTTTTTCACAACTATAAAGTATAACAACACATTACAATATTTGAGTAACACATCATGAGTCAATGTGATGTTCATGTATTCTGAGATTACCACATTAAAATGATACTTTCAGGCTAAACAGAATCAGTTTGTGGGCACCATCACCATGTTGATTTCATGGAGAAAAAAATTTATTTGACTTTTTATTTCTTTTTTCTGCTCTTGGTACTCAACAGATATGTGTCAGATAGGAAGATGCAAGAAAGAATGTTAAGTGGATAAAACAGATAACTGATTGTTGGGAAGCCAGTTCTACTCTATTATAATCCATATGTTTATTTTTATCTTGATTGCATTCAGTCCAGTTCTCTTTTTAAATTCTGTTTATTATTTTTAAATAATAAATAAATTTTTAAATCATTAAATTGTGTTTATCATATTGAGAAGATTTCCTCTCAGGCTACTGCAAATATAAAATCATCAATATGTGGGAGTTTTAGGTATGAGCAGTGTTTGGGCTTCTATATTCACCTAAAGAAAATATTTACTTTTCTTGAGTATTTACACCAATAAAATTGGAACCCACAAAGATCTTATGCAGTGTGTTTAGAGACTAAGAGGCAGAAAGCCAGAAAGAAAGGACTGATAGACTGTAATAATTGCTGTCATTTAAAACTCTGCAATAAAACATGTGGTCTAAGCAATGCTTTCCTTCTCCTGAAAATAATTTTTTTATTATTATTTTATTGAATAGAAAACCCTCAAAGTTCAAGGATGTATGAGTAGGTTACCTAAATTTGATTTATCCTTCTCCAAACAGCCCAGCTGTAAAGCCTGAAGATTTTGTACATCCCGGACAAGCACTCACTAATTTTTACTAAATTCACCCTGTGTTTACAAAATCTGCGTAGGAACTCAGGGAAAGCCTGTGATTTAGATGACTGCATTACCTGCATTAAGGAGAGTTAAAAATGCCATTTGATGTGCCTGGAGTCAGGATGGAAAGGGGAGCCAAAAGAGGTTGTCCAAAAGATTAATTCTTTAGCATCTCGAGAAGAATATCCCATTTCTGTTTTAAAGACCAGAAATGCTGGATCTCCTTAAGGTGTGAGTGACTGAGCAAAGAAAGTCTCAGTAGGAGTCTCAGAAGAGAAAAAAGCTTCTGGATCAGACTAATTCTGATGCTGTGTGAAGATTTGTGGTTCTGCTGTTTATATTTCACATGATTCTGGCAACAATCTGAGGGATGAAACGAGTAAACCTCCCCCAAATTCCCTCACAGGTCATGGAAAATATGACACCTAGAGAAACATTTGTAGTCAGAAGCTCTGTTTCTTACTAGAGCAACATATTTTGACAGGTTTTAATCCATAAAAACAGTTGTTGGGGTCTTTAACTGATGTAGTAGTCAACCCTTAAACCTCTGCTATTACTTTTGGTGAGTAATTACCATTAGCATATGTTTGCCAGTGCTGACTACAGAGAATACATGGGCAATACTAATTAGGAGAGAGAGGAAACTGAAGATTTTTCTTGCTGTTTTCGGTTAGACTGTTAATAATATTTATTCTGTGCATTACAATAGCAGAGATGGAGGCACCCTTGAGCTAAGCACTAATAAGCAAACAAGGAACATTGGAAAGTCCTTGCCATACAGGACCATACCAGCTAATTAAACAAGGCTGACAAGGAATAGGACAAGCAGCTGATATGAAAACAAAGCCTCAGGTCACATAACAATGGAGCTATGTATAGAGCCTAAATACCATTTTTTGTTGTGAGCTGCAGCCATTGCCTCAAAGCAGCTCCTCCAATGGGGGCACAGGAAGGAGAATAAATCATCAGAGGGTTTTGTGGTGTGGTGAGCAATTTTCACCAGGAACAAGATGGGCATCTGCAGTGCTGAAATGATCTGTTGTAGAACATAAAGCACTGTAACGACAGAAGGACATTTTCATCACTGGGAAAAAAAAATTCAATCATAAAAGTAAAATTGAGGGCATGTTTATATCCGGAGGAGCAGGGCTTGATCCAAAGTAATTAAGTTCAATTCTTCAGGTATTGTCACTAAACTGTTAGCAACAAGAGAAAGGAAACATGCTTTAAATGATGCTATAATTCATAACATTTGGTGGAGGTTGTTCTCTTTTAACCTAAGCCATTCAGTTAAGAGAGGCTTACAATAAAATGGAACAGATTCATCCATCATTAATCAGATCAATCCAGAAGAGAGTACCATCATTTGGAGTCTGCTGTACAGCAATAAAGCACAGTGACATACCAGAATTGACAAATATTATTAATCATTTGAAATGGAACATAAGGTGGTGGCAGCTGCATCTATGATCACTGCACTTATGATCCAGCATTCCCCTTCCAAATGTAAACCAAATTGTTTCACTCTTTGACAAAGAGGTCCCTCAGATGCCAGCCAGCTTTTCAGCTCTGTAGGTGACTGTGTATTAACAGGAGATTCATTTTCAGAGCCACCCTGCAGGTTGTGGGTGGGTGCAGTGTGTACCTACAGAATGAACTGGGGAGGGAAAGCTGAGTTGAGAAACCAGCAAGGACAAATGTAATCCCACAAAAGTAGGGCTGCTGTAAAGTCAGACTGAAAATATTACCTCCAGCCTTGAAACTAGGCACCTTCCTGCATGCTCACCCTCTGGACCCAAGCCTATGGGTGTCTTGTTGCTGGACTCTGATGTTCTACATGACCAAAGGATTCCTGCCTCAGTCTAAGCAGGAGCTTGGATTGAAATTTTTTAGGTGTGAGAAGCACTGACTATGTGTGTCTCTTCTGTTCAGAACTGATACACCTCTACAGCTAGGAAACTGCAAAGAATGTGAAGAGAGAAAAACTGCCCACGGTTCCCCAAAAAACAGGAGTGAGGAAGCACACTACACTTTGGGGTGGCAGGTTTCAACTTCAAAAAGGGAACTGTCATGCTTTCCATACAGCACCACACTTAAATTGTGGAACCTACCCTGCTGCAGGTCTGAATTGGGGTAAAAATTGGCCAAAGTGTATAGGAGGCCAAGCAGGAGAATAAAAGTGATAGTCAATTCTCCATACCAGAAAGCCATGGTACCAATAACTGTGAGAATTGAAACGATCTTTTATATTCTTTTTTTTCCACAACCACAGCTGCTGGTGTCAAGGGTAGGATATGTGGCTGGATAGCTCAGACAAACTCTTAATTTGCTCTGGTCTCATTTTACCCCCTGAGGAGCAGTGATGTCTTTCCCTCACAAACAATTTTAAGGTAATGGAAATGGCCAGTCACCATTCCTGTCACTGACTTTTGGTTCAAAGCTTTTGCCCGACTCTCCAAAACTCTTCAACTCATGCTGAAAATAATGGGAAAAGTCCCATTTAGCTTAAATGATGCATTTTATGGCTCACTTCCCTTGGGAAGAGAATGTTCAGAGAATAGGAGCTATGGTAGTGTACATTATTAAAAGTGATAATATTGGGCAGGACTTGGAGTGCTTCCAGTTCATACAAGTACAAAAAATTCAGAACATTGGGTCTTAGGTCACCGGCTCGAACCAAAAGTAATGACAACTGCAGTGAGGGTAATCACTGAGACTCAAAAAACCAAGATTCAGTGTTATATTTTTCTTCTGCTATCTGCTCAGTTTATCAAAAAATAAGTGGTGAAGGGACTTGCAGTTGAATCAGAAAGTGCCGGTCAGCAAAGGGTCGTCTAATCCAGCAGAGAAAAACTTCAGAGGAATGGGTGCTGGAAAGTATTCCTCACCAATACCTCTCAGCAGTAAGGTACAAGCTTGGAGCAGTGAGGGTGATTAATTCCTGAAGCAAATTTCCAGGGAAAGAGGCAGACTGCCCTTCAGCTGAAGGATGGAGCCATTCCTTGAAGATATTCTTCAGTGCTCAACAGAAGAGTAACTGGGTGAACTTTATGGCCTGAGTGTGTAAGTTACAGGAGGTCAGGCTAGATGATAAAATGGTTCTTTTCTGGCTCTAAAATCTATGAATGTATTAAAAATGTATTAGGAGCTGGAGGTGGTACAGGCATAAACCTGAGCCACTGCTGTGAGCAAGATCTAAATACAGAATTCAAGCCTCCAAGCTCCCACATAAACATGAACCAGCATTTGCTGCGAGCACAGCAGCAAAACTGATACTGAAGCAGCATCTTCTGAGGGCATTGGCACTGCCTCTTGCTGTAAAACTTTTCAGGTCTGGTCTTGGCTGAGATCTTCAGGCTTTATGGTAACATATGTGATCATATTAACAGGATGGCTCTGGCTGTCCTCTCTGCACCCCTCCTGTGCCTCTGCTCAGGGCAGGCTTTGAGGCTTGAAGGAAAATGCCCAGAATGGTAGAAATAATTCTTGCCTTGTGATTTCCAGAATAGATAAATGATCTCTCTAAAACACAGCCTTCTGCCCAATAACCTCACCCTTGGGGTCACCAGGGCAGAAGAGAGGATGCTTTTAAGACAGTTCTCCCTTCCTCTTCATCTGGCTGGTGGAGGCGTCATGGTGCAAGTGAAGGTTGTGATCCTTGTGGAGGGTGATGAAAGCAAAAAGGGATTACTCTGAGCTAAGGAGATCCTGTTTCCCACAGAGGATGGGACAGAGATCGCCAAGCCCCACACTCAGCACAAGAAGGAATTTCAAGAAATCAGGAAAGGAAGCCCAGTTTTCCCAAAGGTGTGGACCACAATTCGCCCAGAGAAGCTGTGGCTGCCCCATCTCTGGGAGTGTTCAAGGCCAGGTTGAATGGGACTTTGGGGAACCTGACGGAGCTGAAGATGTCCCTGCTCAGAACGCAGAGTAGGACTAAATGGTCTTTAAAAGTCCTTTCCAACCCAAACTGTTCTGTGATTCTGGAATGGCCTGGGCACATACTGAAGAAAATAAAGTAACAGTGGCAGATTTGTAAATAAACCTCTTTGATGAGGCACTTACAATACAGACTAAAAGACTGTTTTCTTGTCTTTCACACATCTAATCTTTTACCAATCTGCCTCTGAAGAGACCCTGAGTGTCCCAATGCAAAGATCTTCTCTGTTGGTCTTGAAATCCTGCACTGGGGAACTATGGTGAGAGGCAAAATAAACAAGTATCTCATAATGACAACAGGAAGTTAAAGCAGGCACTCAAAAACAAGCTTGCACAACTGAATGCCACTTTTTAACAGTTTTAAAATGTAGAATGCCTTCTGACATTATAGCAGAAATACAAAAGATTGGACCAAGTCCTCCAATTTATTTCTCTTTGAAAAGCAGGGAAAAACAAATTCCCTGTTTATGTCTCCAGTGCTGAGACAATTACATTTGTGTAGTTTTAAGACCTATTATCTGACCTCTTATTCTTACATGTAAATGTCACAAAATACCAGCGGCACAAACTGAAAAAATAATTTTGTCTCATTCTGCATCTTTTATCAATAAAGAACAACGGGGTTTTTTTCCTCTCCCTTTAATTACACTCACAGCCATCTGCTTAACACTGTGGATAAATATGAGATGAGCACTACTGGATGGCAAGCAATAATACTTCTTTACAAATTATGATGAATAAAGAGGAAGATGAATGTGTACAGATAGCGTATCAGCGTAATGGACTGCTTTCCAACAGACATTTTTTGTGTTCTTTGCTCTACTGCATGTAAAATTAAATCTCCAGTTCTGTGCCACAGACACTTTTGCATGAGAATAAATTCATTATTTTCGCTGAGGAAGAGACTGGCTCAATTTAAGGACAAGCTGTCCCCTTGAGCCTGACTATTTCTAAACTGTGAAGTCTTTAGAGTTTTTATCAATATGATCCAGTATGCCTATGGGGCTTTGTGCAGTTTTGACAATGATTTAAATATTGCAGTTCTGACTGCAAATCTCATCTATCTTCAACAAAACAGAACCACCAACATGACAAGAGAACTCTTGGGTCAGTGAGACCTTAAATAGTTTTTTGGACATCAGATTCCAAGTAAGAAGTAATTAGATTTTTATTTTTTTTAAATCTCTTGTTTTATGTTTTTCACTCTTACAGGAACCTTCTACTAATCCCTCCTAAGCTGTTACTTTTTCAGTCAGACACTAAGGAAAATACACACAAGTACTTAATACGTATACAAATACATGAGTGTATTCAAAGTCATGATAAAAGGTTCCTAAAATAACCATTATCTTAAAGAAACGAGAGAAATCTTAGCTTTGATCTAATTCTGGATGGATGGGCCAAATATGAAGTATTGAAATCCAGTCCTGCTCCAATCCTTTGAGTCCCAGATTTACCTGACTTCATTTCAGGCTATTAAGTGAGAACAGCTTGAAGGAGCTGTCCCAAGTTCTTTCAGGGGAAAAAACAGACAATATGGGGAAAAAAAGGATTGAAGAGGATGAGTCAGACATTTAGGACAGAGATGCAGCCTTGTAGAAGGGCTCACTTTTCATATTCACTGCAGAGGGAGCTCAGAGCTACCGTTCTCCTCATGCAGGAGGGACATTTCTAAATATTGGTGGATAAGACATTAATCCCAGGGTTTTCTGAGTATGTTTGCTTTTTTACTTTTCTATATGAGCAGAGTACCGCAGCTGTTGCTTCTAAAATATACCACAAACCCAAACATACCACAACACCAGCCTGGGGTGGGCTCTTTTTACCCAAACTGGGATGTAGGCACTCCTTCTCACCCTCACAGGACATACCTTTGGGAATAAATTGACAGCGTTCCTACATGCTCCATATCTAGTTCTTATCTCATCATTTTCTAGGTCATGAGCCTATTTCTAACTTTGTATAAGTCCCTCTTTTCCCACTATGCGGAAAGGCCAATTTACACTGGGTGGGTGTCCTGTGTAGACAGACGAACTGCATTCTGTCACCTGGGGATCTTTGCTATTGCTGAGCTGAAATTTGTGTTGAGAGGAAGAAGGGAGCACTTAAAGCCCGGTGCTTGAGGAAAAGTGGTGGGGTCTTGTGACAGTTCTGGTTTCTTTTTCTCTGCTGAGGTCAGGATTAAGACACAGGAAATGTAGGTTTTCGAGTTCAGACTTGGATGTTTATTGTTTCTTACCTATTTTCAGACTCATGAGCCATGAGCTCTAACTAGCAAGTTAGAGAAATGAGGTAAAATGGAGTATCTCTAACTCTTTCTGAGGTTATTTAAGCACCAAGTACCCAATAACAAGATGACACCCATATTATTTATATTTCTGACCCAGTAACAACCACCCAAGGCCCGCAATGCGGACCCTTTTCACCCAATTACAGAAAACCCCCCAAACCCATGAAGAAAAAGGAAGAAGAAGGTGAAGAAAAAGGAAGAAGATGAAGAAAAAGAACTTAGATGATGCCTTAAATCCTCCATCTTGATTCACACACATTACTATATGCTAAAATCCCAAAATCCGAGTTTCCAGAATTCCAACAGGCTCTGGCCTCACCCTGCACTGTACACTGACCCTTGGGATGGGCAGGTGATACAATTCTGTGTGGTGCCAGTGTGTTATGAGCCCCATGAAGGTGTTTAAAGCCCTGAGGGTCAACCAGCAACTTCTCAGAGATGGCTTAAAATAATTTGTGAGATGGCTGAGCAGGTGTGCTTTGAAAAGCAAAAAGGTTTTAATAAAAGAGAAAATAACAAACTATACAAAACAAAACAAAAACAAAAGCCATGTACAGTGCAGAGAAGTCTCTAGCACTTGCTAAGGCACCCCAAAGCACTGAGAAGCCATGTGCTCTTTCCTATGTACTAAATGATTTAGGAGGGTTTTTTTTGGCAATAGAAACAGCAACAAGTTTTGCGGTACATTTCAAAGATCCAGCTGGTACCCCTGTGCTGGCACTGAGGCAATTATGACGAGTGAAGAACAGAAAGGTCTGGTGCTTCCCTTTTAAAAGTCAGGGGTGAAACTGAAACCTTTTTCCTAAAACATTTGCTTGGGTGCGGGGATGCAATGGGACAGGCAGGACTCATTGTTTACTGAAGAGGCAAAAGGAAGGCACAGAGCACTCCTCTGGAGACTGGGAGCAGCTGTTTCAGACAGAAAAACTGAGGGTTTGTCACCTCTGAGTAAGAAGGGCTGAGAAACTGCCCTTCCTCCTTTGGGAGCACAGCAAACACTGACCCGTGGAGCAAAGGAGCCTCCACATGTGTGGGCACAACCACCCGAGGAGGTCTGCAGAGTAAACCCCGTCCTCTCCTCTCCATTACAGCTCCAGAGGCTTTTCCCTCACTTGGGAAGTGCCAGACACCCCAGCTGTTCTTGCTGGCTCCGTGGAACAGTCAGTGGCACAGGTTCAAGTGAGAAGGAAATGTCAATCCTTTATTTCCCCCATCAGAAAATTCCCTCTCCTGAACTCTCCTGCTGGACATCAACCTGGAGCAAGCTCTGATTTGTTTCTATTGTCAGTGCCTTTCACACAACATTTAATTTTGATAAAATAATCTCCTCTTATTTCAAACACTTGTAATTCAATCTAAAAGACCCTCTACCAGTGTCCTAAGCACAGGTTATATTACTAGAGCACATTATTGGTTTACCAGAGTGATTTTACTCTCATTTCCCTTTTCCTATGAATCCTCTTATCAATGGCCCCAAAATACCATGGCTACGGGTATTGATTTCTCTCATCTCTGTGCAATAAAGCCAAGAGCATGTTGTGCATCCAGCAAATTCATTCATTTGGGAAGGTCTTTTGCAAAAAATTAATAGCCTTAACTATAGTTTCAGAATTTAATTTGACTTCCTGTGGATTTGTTTTATTTTTTAGTTTGGGTTTAGGTTTTTTTTGTTTGTACCAGGGGAGGTGGGGGGTGGGGGGGGACAACAACAACAATATTAATTTCGAGTCTGGAAGCTTTTGGCTGTGTTTGAATCTGCCTTGTTGGCTGTGTACATATGAAGTGGAAGCATCTTTAGAACCAATTTTTAAGCCCCTCTTTTGTGCTTTTTTTTTTTCTTGGACACGATAAGAAAAAGAAAATGAAAAATTAAGATAGGCCTCAAACTACAGAGGGATTTTAAATTACTCTGTGTTCTCTCTCTCATACATTTCATGCACCAGCATCTGAGGAGCCAAGCACAAACAATAATAGCAATACTGGTGCTTTTTTCAGCAACAAGGCATTTTGCAAATATTAATCCAGAAAGCAAAGGAAACAACACAAGTATTATTAAAGGGAAGGAGAGAAATTACTGTAAAACATGTATAGGAAAGTTATTTTACAGGGACATTGGAACAGAAGTCTTAAAGAAAATCCTGTATCAGGAAATGCATTCTCTAGTTCCTCATCATGATTTTTCTACATGAATTTGCACAAGTTTTCTTAAAAACAAATAGGCACTAGAACATTTCCCCATCCCTGGAAATGTTCCAGGCCAGGCTGGATGGGACTTGGAGCAGCCAGGGGTAGTGGAAGGTGTCCCTGATCACGGCAGGGGGTGGAACGAGATGATCTTCAAGGTTCCTTCTAACTCAAACCATTCTGTGATTCTATGATTCTACATGGAAATAAAATCATTACATGAGTGAGGGAAAGAGGAACTTTTGCTCATAGGAAAATTGAGGGTCATACAAAAATGTGGAAGTTCTTAACCATCTCAATATTTGGAGAATTTCATTGTACCGACATTGGGTATTTGGATCATCTCATTAGTTGCTTCTCTATTACAAGAGGGAGAAAACCAATAAAGTATAAAATTCTGTTTTCTGTTCAGCTATCTAAATTTCAATAAAATCAATAATAGTAGAGACCTAGGATTCCTCAGTTGATCAAATGCTCAGAGAGTTCTCGCATTTTACTCACAATAGACTGAAATATGTACTGAAAATCATGGTAACTCAAAAAGTGCCCAAACATTTTCACTGTATTTAACAAAAAGGTTTCTACAAAGAAAAGCTTTTTGCTCTAGTCTTCAAGATGCTTAAAAGAAGAAAGTGTCACATATTAAAGTAACTTTGGTTTGAATATATCCTGGGAGGATTGACACAAATGACCAAATCCAGACTTAGGCAGCCAGCCTGCTCGCAAATCTTCACCTTACTGGTCCTTTACACCATTAAGTCAGTTTAATCAGTGCTTTAGGTGAGTTTAATAAAACACTTGAATAAAAAGCTCTACTAGCAAGTCCTTCTGCAAATGTTATTTGTTTCTGACGACTCTTGAATCAGAATTCTTCTGTACAGAATATATTTAATCTGATAATACTGGAATGGGTCAAAGGAGAGAGAATTGAAGAAGCATTAACTTTAGTAAATGTAATAAAACTCCATCCTCTAAAGCCTTTCTTATTAGTAATGAGTTTTCAGTTTTCCATTCCCAGGAGATTATTCTCACAAGGTCATCTAGAATTTGTGGATACAGTCAGAAACAAAAGCAACAACAATTTTTGGTAATTTATTCAGCTGTCTTGTTTACAGGCATTTACTCCCCGGATTTTGTTACAGGCTAAATTCTGTTCACAGTTGTGAAACCAGAAAAAGTACAGGGGCCTTAAACTGAAGGAGGGCAGGTTTAGGTTAGATATTAGGAATTAATTCTTTACTGCGAGGGTCATGAGGCAGTGAAATAGATTGCCCAGAGAGGTTGTGGACTCATTGTCTCTGGAAGGTTGGATGGGGCTTTGAGCAACCTGGGAGAGCGGAAGGTGACCCTGCCCATGGCAGGAGTTGGAACAGGATAATCTCTAAGGTCCCTTCAACCCAAAGCACTGCTCTATTTTCTGTGATTCTGTGCATTGATGTCTGAACACCAGCTGAGCAATCTGCCCTGATTTCATTACCCCTGTGATCTGCACCGTGATCAGGAGTGAAAGCAAAGAAACATGGCAAGAGGTACAAGCAAGGAAAAACCACTGAGAATTTGAGAAAGGTACAGAGATGCTGGCTGGTTTCTGGCTGGATGATGTTGTTAATGATGATGCCCTAAGTTTTAGCTTTCATGTTTTTCAGATTCTGTGCTGCCTAGGGGTGCAGATCTGAGCCTCATATTAAGTGTCAGTCAGGTCTCTGCACAGAGTAGGGAGACAAAACAAATCCTTTTCCTGCTGAACACCAAGGACAACTTTCAGACCCAAAAGCACAAACAATGGTGGGATGAAGGGAGAAACAAGACGTATAGGACCTCAAAACCTGAAGCTGGGATTGGACAATTAAACCCCAATATGCAAATGCATCAAAACTTATAAAAGTGTGAGACCTCATGACTGATCATTCATTTTGTGACCATTTTGGGTCCACCTTGGGTGTAGCCCTGGCCAGGCCCTGTCCTGCCCAAGGTGTATCCTGAAGGCCTTTCAATAAACACCTACTTTATTCTCTAGCTCTGTCCAGTCTCTGTTTCAGGTCAACCCTCCAAGGCATCAACAAGCCAATCAAAATGTCTCTGGAATCCTGGAATAATTTAGTCCACAGCCCCAATTTTCAGTAAGGCTTCATGGCTGGGACAGAAACGTTCTCACAGATTCTTGTTTGGGAGTCATTAATGTTGGAAAATGGTCACACTCATCCCTCCCCCCAGCTGGAGCCTGGGCACCATAATTCTGTTACCAGCTTTATGCCTTCTCACACATAATGCGCTTTTATCATAAAAACAAATGTAGCATCCAAAAAAAATATAGTGTTTTATTCACAGCCTGTTGGGAACCAATTTACTGCACTATAGGCCTGAAAATAATGCTACAAAGTGGGACCAGAAAGGCACAATTCTGCAAGCCAGCCACTGCAAGCTGTGGCCACAAGGACACAGGGCATTCTGGCACTCAGCACCACGGGGCTGCTGGTCCATGGAGAGGAGTGGCTGGCACAGGATGTGAAAAGCTGCTCTGAGGACTTCCACTAAACCCTCTGTGCACAGGGAAAGGGTATTTCATCACAAATGGGACTATGGAGCTGAAAAATCACCAAAAAAAAAAATTAAAAAAAAAAAAACCCACACGGTTTTGTGAGACCAATGTGTGATATAGGTAAGAAAGCTGGAGCATCCTAAAAATCCTTAGCTCAAGATGAAGAAAGTCTGGATTACTCAGTTTCTGGCTGCATTAGTATGTAGTTTAGGAGCTCTGAAAATCAACTCTTTTTTTGACTGCTTTAATTTAGGTCTGACTCCTAAAATAAAAATTCCTATTCTTAGGAAGTCGTGTGAGTTGAAACAGGAAAGAACTTCAGTAAGAGGCAATCTTTTCATGGAGCCAAGATATTTTTCCAATGGCAGAAAATTTCATTTATTACAATCCTACAGCTAAAATCAGTAAATAATCTGGGGGGAAAAAATAAAAAGCAGCCACCATGCTCTTATAATCCCTGACAAGTGACTATGGACATCTAAAATGTCAGTACAAGAGAGAGAGGTTAAACTCTTTTTTTTTGGTTATTGACACACACACTCAAACAACTTTTCTTACATGGACATTTTAATTGTATCAATATCATACAAAGATCTGATTTCCTCTCTAAAGACAGATGAAAATAAGGCTGTAATGTCCAGGAATGTAACACAGAGAATGGTACACATTTAATACTGTTTAATGCATTTAGTACACTAAAGAGCATAACTCTTTCACGTTAGGTATATCACTATGATTTAATTTCTGTAAGAATAGGTTATGAATTATTTCTTTATCAAAGTGATGGGTGCATTTTCTTCCTGCACATTCTCATTCCTGAATTCCTCTTCAGTGCACTGCAAAAAACAAAGGTGCTTTCAACAAGCCATCCACAATGAGAGTTAAAAGTGAGGAAGGCAGAATGTCAAAATGTGGTGGCAAAGAGAAGAAAATAAACCTCTGTGTGGGGAAAGAGTTTCAGTATCAGTCTCTGGTGGAGACTGTATTAACACTTGATAAAGTACAGCCAGAACAAGCAGCAATTAGCAAAAAGCACAGGAGCTTGCAGTGCATTGGCAGAGGAGTCACAGCAGCATAATTAAAAGGTGTGAAGGCGTGGACAGTCACAAAGCCATGAAGTCAACAAGGGGATTCATCTGAGCAGAGCAAGGAGTTTTTGGCAGGATGTGACCCCAAATGAACCCTGTGGTCTTGCTGACAGGGAACAGAGGGAGCAGGGAATTGTGTTGTTTTCCTACCATTGCATCTGGCTTCAGACAGATCCTTTTCCTCTTCCCTGCCTTGCTTCCCCATCTCTGACCACCTGTTGTAGGATTAAACTCCTCAAGCCTGTTCCTCAGTCAGGCCTGACCCTCTCAGTTCATCAGGAGCACAGCACAGCTGAGGTGCCTAATTAAGAACCAATTTTCCAAAGGCTGTTGAGAGTCTCTGGAGAGAGGTCACAAAAATTTGGATCTGCCTGGGGGGATTTCAGTGATGTCTGTATCCCCTCCTTTCCAGACACTGCAGGGCAGCGTAATCATGTCCCAAAAGTGGATTATTTCTGCAGACCAGGGCAAGTGCAGACGTTCCAAGGTGTTGCGTTGATGCTCAATCTGCCAAGACATAGCAAGTTTCTAATGAGAAGTTGCAATTTTTCAAAGATTTATAATGCACACAAATCCACTGTGCTTCCCCACCCTTTCCAGAATAAACTTCTCATCCAAAACTGACAGGCATTGTGCACCTCTGGGTTTAATAACCATTAGCTGTAGCCCTGAGAGGGTTTTTATTTTCCTCACATTTTGTTAAAGCAGATAAAACAATTATTTCTTACTATGTGCATTTGTGGAAAAGGCTTAGCCATTCTTCCAGTGTCCAAATAAAAAAAAACGAAGCTTGAATCAGACCATTTGGCCACAATGTCTCAAGCTTGACAAAGCTTAAAATGTCAAATGTTATGACCTTCAGTAATGGAAGCATGACTTTTACACTATCACCTGAATTAAGCGACAGGGCCAGCTGATGTGCAAAATCTACTCACTTTGCCTGCCCCCCTTAAATTTTAGCACTTCTTAACTTTTCATTTCATGTTAACATTCCTAAGCAGTGCAATCTGCTGGAGCCGAGATTTGTTGGAAATTGCTCTGCTGACTTTTTCTTTCCCATTTGTATAGCCAGATGAATCAGATACTATCAATTGATTAATCAACATGTTCACTTTCTCTCCTCCATAACTGTGAACACGAGAATGAATATTTATGAGAGTGTGTAATTAGGCACTTGATTTTGTAAATCATCTGGTGATGCTGTCAGTGAGTTTCAGTTTGCAGAGAGGCTTCAAGTCTTACGTATCCTCATGAAAGAAATTATTAATTTCCACAACAAGGAATTGGAAGAAAATATAGTTCTGTTACCACACATAATTTACAAAATTATAGTTATGGTGTTGTTTGCTACGTACTTCAGCAAAGATCTTATAGAAATGGGCTGATGAGCTAAAGGAAGAGAAAAATCAAGACATGGCAGCTTCAAGATTTAGTCTGAGCTCTTTACATGAAAATGCTTCTGTTTTATATTGTCTCCTTGATTTCTTTTTAATAAAATTAATATTTTTCTCTTTTTTAAAATTTATTTGTTTGTGAGTTTTTTGGTTTTGTTTAGTGTGGCTTTGGCCTAAATCTTAAAATGCCTGATGAGCCTTGAGCTGCAGAAATCACTTTGATAGTACTCAGATTTTTAATTAAAGCTTCATATGCATTTTTACTTTGCTATGTTTTCCACAGTGACAAGAAAAATGACACGGTTGTGATCAGAGTGGTGCAGATCCTACAGGGATTCCTGATGACACAACTGGTGTTTGAGTTGCTCCCTTTAATGTTCTAGAGCAGTGCCAGGGCCATTTGTCATTGTTATTAGTTTAGGATTGTTTGACCTACAACTCATTATTTGGTGAAATTACAAACAGGCTTTTCTAGGTATTAGCTTTGAAAGCTTAAGTAGCATGAAAACACTACCATTATCAATAATAAAAATAAAGATAAAAACAATTATTAATGATGCAGCAAATTTTAAAATGTCTTCCAACTTCTTCCAGTATCTTCAGGTTCTGCTGTGTTTATAAATTGCAAAAACAATCAGAAGAACAAAGCTAGGATATTTTCTACTGAGAAATTTTCAAGGTTTTACACTGGGTTTTTTTCTTCTTTTTAGACAAAATATTAGGCATATGTGTTTAGAGCATTATTCTTTTTAAATTAAAATACATTGCATGATTTCTTTTGGATATCACCAGGTTCTTTGCACTGCCAGCTGTAGTTAGTTTTCTGCATGGATAAATTGGTCTAATGTGTTCACATCTCTACCAGGAGAGAACATAGCACTGACATGGATAAGACTCACATCAATGCAGTGCAGAGAGCTGAAACCAGGATACAAGAATTCCATGGAAAGCCAGGGTGAGGATTCTCCCAGGTGATGCAGCTGGCTTGGTGTCAGACCTGCAGGGAAGCAGAAAGGAGAGGAAATACTGCATTAGCATCACTTGCCCCAATAAAGATGAATCCTGTGCTTGACATTTCTGTGTCAATTTTAATTTGTGCAGAGCAGAAGAAAGAGCTCAGTATTTGCACTGGTGAGTTCATAAGTCTGAGGCCTAATTTTTTTTTCTTTTCTGAAACCTCTCTGCCATGGAGCAAGACCCCACTGAGCAGGAATAGCTCTTTATGGATTCAGAGGTCCAAGTTTCTGTAGAAAGCTGTGAGATTTGGTCCATAGCCATGGGCCATGGCTTTAAACTGAAAGAGGAGAGTTTTAAATTGGATATTAGAAAGAAATTCTCCCCTTTGAAGGTGGTGAGGCACAGGGTGCCCAGAGAACCTGTGGCTGCCCCTGGACCCCTGGAAGTGTCCAAGGCCAGGCTGGAAGAGGCTTGGAGCAACCTGGGATGGTGGAAGGTGTCCCTGCCCAGGGCAGAGGTTGGAACTGGGTTTCTTCCTGCATGAATAAAGTGTTGACTTTGATCCTTTAGATCATTTGGATGGTCTCTCTTTGACCTACAGTTTTGTTTTTTGGCGGGGAGAAATCGTTTCAGTTTTAGGAAAAAACAGAGGGAAAATTTCATCCAAGCAAACAAAATCCTTTCTCGGCCAAATCTATGGAAGGTTGACTCTAATCCCTGTCCTTTGTGCAGCGTGGGGGGTAAAGCCTTGCACAATGCTAAAAAAAGGAAGATTAGTCTGTACTTTATTCTCTGAAGTCAGCGGTGTTCTGTTTTTTTCCTTCAGAAACTTTTAATAAAAATGACTGAAACAATCCCAAATGAAGATACTAATGTTCAAAAACTGACATAGGAAGATAGGAAGAATTTGGGGAATGTTGACTTCAGAAAGAAAAAAAATCAATCCAAACTCAACATTATGTTAAAGAGGGGTCTAATTTTAAATTTTTAAAAAAAGGAAAAAATATACTATCAGTCACTTATTCTATTGGAAGATTTTACTGAACTTCTTATTTGCATTTAAGTGTTTTTCAAACCTTCCTGGACTATTTTCCTTAATTTATCCAGAAGCAGTGAACTTCACTGATGATGTCTTGTGGCCAAAAGCATTCTGTTATGCTTGCCAGCCTTTTCTGGAAGGAAACGAGTTGCATATCCATCACATCCTTGCTCTTTATTCTCATCTACAAGACTCTAATTAACCTTTTCACTACCTATCTTTTTGCTTTCACTCATCTGCTCCCTCTCCATTCCCTTTTGCTCTCTTAATCCTCCTCCATTTCAACTCCCTTCTGCTTCTTTTCCTAATCTGTGTTTTATACCACCTATTGTGCTGCTTCCAAAATCTAAGAGTGACCCAGTAAATAGCATTCCTGTCTTTCTTTAAACCATCTCTTCAAATATCCCCTCATCTTCCATCCTCTTCCTCACTGATGCCAGCAGCATCTTCTTCCCTGAATTGATTTCTATGGTATAAATGACACTTTTTATTACGGCTGAAGAAAGACACAAGATGCCTCAAAAAAGAGTGAAATATGTAATTAATCAAAGAAATTGAGGACAAATATTCTAATTAATATCTGCATATATATGTATATATATTCTTACATTAATGTTTAAATATATAATATTTCTATAGAATATATAATATTTAATATAATATATAAATATTGATATGTTGCTATTTACACATTTAAATTATATCTATACTCCCCACATACACATATATTTAATGAATCATAATTACTCAGAGGAAGTACCCTTCCTATGTGATTTTTTTTCTGTGTTCTTGAAACTGAATATACTCACTGTCTAATATATCCTTTTTTCTGATTTAATTTTTATTTGATGATATTTCATAAAAGAGTAAGCAGCAATAGTCAATCTGAATCAAGAACAATTACCCTTGAGATGGAAAAAATTCAGAAAACTCCTGAAAATTTTCCAACTGGAGAATAAATCAGACACGAATGCACGAATTTTAGTGTCCACCTGTACTGACAAAGTAGAATGTGGAATCTAAATCCCCTGAAGTGTGTGAGCTCCCTAATGAGGAGCAGGACCAAAATTTCTTTTCTAAAAGGACCCCTTCAAACCATGCACGTTTGTGTGGAGTCTCAAAGCCATAAACTTGATTATTCCTTGACAAGTGCTCCAAACCACAGCAGAGGGCTCTGCTTTCATACAACCTTGCAGAAGGATGATGAGATCTGACAAGTGCCATATTTATGGAAATGCAAAAGCTTTACTGCACTGACATCCCTGTCACCCAACACAGATCAAACATAGAAGACAATTGGCCTCCAGCACCTAAATTGAATATTTAATAACTATTAGAAGGAACTAAGCAGGCAGGACTTGACTGCTGACAGCTTCAAGAGTCCCACCCATTTATTATGAACTTAGCTAGTCTGGACAAGAAGCCAAAAGGCTCCTAATTTTTTTTCCTTCCACAACTGAATTGGGTAATGCACCATTTCATTTCCAGAGGCGTAGGAACAGATCTGACAAATCCATTGACAAGTGTGACCTGCAATAAATATGGAAATGGGGTTGCAAAAAGTAATTTTGATGATCTCAGCCATAATTCCGTTGCATTATATTTAGCAAAATGTAGGGATTTTTTCATCAGACACTTATGTTTTCCTCTCCATGTGAGAGCAGCATAGAGGGTAAGTCATTAATGCTGATGAGACCCACTGCTCACATTACAGCCCCAAGCAGTTGGGTTCTCTGGGTGTTAGCTACCAGTGTCTCAGTCTTTTAACAGCTTATTGCCCACTAAACCAATTCCCCTGGTGTGCACAACAGCACACACACAGGGCAATAAACCATGTCTCATTCTGCAGCTCTCTGTGCATTCTTGTAAATACAAAAGCATTCAGCAGAGCATCCAGCAGCAGGAATTATGTGGCTGACATTCTGCTACAGGAGGCTGTAAATCGTGTGTTTGCACAGTGATCTCAGTGAGACAAGTTGATTTAGTGCTTTGCAGCTGCTGGATATTCAAGTCTCATATCACAGGTCCCAGTCCTGGAAGTGCCTCTGACATTGTTCATCACAGAATCATGGAGTCACAGAATGGTTTGGGGTGGAAGGGACCCTAAAGATCATCTTGTTCTGAGCCCCAGACCTGGGCAGGGACACGTTCCACTGAACAGGTTGCTCCAAGCCCCATGCAGCCTTGCCTTGAACACTGCCAGGGATGGGGCAGCCACAATTCCTTCCTAAAGAATATTCTTTTTTAAAGTGCTGAACAGTGGGCTTGAACCATTTAAATCCAACTACAATAACTAACCACAGGAGCTGATTTTTCCATCTTCTCATTTCTCCCTGGGCAACCATTAATGTCCTGTCTCAAAGGAGACACTGACTGCTCAAGGATGAACCAGGAACAAATTAATACACACAATATCAAACATGCTCTCAGAATGAGCCCAGCTGGATGTGCTCCAGCACAGGAGCAAAACATCTGCTTGAATCAGAAGTTATTGGCTGAGGTGCTGTGCTGACACATTTACACTGCAGTGCTCATTCATCTGCCTTGCCTGCCTGAGTTACAGCCCTGCCACGGAGGAGAAGGGAATACAGGTGACTCTGCCCCTGATAAGTAACAGCTGTGTTAATTACCCAGTACAGCCTCGCCCCTGATGAGTCACAGCTATAGCCAATGAAGATAAGTGTGATAAAAGGGAGTGGGTGAGCTGGTGAGGAGGAACTCTGAGGAAGAGGTAATGAAAGGATCACAAAGAAGAAGGCTCCTGAGGAGAAAGAATCATTGCTGTGAGGTTAGTCTGGGCCTGCAGTCACAGTCTGGCTGGGTAAAAGCTGCAGTCGCAGTCTGCAAACTGATCCCTGCAGTCAGAGTTCAGCAGGAAATAACCAGCAGTCAGAGGCTGCAGGGAAAACTTCCAGCAGGAGCTTGGTGCAGGCAGAGTCAGTGAATGGCTGGGGTCAGGATGGCTGAGCTGTGAAGAGGAATAAAGCAGGACCCTTTTCATGCTGTGATAAACAGAAGTCTATGTCTGGGCTCATTTCTACTCTCCAACAAAAGGGCTGCTGCAATACTGCTCTGCCCCAGCTCTGTCTGAGCAGGATGAGAAACTGCTGGGTGAGGAGGGGGCTTGGTGTCTCTGCAAGGCTGACTGAGGATCTGCCAACCAGTGGGGGCATCATCACTGCCTGATGGGCTCCAGCCTCCTCCTAACTCACTCTGCTACTTCTCCTCTATCTTTCTGAGACTAATTCAAGCATGAGGGAAGCTCTATCTGTTATCATACGAAGGTGATGGCATTTGTGGAAAGGAGAGACAGAGCTGGGCTTTTCAAAAGGTGGTGTTTTATTTCTCTGCTTGTTTTTTAAATTTTAATGGTTTTTAAATGTTGCTCATTGAAGGGAGGGGAGGGAGTACTGGAGAAGGGCATGAAGGTGATACTGAATTTAGATAAACAGGGAGTTTCAGGCTGAAAATTAGAAAAAAATTCTTCACTGAAGCAGTGGTTATTGGAACAGGCCGCCTGGAAAGTGGAGAAGTCATCATCCCTGGAAGTGTTCACAAAACCAGCAGACGTGCACTTTGTGATGTGGTTTAGTGGGTGGGGTCATATTTGGTTGAAGGCTGGACTTGATAATCTTGGAGGTGTTTTTCCAATTTAACAACTCTACAATTCTAAATATTTTTGTCATTTGGAAATAAAGGGAGGTTGTACCTTATTGAGGCAGTCTGAATGCAGGAAAGGAATAGAAAATCCACCTCCCTGAGCGAGTTAAAGCAGGGGTTGGGCTTGTGCAATTCACCCTCCTGGAGTGTGAATTGCTCCTCCCCTTGCTGTGGTACCCCCAAGATGTGCAGCTCAATGCAGCTGCTGGAGGCAAGGACTGGAAACAAAAAGTCCTGAAAATACACAGGCAGCTGCCTTGTTCCTAAACTCCGTGCAGAGAGGACTTCAGGAAGCTCCAGGGAGGTCAGACACCAGCTGTGCCATTCCCTGGACCCTGCCTTGTACCTGATATGGGCAGCAGGGTTCTCCCTGCAGCCTGCAAACCTCATTTAGCCACTTCTCCTGTTGGATTTTCCTCCACACACGAGGGCAAACAAGGCTAATGCTTGGAGGAAAGGCACACAAGTGTTTCCAAGGCAACAGGGTAGTGCCAAGGTTGGGGGGTAAAGAAATGAACAACAGCCCTGTGCCTTAAAGGTGGTGGGCTCTGGAGAGGAGGAAGAGATGGGGAGAGACAATGGAGTGTCACAGTTCTGCCACACAAACTGCTGGGAGGCCAATGGGAAACACCCAAAAGAAAAGTGATAGGCCCTGTGTCTCCTTTACAAGCTGAAAAAAAGGAACATTCCAGCACTTGAAATGGATTCAGGCTTTCATCCTCATTCCTTCACATAGGCATTGGATAGGTCAGCTGCCCTGGGGACTTTCAGGACATCTGGGAGGGTCTGGTCTCCATTTCAGCCTTCTAGGAGGTACACACATAATTAAAGCAAATTTTGCTGTGGGCTATGTCTTTTGACTGGAGAAAACTTCAGTGACTCACTTGAACAAGAGCCTCAGCGAATCCCAGTGTCTTTTCTGAAAGAGTTTTTGTGTGTAGAAGCACTTTAGCTGTGGTTTCTTCCAGTTATGTTCTGTAAAAACTGTCTGCCTAGGAGTCTTTTGAAGAAGTCTTTGGATACTGCACCTACCCAAATACTGATTGGATTATTTGGGGGTCTTTTTCTTCTAAACTCTGAGAAAACCATCCTGTGCATATTAACTTAATTTCCATATCTGCCTTTTTAAAGGTTTCTAAACACAGGGCACCAAAATTTCCCACCATGTTATATCTGGTCATCAGCTCAGGAGTCTCCCACAGGTGTATCTGCCAGCTCTGGTCTCTGTCTCAGCCATCACAGGGCATATCAGAGCCTCTCAAACCTAATCTATATATTTGATTCATGACCAGCTTTGTCATTAGCTGAACGTATTAGGAGTTGTTGTAAGGTTTTATTCTTATTTTGTGCTCTGACAAACAAGCTTTACAGAATGTTTCTCTAAATCTTTGGTAACGCTAGCTAAATATTCAGAAGGAGAAAAGGGGATACAGTGTGCAGGGGAGAATTACCATCTTAATGAGGTTTGTCTCATTAAAGAGTTTCACTCAATTAGTTTCACAGATTTTCCTTCAAGAATAGGAGCACAGAGCTCTACGTGTCTGTAGCTAATTTTGGCTTATTTAAAGCTAAGAGACTAACCTGACAAAAATTATTTAAGTGGAAGGACAGTAATGAATGTGGTCTTGGATCTTTCAGAAATGTGTGGTTTTGAATCAGGAAATTAGATGAAAATACATTGTTGATTTTACTTTAAGAAATGTGTTGGCAATTTCCCCAAGTAAAATGTGATCACTTCAGCATAAAACACTATTTGTCATAGAAAGACTTTTGGTGTTCAGGCAGTTCAGATTTGCATTATTTCCCAAAAACTGCATGCACATTCTGCTCTCTGCCTTTGCTGACCCATGATAAAGGCTTGTCAAAGGTCTTGGGCTGCAGTGCTGTCATCTGCAGATAATGTGGAAGTGTCACCTGCACACAAAGTGACATTTTATCTGTCTGAGCAGGGTTGCTTTCCCTAATCTGTCCCTTCTTGTGTGGGTTTTGTCAGATTCCTCCCCCGAGCTGCACTCTACTCTCTGCACCCCTTGGATGGCACAATACCCACAGAGCTCAGCAAAGCCGCATTTAGGATCAACTAAGAGGAAAAAAAATTTTTTTTCAACAACATCCAGCAGTACCTGGTGTGGGAAAGGATGCCAGAAGAAGGGAAATGTACAGACCTGCTCTTCTCAACATGCTCTGGCAGTGTAAGGTTTAAGGATTTCAAAAACTGAGGAAGCACCCTGTTAGAAGACCCAGGAGACTTTCTCTTTACTCTTTAAACTCATGTGCAATGTTTGCAATTAATGAACTTCACTGAGGAACTTCCTCAAATGCAGAAAACAGGTGAGGCTGATGTGCTGTACACAACAACACAGGGAGGGAATATGATCCACTGCAGCAGCAAAAGGTGAGATATATTGGGGTAGCTCACCCAGAAGAGGTGAAACTGAGGTGCTCTGTGCCCTGGGTGGTCAAGGCAGCTTTTCTGCATCTGATCTATGAACTAAGCAGTCACCAGCTTGTTCCCCCAGTCACCCTGCAGTGTGCAGAGCTCTAAAAATTCAGAGGGTCTGATTCACCTCACCAGGCTCAACATCTGCTCTGAAACTGCCTCTAAAGGAGCTGGGCACCTGCCTGGAGAATAATGGGCACTTCTAGGAAATGACACAATTTAGTTACTTTGGCATGGGGTGAATCACACCTCCAAAATCCTTGCTCCTCACAGGGGGCCTTTGGCAGGCTGGTGTTCAGAGGCTGAACCCTGTGTTCGGTGAAATCCCACTCTGTACTCAAGGCACACCTAACTCAACCTGCCTGGTGAAGCAGAAGAGGAAGGACAAGAAATCAGCTTTATGCCTGATCCAGAAATCAGCAGAAACTCTTCCACTGCCTGCCTGATCTGAGGCTGTTGGTGTGGCTCTCTAAAGCACTTTGCCCACAAACAGTTTTCAGGAATTTGTACTCCTATGGAAAAATTCCCTCCTCCCTCCCCAAGACATCCTGAGATACTGGAATACTCCAGATTTTATATTAATCTTAATTTTGAGGATGAATTTCTGAGGCTTTAACAGTTGGTTTAGGTATTTTTCAGTATAAACAGCTTTCTGCAAAATGCTTTTGCCTTTAAATCTCTTGGACTTGTCAGCGTTTTGTATTTTTTTTTCTTGAAAGCAATGTTTGAAGGAGAGAAATAAACAGTGTTAAAATTTTTCTTGCTTCCATTTACTTAGATCTAAAATGAATCTTTTTTAAAGAGTTTTAGAATGAGAGAAAATCACAGAGTGGTTTGAGTTGGAAGGGACCCCACAGCCAACCTTGTTCCACCCCCTGCCAGAGCAGGGACACTTTACACCATCCCAGTTGCGGCAAGCCCTGTCCAACCTGGCTTTAAAAACAATTCCAGGGATCCAGGGGCAGCCACAGCTTCTCTGGGCACCCTGTGCCAGGGCCTCACCATCCTCACAGGGAAGAATTTCTTCCTAATATCTAACTTAGGCCTGCCTCTGTCTGCTTGAAGCCATTTTCCTTTATCCTATGTCTACGTGCCTTTTATAGATAAAGAAAACAGGTTTTTCTAAAATAGAAAACAAAAAGCACTTAAACCACAAACAAAGCCTTCAGTTCTTTTTAAGTACAGTTTTTGCATTTTTGGTGTCCCAAAACCACATATAAACTAACAAAATAATAGCTTTTATCAAAGAAATAACATGTTTTATATCTTTTAATGGAAAAAGAGCTTGTTTGTCACATTGCAATTTTAACTCCACCATGATTCTCAATAAAAAGCAGTGTTGATACAGAAAGTTCAACTATTTTCAGTGGAACAGTTCACAGTCTCTCCCGTGCATCACAAAAAAAATGTTGTGTAGTTTAGCTTTAGTCATATTTTAAAATACACATATTCAAAATTCTGGGGTGAAGCCAAGGTGCTGTTTTTCATATTCAAGATATTCAAACTAAACTATGAAAAACACACACAGCTTCCAGTCAAACACAAAGATAATCCCCAAAGAGATTTTTCTTTTTGTATCCTTATTGAATGAAAAGGACGAAGACACTTTTCTTTGTGGGGGAAAGCAAAGCAGGAACAGCCATTACAATGAAAGCAGAAGGTATCAGTAAATGAGGTGGGGAAAAAATAGCCCATAATACCCATTATTAAACACAGATGTAAAGACCAAGAGATGACATCCATATTTTAAAAAAACCTCTAAACAGCAGGGGACTTGTGAATAAGCCAAATCATCAAATTGCACTTGCAGGTCTGTGGGGTTGCCTGTGAGCAGGAGTCACTTCATTAACCCAAACAACCCACAGTGCTGCAAAATCAGATTATTGTTGGCTCTGCCATTCATCAGCTCCTCTCTCCCTTGAACTCCTGCTCCTACATGGGAAATAATTGCAGATTTACTGAGAATAAAGGGGTCTGGGGCGGCTCTTGTTCTTCTATATAACATCAGCATGTCCCAGCTCCACCCAGCACAGGGGGAGCTCAGCAGGAGCACCCATCTCATTCTCTTCCACCTTATTTAATTACTCAGGGCTCACCCATGTTCTGCCAAGGGCCTGATTCCTCATAAAACTTTCCTGGGAAGATCTTCCTTCTGGAAAAATTGCTCACTAATGGATGTCACAGACACCATCCCAGTGACTGAGCAAACAACCAGGAAAGTCTCACACTGGCAGTAGATTTTTTTGGGGGATAGAAATAAACAGCAGGTTCGTAAGAATGAGGGCTTGGCATAGCCAAGAGTCGTGCATGTGGATTAAAGAGTCAAGAAACAGGCCAATTTTAAGGTGAATCTTGCTGGGTTTTGACTGTGACTGCTGGTGTTACCTCAGGGTTTGACACTGTGAAAATTCCTTTGAATCTGATGCTTTATGTTTCTACTTTTTTCTGCTTTAAAGCCTCTCCTCCTACCTCACCAAGAAGGCAGAGTGAGGCAGAATGAGGAAAATTATAGAATATGTAACCTTCCCTCTTCAGCACTTCACAAAAATTGTCATCATTTCCCAGTGTGATTTTATAACTTTAAAAAAGCAAGTTAAAGAAACCTCATTTTCATCAGTTCTTCTTTCTTTTTTTTTTTTTTTTAATTTATTTATTTGCTGTTTACTTACTTGTTTTGATCAACTACAAAAAACACACACACTGACAGACTGTAAAACACTGATGTGGTGGCTGATTAACAGGACTTATACTGCCAACTTACTGGGCAGGACAATGGTGCAATCTTTCTCTTTTATTAACAGTAAAATAGATAGATTGCTCCAGAGAGCCTGGGACAACGTGCAGAGGCATGGAGTGAGCCCAGGAAAACCAGGAACTCTGTCACTCCAGGGTAACACATGAGCTGAAGTTTTAATTTAATATCAGAAACTCAGAAAATAAGAAGGATGGCAATAATAATGGGCTGAGCTCTGTAGGTGTTTGTTAACGTTTGGAATGCTTTTTTCCAAAATCCTCTGTTCATCCTCTGTGAATCCCAGGCTAAATGCTGAGTTTTGGGGGTTCCAGCCTTTCCTGGCCTGAACCCAGAGAGGGAACTTTATTCAGTGTGATTTGGTAATTTACTTTGCTCTCCTGGATGGAGCAAAATTTCAATACACACAAGCCACATCCTTAAGTAGGTTTGTCTTTGGGATTAAAAAATTCTCAAAATTCTTCCTCAAAGGGGGTTGAAATTCAGGCATTTTTTTGAGGCAGCTCTGCTGACTTTGCACTGTGAATCCTGAGGAGCACCCACGAGGTTCCTTTCACCAGAGTTAAGCACAACCTCAGCTGAGAATTGTGGAAAAACCACCCCAGGAATCAACCTCTAAAAACATGACAGACATTTCTGTGATTGTTTGAACACAGCCTTCATTATGTTTTGTCAATATACCTGAAAACAGAATGTAGGCACAACACTGGGGCAGAATGTGTTGTTTTAACATTTACAACAGGCTTGATAATTTGCTTTGCAAATGGTTGTGGCGTGTGTGGTAAAGCAGAGTTTCTCCAAAAACAAAATAAATTTAGAGACTGGGCAGGTTTGTCATGCTCCATCATAAAAGGGGCACTCAGGAGTGCTGACACATCATGCTCTGTTGCAGGGCATGTCCTGCTGAAAAACCAGTTTGTTTTTCTAGGCCAGAGCTGTTGTTCCAGCCCACCTGAACCCCTGGTCCTGCAACCTCTGTCTCTCAAAGAATCATTTATTTCTGAGCTTTTTAGGTGTTCAGGTAACCATTGTCAGCTTCAAAATCCCACTCTGCATCTACTCTTACTGGGCACATCTCTTGAACCTGATAAGGTCTTTGTGGCTGTGTCTCTGTAATTTTTTTTCCCAGCAAGTCAGTGCTCAGTCATGTATTACAGTGTCTTATACACTACAGTGTTTATTTAATAGTTCAAATGGCATCCCTTCTATGCCCCCAGAAATTCTTTTTTTTTTTTTTTTGCTTTTTTATTTTTTTTCCTGGAAGATCACTGTGCTGTGAGGAGAAAACAAAATGTGAGTATTGCATGAATTTTACTGTAATTATTTAAAACACAAAAAGGTGATTTTAGAAACCTCAATTTGATTTTCCTTGTGAGGGCAAAACAAGCAGCTCACAAAGACAACCCAGAAGAATTATCTGTGAATCTGTTTGGAGCTGAGAAGCCAATGTGGTTCCCAGATTTCGAGTCCCGCTCCTGCAGAGAGGATGGGATTGGGATGTGGAGCAGCAGGTCTGCTCCTGGCTCTGCAGCAGTGTCTGGGTGGAGGCACAGAGCCCCAAGTCCTTGTGCTGGGGGGAATCCTGGTGCAGGGAGAGGGAATGTCAGCTCAGAGCAGGCTCTCAGCAGGATCCCTGTGCTTCAGAGGGAGCGCATGGCAGAGAGGGAGGCTGGAAACACCAGAGCTGCCTTGTGATGCTGCTACAGGACCTTTACAGCACAGGCAGCATGTGGGATAATCTCTGGGTGCATTAATTTTCATTTCTTCTCCTGGCCTTAGCCAGGAACCCAGATTGTTTTTTAGTTGTTGATTTTAGCTGAACTCATCTGCAAAGGCCCATTTCCATTGTATTTCCATTAGACACAGATGCTATCACTATATGCCAGTGCATATTACCAAGCAATTAATCTCCAGAGTTATTATTGCCCGTTTTATTGAAAGCAAATATTCTTGAGTTCAGAAAACTACATAAAGGCCTGGAGCAGCTTAGCTAAATTCCATGCTAAAGGCACAATCCTCTTTGGAAAGGAATTCTCTCTAAAACTACAAGCCTGTGCTCGTGTGTTCTATAATTTCACCTCAAAATAAAGCATCACCTCCCACAGTTAGTGTTTGCAAGCTATCCTGACATTATCACTCAGAACTCTCACTCCTTTGTTACCCACTGTTCAACTGAAAAGTTCTTTTTTGTGGCACACACACAGGCTAGAGGTGATACAATTAAATGAATATGTTTGTCATAAAAAATTAAGATCAGTAAGAATTAAATGGCAGGTAAATCAAGATTGGCAGCCTTTTCCCTAGGGAGCAAAATATAAGCTTCCTAAATGCAATGAAAAGTGTTTTCCCCTCAGCCTTTGATCTGCAATCTTCAATTAATATTTCCAGCTTTAAAAACAGCCAGTCCCTAGTTATACACATATTTATGAATATTGTTCTCACTTGTTGGGGTGGCCAGAAAAAAATCTGAGGGTGTGAAGTGAGGCAAAGCTCTTAGAACTTTAATCAGCTCTTAGAAACATTACCAAAAATTGGATTTTCCAAGAACAAAATCATCATCCAGTGCTGTTATTTTCCAGGGGAGTTGCAAGGAGACAAGCTGAGCTCCAGCCACGTGGCAGCTGCAGGAGGAATCTCCTCCCAAGGTTTCTCACCCCAGGATTGGACCCAAAGCAGGCCAGTTCCACCCAGACAGGGTTTTATTTTCTCTCACTGGAGAAGGGCTCCAGCTTGTCCAGCAGATTTCTATTGCATCTTCCAGACCTGGTATTGCTTTTCCTGGGCTTCTGCAGCCAGGGAACAGAGGCAGACCTTTTAATTCTGCTTCTAATGGCTTCATCCTCCAGCCAGGAGGAGAGCGGAAGAATTTATATCTACTGCCATCTACTTTAGACATCTTCTGCCACCACTCTGTCCTTCCACCCCTGGTGGCACCCAAAGGTGGCAAATAATCAGCTCTAAATAATTCATTTCCTGGACCTGCTGTCCCATCCCATGGAAAGTTGTCCCCAGCTCAGTTCCTCTACCTGCCCCTCCTGGATTGCAACAACACAATCATATTAAAATATCCACAGATTGCTTCCAGACTCTACTCAGCTTCCCAGTCTGCCTCCTGCTTCTCTGTGCACCCTCCCCAAAGCCCATCAGATGTTCCCACAAACAGCACTGAATCCAAAAAGCAAATATCAGAGGAAATCTTTCTCTTAAGGAAAAGAAACCCCAAAAAACAGAAGTTGCCTTGAGGTCTCTCAGGATTCCCCTCAAAGACAACAGGATTGAAACAGCTTGACTTTGAACTCTGAACAACCTGAGCCTTTAATTATTTTTAGTACTACTCATGTACTTCCTTGTCACTGCTATTAATTATGCACACTGAAAGCTCACTGAGTGTCTCATTGCACTGCAAGCACACAGGGTGAGCCAGAACACGTCCCTTTGTGCTTGTAGTGTGGCTTCTGAGGAGGGTTAGTTTTCATTTGTCAGTTCAAGCACGTTAATATTCAGACACTGCCATGGACATTATTTGTCTCTCTAGTTGATACCTGTTCCTGAACCAGCAGCAGGAAAGACAAGCTATAGAAAACATATCAAAAATGTCACCCTTTTTATTATGCCAGACCCTATGTCACTGTTCTGTTATACCAGAAATGCTTGACTAAAGGAACATGCATTTTTTTCATCTTTAATTAAAGCAGTATGGCCACAGGATGTACTGTGACTGCACTATCACAGACAAATACAGCAGACTGTATTTGGAAAAGGTTTCTGAGGAAAACAAAATATTACCTAGAAGCTGAATAGAATAGAATAGAATAGGTCAAATAAAGCAAATGGGCAAATAGGCTAAATTGAGCCAATGAAATACACTGCTGTGAGGACTCTGTTGGTCAATTGTTGCTGTGCTTGAAGATCCAGCCTGACCAGCCCCCTCTGCTCCAGGCTGTGGGTTGTCCCTGTCCCTGCACACCATCAATGTCCTGGCCTGACTTCTGCTGAGGGGCAGGACTCTTCCAAATAAAGTGGGAAATACGTTCCATAAATCATGGCTGTGGCAGAAAGGGCATTGAGGTGCTCTGTCAGTCCACTGGTGCCGTGTCCAAGGAAGAAAACTTTTATTTTTGGTACTGAGAAGGTGGAGAGCGCAAGAGCAAGCAGTGACATGAGCCTTGATGACACAGTGAGAGAAACCTGGACACAGAGCAAGAGCAAAGGAAGGGCTCAGTGTGTGCCTGGTGCCACTTTAGATACCTTGGAGTGACTCACTTGGCTTTGGATGCCTTTTCAGACTTTCCTGGGTCCTGCCAGCATGAGGATATCTCAGGTGGCTTGGAGCACCTGGACAGGCACTAACCTCTTGTTTAAGCAAGTTGAGCCCACTCTGAGCCTCCAGCTTCCCATCCATCCTCTTTTAAAATGGTCTAAAGGGGGTTGCTTTTTAGCTCAGGGAGTATTTTCAGTTATAAATCATTTACACCAATGAACTGGAGTGTCCACACAGCCCAAAGGTCCTGGATGAACCCCAGCACCAGCTACTCAAACTCAGGCTGAGCCAAACTCACTTATCACCCTTGAATTAAAAAAGAAAAGGAGGTACAGCTGCCTTTAGTGCAAAGAAGCCCTCAGAGCACAGCAAAGAACAACCAGCTCACAGGCTGCAGAGCAGAGACCCCAAGGGAAGGAGCTGACAAGGTGCCACCAGACAAATCCTCACTGGCAGCAGGAAATGGAGGCTTCCCAGCCAAACATCCTAATCCAGTGCTCAGGGCTTGACACAAATGAGAAAGTAACACAGAAGCAAGGACACATGGGAGCCACTGCAAGTGCATTATAGATGAAGGATATCTGCACTAATGATAGCTGGAGACTTTGTAAAAAAGCAGTCCTACACCAGAACATTAATGATACAAGAGTCTATCTAAAGAAATCTTCCCAAACAAGAAGCTGGGGGATTAGATTTGAAAAGGGAACTCATTAAGAGAAACTTCCCTTATAAAAGAAAGTAAAAATAGTTACAGGCTTTCTTTAGAACTTGGCACTCCTCTGTGTTATAGGCACCGAGGAGGTGATTTTTCAGACTGATTGTAGACTTTTGCAATGTAGATTTGTACACTTGGGTGAGTCCCCATAGGTTCCCATAAACCCACCAGAGACAAATAGGCACTTCATCTCACTTTAAAGCACATTGCAAAATATGGCAAATTAATTGTGCCCTAAAAATGTCTGTTTCTTCCCATCAGCTGTGAAGAGATCCTTGGCTTATTAGCTGAGATGTGAGATGATCAGCACACTGATCCACACTGTGAATATCTGATGTTTATGTAATATAAATGTTGCATGAAGTGTTTGGTTCTATCAACTGCATATGACACTGGTTCACACTGTAGAGCCAATGCTTTATGCTCCAGGAGTGCATTTGGCTTTTGACACTCTCTGCAGAAGTGGGCAGCAATGACTTTCTTCAGCTCAGACATTGTTAGAGGTGTGAAAACTTTTTTTCCCTTGGTGTTGAGACAAAATGAAGGTGTTTTCAAGTTTTTTTATAAGCCTCAAGGAAAATTAATGTTATGTAGCCTGTGGCAAGCCCTTTCAGGAACTTATTAAAACTTTTGGTGATCTGTATATAAATTTCTATATATAAATTTCATTTTCACTCCATTTGTCCTAAAAGGGATACTGCCTTCTTAGCTGGAGGTGGGCTCTTTGCCTTCAGGGAATTTGTATTTCATTGGGATAGGGATTTTTACAAGGATTTCTCTTATCTCAGGGGAATTGCCTTGTCTTTCTGTTACTGTGTGCCCCACTGATACAGGAGGGTAAGATACTCCAGTGTAAAATACTCATTTACATGGGAATAATCTCATTTAATTGGACATGTAAGAGCGCTGAGGTCCTTGTCTATTGATCACTGAAGGAGCAAAACAACTCCTTTAATTCACCTGATGTTTAAATTGTTAAACTGAAGCATGTCACCTTTGTGAATGAAATAACATTAAAAAATCCCAACCAGTTTTTAGCTAAAAACCAAACAATGCCCCCCTCCAACAAAAAAAAAAAAAAAAAAAAAAAAAAAAAAAAAAAAAAAAAAAAAAAAAAAAAATCACCAGAGAAAAAAGTGCACAAACTGAGGAATGCAGAAAAGGTGATTAGTTTGTCAGTTCCTCTTCTCTTTTCTTGTGACATCATATGCAGATCATTCTTCTCAATAAGATGTCACTAAAGCAAACCCTTAAATTATTATATTTCAGTCATTTATTGCAGAAGAAGGAGAAGAAAGCAATATTCAGCCTTCAGCAAGTCTTCTGGAACATATTTAATAACTGCTGATTAAATAGCAATGGAGACTTTCAAAGAAAGAATTTTAGAAGGTACAAATATTTCAAAAGGACATTAAATGGCTGCTCCCTTTCAATCTACAGAAGCAGTTTTGATTCCTCTATAACCCAGGGAATCATCTGGCTCTGAACTGCCACCTCTGTGTCCTGTCACTATTGCTCCTCAAAGCCCTTAAGTGGCAAATTTCCTAAGCTCATGCTGACTTCAAAGGGCTGCTTTACCTAATCAACCCCTGAAATCCTCAGCCAGAGGAAGATGAAATCAGTGAGCAGTTGGCCATGTCCTAATATCTTCAAACACCATTATCCTTGTCCTCAAACAGAAATTTGAGTTTTTTCCAGTTCCTCACTCCCATGTTCTCATTGCCCAACAACATCTGATGGGATCAAGCCACGTGCCTTGAAGTTGGCTTCTTTTAGAGTCTAATTATAAAGGTCTAAAATTTAAGGACTTTTCTTCCCACTACAGACTATTCAATATTATTTGATTACAGTTAAAAGAGTGATTTTTTCCCTCTCAGTTTCTTCCACTTCAACTTATTCTAGATGATGAATTCCAAACTAGGAATATTTAAGATGTGTAGCTCAAGCCACTGCCATTTCTTTATTATCCTTTTTTTTTAGCAGAGAACAAGTTAATCTCATGTTTTAAAGAAAAAATTAGGCAAGAACCTGCTTTTTCAGCTTTACACATGGGAATTAATCAGGGAAGACAAGAAAATTAGAAGGGAGTGGAGTCACCACAGGTCTCAGGGCAAGGGGAGGCAGGAAAATTGCCAATGAAGAAAATCCATGTGGCAGTTCAAAGAATGAACTACATTTATTTAGCTTTTTCCTGGAGGGGATCCAAGAAATTCCATGAAAAACTGCATCCTCTATTCCTCCAGCCTGTTAGACAGCAGACTATTGCCTTTCCAGCAATTTCTTAAATATTTTGAGCTCCATCTCTCTCAGTAGGGTTTAAAAGATGTCCTTTGTGTATCATGTAACTTGGGGGCAAGAAGAAATTCTGGAATCAGGATAGAGGAAAATCACATGGAGGGGGAGGCTGAGATGATGCCTACAACAGGACCAGACATGTTGTGAGGTACACTAATTTCTCTCACTTTTTTGAATAGAAGTTTCACACGTTATTATGAAAAGGCTTGGTTACAAATCCCATCTGTTCTCTCCCACCTTTATCCTCTCCCAGTCACACATACCCCACATCACATCTAACCTCAGTCAATGAAAAAAAAAAAAAATGAAAATCAGCAATTAAGCCATCTGTCTCATCTGAGATGCCTCCTGAAGGATGGATTAAGTCATGCCCCTGGATACCTCTGCTCCTCTCAATTTCTGGAGCACTCTCAGCAGAACACAGAAGCCAAAGCTATGGAGAAGCAGCACATTGAATATCAAGTGCAGACTGCTCCTGCCAGATTGTTGTAGTAGCTCTTGAGTATCCCTTACAATGCTTTCCTCGTTCTTCTTTCTCAGCTGAGGTTAAAAATACCCACAACAAAACCAAAAAATATGAAAATTAAAGGCTGTAGGCAAGAGGTGTTAGAAGCAGAGAAATTTGCACCTCCACAGTTAAAAATAATCAGATGACACAACAACGTTGGCTACAAAGCCTCAGAAGACAAAGATCTGGTGAGAAAATCTGCACAGCTGTTTGCTTTATTTATAAAGAAACAATCTCCTTTCAGCTGGAGCTGTGTGAATGCTCTGGTTCCAGTCTGCAGATGCAGAGAGACCTTCACATCACCACAGTTTAATCTCTAAAGCTCAGAGAAGATGCATCCCATACAGACTGGCCTAGTAGCTTTTAGACTGGCTTCTATAATCTTAAAACTTTTTGAAGACTCAGTATTCTTTCCTCTGCGTTTTATAAATCAAATATAAATCAAACTGCATATATATAGATATATATATGAGAACTATTTTGCTATATTTCTCCATAATTCCATAATTGAGTTAAACGCTTCAAAACCAATTTTTTTCTGCTTATATTTCTTTCCTTCTGCTGATGGCTCCCAGAATTATCCCAGTTTCCAGGTCCTGGCTGAGGGCCAGCACCATAAATAATGATTCAGGGACTGGTTCATGCACCTTGACATTACAGATGGCTGGGTTTAATCAGAGATATTCCAACATACTCTGCAAGGATAATTCCAGATCAAAGTAGGTTCAAGATATTAATAGCAGCTAAATATAATTAGAAATCCCTTGAATGTGTTTTCCTGTGTTTTTCACATTTGAGTGGATTTGTTTGGGAATAGCAAGCTGAACATGGCAGGGCAATACCAAGGATGAACTGGTTTCAAATAATTTTCTTTTCTATAATTACTGCCTTGAATAACTTTTACCTGTTGACACAGGGAAGACATTATCCTTAAAAATATATTTAGTATGGTTCCTTGTCTTTCTTCTAGGACTTCAGAGCCTTTTTGTAGTGTGTGCCAAAAGAAACTGGTAAAGAAAGAGTTTATTTCGTTAAGCAGCTGTAGAATTACAATTTGGAAACAAAGAGGAGAGAATAAAAATGGGAAGGCAACTAATACCAAGAATCAGAATGCATTTTGAAAGGATGGAACAGCCTTAACATAGAGCATAGCTGATATATGTCAAAGTTTGTAATAATTTTCCAGACTTTATGTCACCAGACTAGCAAAAGTTCCAAAAATTTATTTAGTGCAAAGTCCACTAACTAAGCATTGAAAAGCTGCTGCTCTGAGCACCTGGACAAGAGCAAAATGTAAATCAAGATTGATTTCTGTTCTAATGCTGATGCAGTCGCATAACAATGAACAAGACTATGGAGATTGGAGTATCCTCCCAAGAATTTCAAGTGCTGGGATGGAAAAGGTCTGAATTGATTCCAGGCCTAAAAAGGCTATTCATCATGGCAAAAGAACATTCCTCTGAAGTACAGAAATACAGAGGACATTTATCAATAAGAAGAAGCAAAGACTAAAAGACCAAACTCTTTGCCTCCTGTTCCTCTTCCAAGGCAAAAGAAAAAAGTCAGGAGGTGCTAAATCCCGAGACACTTCCAATGGAATGCGACCGCTTAGAAGTGGAATTCATACACCTGAACAAAGTAGCTGTCATCTATATTAATGTGTGCTCATCACACAAATACCAGCTTTTTATCCAGATAGGAATTTAATCCAGGGTAGCTTTGAAGCTACTGAACATGCCTGAATAACAGTCTCATTGAAGGAGGGATAATATGGAAATAATAATCTGATTATCAGATCTGACTGGTCTCCAGCTGCAGCTTCTGGGGACTCACTGAAGATCAGGATATTTCTGCTCTGGGAACTGCACAAACACATCCTAATGGATGCCAAACAAATAATACAAGGGGATGATTTGAGTCACAAACTAAACACTTGAATGTTATCCAAAATAAAATCTGATTCAAGACTTTGAAACAAACCATACCATCACCATCTCAAGTGATTTGGAGGAACCACTCAGCCAATTCAGTAAACAAGGCAAAATATTTGTGGAAATCTATCAATTGAGCTTGACTTTTCTCATTATTGTTTTTTTCCATTTCTGAACTGCAGGAAAGAGGGAGATCATCCTTTGAGCTACAGAAATTTTGGGAAGAGACTGTGGGTGGAAAGATCACCGTCCTTTGAGAAAAGCACATTTTTAATTTCAGTTCCAAGGGAAGCACAGAGATTCCACCTTTTCCTCTCTTTCTCCTCTCCCCTTGTGGTTGTTTTTCAATTTCCAATGAGGAAAAACTTCTCTGAGTGAAGGGATGGCAGTGACTCACGCATCAGCTGAATGCACAGCAGCAATGGCAGAGCTACTGTGCACTTACCAGGGCTCCAGGGCAGGATGACACAAATTCATCTCCCAGTGGAAAGCTAAAGTAAACTCTAATTCACCAAATAAGAGCAAACACAGTTCAAATGCCCATGTGCTTCACCTCTGTGCACGCAGGGGGGAATATTTAATTATAAATCACAGAATGGTTTGAGCTGGAAGGGAATTTAAATATCATCTTGTTCCAACCCCCTGCTATGGGCAGGGACACCTTCTACTAGCCCAAGTTGCTCCAAGCCCCATCCAGCCTGGCCTTGGACACTTCCAGGGATCCAGAGGCAGCCACAGCTTCTCTGGGCACCCTGTGCCAGGGCCTCCTCACCCTCACAGGGAAGAATTTTTTCCTAATATCTAACCTAAATGTCTTCTCTTTTAGTTTAAAACTGCTCCCCCTTGTCCTGTCAGACATTGTTTCTGTCTGGCTGCTGTGTGTGAGGGGAAGGCTGTTGAGCCCTTTCTGTGATGGGAAAGGGCTGCAAGCTGGAAAGGGCAGGAAGGGGGGTCTGAGTGTCAGAGGTATAAGTGGCAGCTTCTGCAGGTGTGTTCTTTTATCCCATGACCTTTGCTGCTGACAACTGAGGAAAGAAAACAGTGTAAGGAAAAAACTCTACCCAGACACACACACAACTCCAGCATGTGCCTGCAGCTTGCATTGCTTCTACCCACACAGTGAGATTTTTCTTAGGGCTGAAACCTGCTCCCATGTAGACCCAAAACGTGGCATTGCAGACAATTTAATCTGCAGAAAGTGTTGATTCCTGTGTACCCACAGTGCTGGAATCTTCCTGTTTCCCTGCTTCAGGAATTTAACAGGTCAGGAACTAGATAAACATAACAAACATAACAAATCCCAGTGAGCAAATACCTTAAAAAAAACCTAGAACAAATAACAAAAAGGAGATCAGCTCTCTACAAGTGTCTGAGCTGGAGCATTTATAGGCAGATCTCCTTAAAATACAGAGGTTTTCTAGATATTTTTTCTTCTTTCCTGACTACAGGGCGACACAACTCACAGGGGTACAGGCTGCAGGACACAAAGCTGTGACCAGGTTCCACTGCTGCCCTGAAAGACCAAGGTCTGAGAAAGGCTGGAAGCATCATCTTTGCCTTTGAGGTGTTCCTGGATGCAGGACAGAGGAGATAATCACAGCAGAAAATGGGAAACCACTGTCCTGTGACAGGAAGGATTTCTCAGACTGTGTTATTCTGGACTATTTCTGTTCCTCAGTACATATATGTTATTTTCAAGTCTGTTCAGAGTAGGTAAATGGGGTGAAAATTGCTTTCAAAGACATAATAAGCAGTCTTGTTTCCCTAACAGCCTTTCTCTCTGCTCAGGCCACTAAATAATGCCACTGTGGCATAAAAATTCCATCCTTGTTTGCAAGACGTTCACGCATCTTTTTAATGACCTCATTAACCAAATTGAGGAGGGATGGGAGGGCCCGGTGGGTGTGTTCCTCCAAGTTATCATCAGCTCCTTATGATCAGAAGAAAATGTATCTGCAGCTGGAATTAGAAGGGGATCACTGTGCACACGTGGAGCAGAGCAATGGGCCACGTGTCCTGCTGTCCCTCTCAGCCCTCCCTCTGGGACTGACAAATGTCAAACTATTGTTTTTCCATGGCTCAGGAGGAATGTCTCTGGTTGGATATGCTCAGTCTCCTCTCTCTGCTCTTGCAGCCCTGGCCTCAGACTGTCAAACCTCCCCAAATTAGCAATGATTGTCTCAGCAGCAGTGCCTGCTGCCACCCCACACTCCTGCTGGTGGGATGTTTTAGGAATGCCTGAAGAACTGAATCCCTTCTGTCAGTTGGAGAGTGAGGGTATTGTGTTTTTAGGGTTTTTATAAAACCCTGAGGTGATGCCAGCAACTGGGAGACAGAGCTGCAGGGCTCTGTAAGTGTGTGAGCATCCTGTACCTACCAGAAACTCAGCCAGCCTTGGCAGACTCAGATCCTGAGCATCCTGAGCATCCTGAGCACCCTGAGCCAGCTGCCTCCGAGGATGGAGGTGGGGATGCATCACCAGGCACTGTGCTGGGAGATACAGCTGCTGCAGCTCTTCCATCTGGGAATGGGGTTCTGCCTGCCTCACCTGTCACAACAACATATCAGCACATGCTAAATAGGTCTCTCTTTCTTCCCCCTGAAGTAATTGAAGATTAGTAGCCAGATATTCAAGTAAAGCTATCCAAAATTGCTTGATAGATTGGATTAGTTTTGATATACTTTATTTCTTGGTTATAAAATATTTGGGAAATGCCTTGGCTCCTGCAGATGGGATTTGCAGGCAGGAAGTAATTGCTCCCAATGCGTGACACCAGTTGGGTATTTTTCATTCTGGCAATGAGACAGAGAGAACACAGTTAATTCCCAGTTAACTCAGTAGCTGCTCTGCTGCCTGGAACAGGTGCAGATTGCAAAGGTGACTGGTGATCTCTGAGCCATGCCTGCAGCAGCACTGATGACAGGAATTGCATTTAGTATGTCTCAGTATGATATTTTGTGTCGTATTTTGTAATGTAAACTGATATGGTTTAGCTGATTGTATCAGAACTTAGCCAGCTTGGACTGATGGAGGGTCTGACCCAAATATACGTGTTTTAATTCATCCTGAGTTGAAAATCCTCAGGACTTTGGAAAGATTCATTGGGATGTTTTCACTTGCATTGTGTGAAGTATGTGTCAATGTAGACAGGCCAGAGCTATTCATCAAAAAAACCTAAATAAAACATTACTTCCCCACTGGAAAACAGAATTTCATCTCAACCACATGCACAGAAAAAATGTCAATTTCTGACAGGATTTTTCACCAGGAAAAAAAAAAAAAAAACTGCAGAGATATTTGTCTGCTTTCATCAGCTCAGTTATTCTCAGGAGCTATGGTTCCAGGTTTCTTGTGATCTCCTGAGTATCCAGCCAAGCTACATCTTTCATGATGTCTCATTGCAATGCCCCAGGAATAGGCACGCCTCAGATCTAGATCTTTCAAGCTTTTATTTCTATTATGGTGATGTGTGAAAGTGCCAGTGCTGCCCCCCTGAGATAGTGAAAATGTCAGAAAAGACAAGAGGCAGAAAGTGAATTTATGACAAACAGCAAGATGAAAGGGAGAAGCAGAGCAACAGCCAGAGCAAAGAGTTTGCAAACTTACTTCAATCACATGTAGGCACAAGCTCACTGTTGTGAATCACAGAAACATATTTAATAGAAATAGCAAAACACTTCTGCTGTCCCTTCTCTCCCACCCCTATCCTCTGCCTCGTGGGGATTTTTCTGTGGGGATTTTAGCAGAGCTTTCTCTCTGAAATTTCAAAGGAAGATGAAGAGCAGTCAGTAAATAAGGATCTTTGTGAAAGAAGCCTCTTCATTACTGGATGGCTTGTGGTTGGCAGCTACAATGTGTAGGCAGAAAAGGATGAAAAACCTCTCAAAAATCATTTGGAAAAATATTGAAAATTTTATGGAGGAGGCTGAGAGATTGTATGGTAATGTGGATGAAAGGAGCAAGCAAACTCCCACCTTCCACTGACCTGAATTTGGGGTCCTGGGCAGGAGCTGCTTCACTCCTGGGAATGCAGACTCCTGTCAAGTTGCTTCACTCCTGCTGGGCATGGGGCTGTGGAATGAGCATGGACACAGGGTGAACATGGAGCAGTGCTGCAGTGCTGTGATGTGTTCCTGCTGTCCTGGGCTCTGCCTTGGCACTCAAGCCCTGGCTCACAGGGACTGTGCAAGGGGTGATCCCCAATGAGCCCTGGGGAGGAGTCTGTAGAGCAAGGGAAGAAGGACAAGTTAGATAAGACTGATCTGACCACACATTAAAGGCTCCTAATCACAGTCTTGTACATTCACTGCATGTCTGCATTTCCATCACAGACACCAGAGATGGAGGACACAATTTAGCAGCTGAAACAGTGATTTAAGAGGCCCCAGTGCATGATATGTGGTCTCCACCACCTGCTTTAGGAGGGCACAGCTCTCCCATTAATTCAATATCACATTTATTAGTCTGCACAGATGTCTCATGTGCTGGGGATCTCAGGTCACACCAGGCAACACCTCTGAACCTGAATCAAGCTTGCAGGGCTTTCTTTGAGCTAGACCTTACTTGTGTTAACTAACCAAAGGTGAACTAATTTCTGGTGATTTGTGAACATCAGAGGCTCAAGTACTTTCCAAACCTTCCTCAATAAATACTACAGTTCTACAGTCTGATAGTTTAGGTGTACAAAAAGCAAGTTCCAGCTCTGCAGAGATACAAAACTTGGGAAAGAATTGGATGGGAAAGGACAATTTATTTCTAATCATCAGGGCAAGTTGAAAGGTAGTTCCTTGGCTTGGATACTCAACTTGCATTTGAGGACATTTCTAGCAAGAATGAATAGAAATATTTCACACGTGGACAGCCCTTGTGATTAAGCACAGCAATAACTCTGGAGGTGTTGGGGTCATTTGTCACATGCAGAGGGACATGTAAATATATCTAACCATGACAAGTGTGAACGTGTGATGGTGTTTTGGGTAGGGTTTTTTGGTTGGTGGTGGTTTTGTTTGGGGGTTTTTGACAAGGTTTTGGTGGTTTTTTATTATTTTTGGTTTTATTTTTTAATGCCTTATAATTAAGTTTTTTCTGCTTATATATTTCCAAGGGCTTTATAAAAAGGAATTATTTATTTCCATAAGCTCAGTAACAGTGAATACGTAGGGCCTAATTCCAAAGCCCATTTCAGTGAGGGGCTCTGTCCATTACCTTTCGAGCATCAGGACCAGAGACAGTGAGCAAAATTCCTGAGTGCAGCATCAGAAGAACAAACCTCTCCAGCTCCTCATGGTTTGCATTAGAGTTCCCAAATTAATCACTTTTTAAAATTCCTCCAATTACCTCTTCAGACATTGTTTGTTAAGAAAAAGCCCAACCCTGGTTTTCAGTGACATCTTTGGTGTCATAGGGAGATCTGTGTTAGAAAATGAAGTGCCGATAATTCCACAAAGCCATTTCCTTTAACACATCCTCCCACCTCCTCCTACCCTCTCCATGTGTCTGGCTCATCCATCTGTTTCATCTCATGAAATTCATGGATCACGAGCTCCCTGGAGCACATCCAACTTTCTCTGCCTCTGTAGTTCAACATTCACATTTTCCCATCCTGTAGACGGCCATAAATATCGTGTAGTGAGCAGTTTGCCTTGTTTCCAATTTCAGCATGTCATATCCTGAACACTATCTGTTGTTCAGAATGGCTCATGGGTTTATTTATCAATTAATACGTGGCATTATGATCTTTGAATCCCCCTCTGGGTGTATTCTTGATACACGCTTTTCTTGCTGGTGCTGGACTGTTTTTGTGTAAACACTGAGCTGTTCAATAATCCATCAGTAAAATTGCATCTGTGTGACACTGAGGGCTCAGCTACAGCACCTGCACCCAAAAGGGTGAAGGATTTTGCATTTCTGGGGCCTTGAATTTGAAGATTCAGCCTGAGTCTTCAAACACATCTTGGTACTCAGCAGCTGCTGCAGGGGCATTCCCATGTGCTAAGGTGGCAGCACTGTTAATTTGCCTTTGAAATTTGCCCTTCAGCTTAAAAATCCATCATTTTAAGGTAATTACTTGTCACATTTATACCCTCTTATTAGAGGGTAGAAATGAGCCCAGACACAGACTTCTTGTTCATCACAGCATGAAAAGGGTCCTGCTTTATTCCTCTCCACAGCTCAGCCATCCTGACTCCAACCATTCACTGACTCTGCCTGCACCAAGCTCCTGCTGGAGGTCTCCCTTGCAGCCTCTGACTGCTGGTTATTTCCTGCTGAACTCTGACTGCAGGTATTGGTTTGCAGACTGTGACTGCAGCTTTTACCCAGCCAGACTGTGGCTGCAGGTTCCAACAACAGGCTCTGACTGTAGACCCAGACTGACCTCACAGCAGTGATTCTCTCTCCTCAGGATCCTTCTTCTTCATGATCCTCTCTCACCAGTTAACCCACTCCCTTTTATCACACTTATCTTTATTGGCTATAGCTGTGACTCATCAGGGACAAGGCTGAATTGGGTAATTAACACAGCTGTTACTTATCAGGGACAAGGTCACCTGTATTCCTTCCCCTTTAATTACTCTGATACACACGAGTATTCACACAAAGCAAACAAAATATGACAAACAGCCATATTCTTTTCCATTAAAAATGGAAGCAAATGTAAGTGGGAGGCATTGGCCCAGCCTGGCCAAGGATGTTACAACCTGCAATAATTAAAAGCATTCCTTTGACCCTCGTGGAAGAAAAGCACCAGTCATTCCTATTGATTTTACAAGCATGGAAGTCTTGGACAAAAGTGAAATTTTAATTTAAGGAGGCTCCCCTGTGTTGCAAACAGCCTTGGTAGTGGTGGGAGGATATGCGCAAGAACTTCAGTAATAAATTCCTCAGGCTTTTACCCTGGAATTTTATTTCTCCTGTTTGCGTTGGAGTCACTGCCAGGGTGTACACCCACTGAGAGCCCTGAGAGAGCAGGGCAGAGTCAGCTGAAAAACATGAATATGGAGATGCTGATCTGTGACACTACTTTAAAAGAAAATCAGAGAGTGTATTTAGCTTGAATCTGCCCTTTTGGCTACAGTGAACTGAAGCTATCATGGTTTCTTCTGATTTTTTTGACTGTTTTATTTCCAGCAGTATTTCTGTTTTCCTTCCTTTGCGTGAAGAAAGCAATCCCACAAGCTCACATTTTGCTCCTCCAATCGATTCTGTAGGACAAGCACTGTGCTTTGCAGCTGGTGGAAGTGCACAGACAAGCACCATCCTCTCTCCAGACAATTCAGAGCTCACCACAGCTCAGACTGAGTTCCAACGAGAAGGAGCTGCAGAGCTCATCCCATGCTCTCACTTCCTCACTCACACAAAAACAAAGGAAAAACCAGGAAGGATTTTGCAAGCACATGGGTTGTTCCAGCTGTGATGGCCTGACCCAGGTAAAAAATACTGAAAGTTACCAAGCAAAGATCAAAAGAACCTCCAGAGGTCTTGCTGTTCAATATCCAGCTTCTCACTGGGAGAACAGGACCCATGCCAGGAACTGAGCTGTCACTTCACCCTGCTCTTTGTCTTTCTGCATTAATCTGTAACTATCTCTTTTACTGGATCTTCATGTATTTCCGTGTATCTAAATCACATTTGCTGCAATAAATAAAGGAAAACATCCTGGGGCATCTAGTCTTTTTACTGTTATCACTGATGAAAATCTGTGACTCAAGAACATTTTGTTCACCAGGAGTTCAATTAAAACTGAACAAGGAGCACTCTGATGTGAGCAAGTACTTACACAAATGAGAAACTCACCATGAACTACACAAATGTGATGCGTGTCAAACAGCAGTCAATAGAAACCTAAGCACAAGAAAATAAACCCAGTGAAATATAAATATATAGAAAAGAAAATAAACAGGTCTTTTTTTTAGGCTTTGAGCCTGAAGACCATATTCTCATAACAAATTTGTGTTAACATCAGAAATAAGGTCATAATCTACTTGATTCTCTATCAGTTACCACATATGAGTAAATAAAATTAATCTTAGCTGTTTATTTTATCCCTCTGCGAGTTTTAAAGCATCTCTTTCCAGGACGTGTTGCATTCTAGCCTAAGAAAATGCTGTAAGGTGAACCCAAAAAGAGAGAAAAAAATAAGGTTTTATGTGGACTCCTTTATAGTATTAATACAGGAACTGGGGAAAGCAGAAACCTGAGGAAAACATGCTGACAATCAATTTATAGTCATCTAGTTCAACCACGGAGTGAGATCTACTAGATTAAACACCTACACACTTCTTTCCCTTGGTCCTGGAAAACAAAGACAGAGCAAGCAATCAAGAAAAAATAAATTTAAAAAAAAAAAAAACAAAACAAAAAAAAAAAAAAAAACCAACGAGGNCACAACCAAACAGGGCTCTGGAAGATAACTGCAGAAGAGAAGGAGTTTGAATATACCAAGACAATCATTGAAGTGCAAATCACAGATTGAACTACTACTAAAGGAGACTTCTTGGAAGTGCATAGTCCCAAGATAGGATTGTGATTGGCTGTGGTTCAAACATCCAAGAAAATCTGAATAAATAATATCAGAACTCCAGAAGAGTCCCTGGCCTTCACTGAAACCTCTTCCTCACAAGAGCAATCACCTTGTGGTGTTCCAAGCACAGGACATTCAGTCTTCAAAGCTGCAAAAGCACCACAGGAGACGAATAGAAATAGTAAAATCCTAGAAACAATTATTTGGGTTAGAGACAAAAAACCTTTAGACACCACCTAATCCAACTCCTCTGCAGTGAGCAGGGACACCTAATATCTAATCTAAATCTCTCCTCTTTTAGTTTAAAATCGTTCCCCCTTGTCCTATCACTATCTGTCTGTGTAAAAAAAATCACTCTCCTTTTTTTTTATATCCCCTTTTAGGTGCTGGAAGGCTGCAATAAGATGTCTCTGGAGCCTTCCCCTCTCCAGGCTAAAAAACCCTGACTCTCTCAGTCTGTCCTCACAGGATCCTAACAGTGACCTCTGTCCAGAGAGCGGGAGGGATTTATATTTAGCCACATAAAATTCCCCCCTCACCCTGCAATTTACAGCCTTTTCCTCTGCTCTGAACACTGACCTTTTATTTACACCCATTAGCCCAATTTACTGGCTGAATTATAAATGTGTGTGTCAGCAGCAGGAATCAGCATTTCTGTGTGGGGCTCTGTTCATTTATCTCTTGGCTCAGCTGCTGAGGAGAAGGCTGTGGGAAATCAAGGCACAGAAAACTCTCAAAACCTTGAGCCTGAAGGTCCAAACCTAGAAATGAAAACAGGGTTTAATCTGAGACCTTGGAAAAGGCTTCCAGACCTGGAGACCAGAAGCCAGAATGTGGATTTGTAGTTTCTGCTTAAACATGCCAAGCTAGGCAGTGGAAAGTTTTAGAGTTTGAAGTTTATAAAAGTAGTTACAAAGGTAGAAAAAAGTTTTTAGGCATAGTCCTGTAAGTTTGTGTGTTATTATATGATTGTTTAAGAAAGTCTGCATTGAGGCAAAAACGTGTATGACAAATTAATTAGCTGTTGGTGTGAAAACAGAAACAATCTCTGTGGCAGTAGTCTCTTGGCTAATAAACCTTTAAGAGACCTTGTAACCCAAGATGTTGTGACTGACCATGGACTTCTGACCTCTATCTTATGCTGCGAAGATGTTCTCACTCCTTCATGAGGCTGCAGCAATAAATCATGCTCTAAAATGTCCCTCAATGGTCCCATCTCTACTTCAATCCCGATAGAAGGGGATCCAAAGCATCTCCCTGATAGAGTCTTACACATGGCAGTGTGTGATGAGATTGCTGAAGATGTATCAAGTCTGAGGGTTGACCTGCAGCCTCTCAGAGTGGCTTAATAATAGCAAGACAACTTCTCTGGACATGCTTTGTAAAACAAAAGGTTTTAATAATGACACAAATAACAAGGAGCATCAAACAAAAGAAATATGTCGAACACAGTGCAGTGAAAACTCTTATAATGGCTAAGGCAGTCCAAAAAAAGCACTTGAGCACCTCTGTGCTCCTTCTTAAGAATACAATGATTAAGGAAGAATATTTTGGCTTTCTGCCAGTAGAAACAGCTACAAGTTCCTACTTGTAGCGATGTTGGAAAGTTGACAGGGGTATGGAAATTGAGTTCATAATGAAATGAGGACCATGAAAGATCCCAGATCATGGAACAGAGAAATAGGATTTAAAAGTTTGGAGAAAGTTTGTGGGAAGATTATATAGGTTGGACTTCCTGAGGCAGTGGAAAGGAGCACAGATTGTGGCAACATGAAATAAAGATGGTTTTAATGTGGTGACAAGTCGTTTTGTATGGCCTCTCATGTCACCCAACCCAAATCAAGTCCAACAGCAAAAACATAACTTGGGTGAGAGGAAAAGCCCTCTGTAGATCTCTGCTAGCAGACTGCAGTCACTGATTCCTTCCTCAGCAGCTTATTAAGAGTAGATCAGACAAGTCGGCTGCTCCTTCCACATCAACCTTTGGGAGGGAATATGGACCACTCTCAGGGCTGGGGATTCTGCCATCAAAGTAATCACTGCAGGCTTTCTTTAGTAGTCAGTGGAGAGAGATTGACATGCAAGGCAATGAGCATTATCCATGTGAAAGGCTGGCAGCAGGGCTCCCTGGGGCCACTTATTTATTCCCCTTCAGCTGCAAAAGCAATGAAGTGATTCGCCTGGAGACCCTTCTTTAGGGCACTTAAATTGGAGCAGACACCTCCCACCCAGCATGCCTGGTATCCTTCCCTTACCTTCCTGCTCTTCCTGAACAACACATTGATCTTTATCCTCTTATTCCCTCTTATGACCCTGCCAAGTGCAATGCAGAGGCCTGTCCCACTTCTGGTGGCACTTTAGCCTCCACAGCATGCATCCTTTCCAGCCCTCCCCAAATCCCGTCACGCCACCAAGAATTAAACTTATTAGTGGATCATTTGCTTCATAAAACATCTGGTTGAAAAGCAAGCTGAATCTGGGGAATCCTGATGGAATTATACACATCTCAATGAAGGTTAACATTTCAATGAGAATGCTATGCTTTTTTTTCAAGTTCCATCTACATTAATTTAATTTTTTCCCCTTTCTCTGATTCTTTTGTACAAATCAAAGTGTGCACATGGAACACAGACAAGAGCTCACCTCATTTCACTTATATATGAATTTCTCTCCTTAGGTTCTCTTTTTAGTTAATGAAAAGAGGCCAGAAGAATTGTTCTCTCTTTATCTCTGACGTTTTTATTATCTCTATATCATCTCTCTGTGTAAGGGTCTATTTCCCAAATCCAGTATCAGGGCTTATTATCCCAAACCATAGAATCACAGAATGGTTTGGGTTGGAAGGGACCTTAAAGATCATTTCATTCCAAACCCCCTGCCATGGGCAGAGACCTTCCACCAGACCAGGTTGCTCAGAGGTTCCTACACATTACAGGCATTTCTGTGCTTTTTTGAGAAAATCAGCAGGAAAACAGAAAGAAATTGGTATGCTTGGATAAAGCCATGTTATGAAATGAACTCTACCCCAGCCAAAACCAGGACAGGATTCTTTGAAATTTCCTTCCTGTGCATATTCTATAACTGGAGGACCACTGCTGAACTATCTGTTGATTTTTTCAGCTGAAGTTCAATTCTTGAATTTCTGCATTTGTATAATTGATTGTAAAACTTTGTAATTCATGCTAAGTTGGTTATTTAAAGATGCCATCCAATCAGAGAATAAAAAAAGAAAAAAGTGCATTGCATTTAACTAGCTAAGATAGAGCAAATTACAATCAAATATACAATTAATATATGAGTAAACCTCATGCAAGCTGAAAATAAGATGTACATATTTAAGGCATGATAATTAACCACTGGAACAAATTACTGAGGCTCATGGTAAAATCTTTTCCATTTGGGAGTTTCTAAATCAAGACTAAATGTCTTTCCAAAAAGATATGTTCAGTTTGCAGTCATTAGGTGAGAAGCAGAATTATTGATGAAATTTCATATTCACTATATTTCAGAAAGCCCAATTAAATGTTCATTGCAATCTTCCCATCTTAATAAGGATTAGTTTATTAGGATGTCCCTTTTCAATAACAATGAAAATAACTGTGAATATCATAAAAGTGTTAATATTTTAATATAATATGCACTGATCTAATCAAAGTATCATTCTACTGTTCACATGCATCTGGAGTGACACAGCCTAAAATTACTGGAAGGAAATATGGCATTAAGGTTCTTTTTATATACTCCAAAAGAAAATTGAAGTTTCTTCTTTCAAAGTATTTTGAGATAATTTTCATAGCAATTCCAACATAAAATACCAAAATTTCAGTTGGAGTGGATATTCCATGTTCATTTTCTATGACTAAGCTTCAAATTCATTGAAGCACACAATGATGATAATAAACTAGATAATACAAACACTGAATTCTGACCATTTGGGGAACCTGACCTTGGCTATAGTTAAAGCATTTATACTTATTTGAGCTACATATTCCTACCAGGTATTGATTTCTGCTTTACATACCAGCTTTAAAAGAATAGAAACTAGATTTTGGTCATATTTTGCCTTATTCCTTTCTCAGCTGTTGAACTATTAAAGAACAAGACAAGATCATACGTAAGAGAACTAAAAGTCTACAAATACAATGAAACAGTGAAGGAACAAGATGGCAGACAGTAAAGATGTTTGACAAAAGGGGTAGAGGAAGAGTGTGGGAGGCATAAATATTCCACAAAAGCAGCAATAATGTGGCCAAGCTCTATGAAGGAAAGGAGGAGATAAAGTTTCACTAGAGAGATTTTAACCTTCCACTGGACACCTTGAGATTTCCAGGGCTTTGGGGATGGAAGAATGGTGAGAGGCAAATTCCTACAGAAACCAAAAAATTTTGCTTCATATAATAAATAGCTCATCTCTCTCAGGGTAATTCCTTCATGCCTCAGTTCTTTCCAACAAGTCAAGTTTATCCCTGATTTCCAACCAAATCAAGTTTATCCCTGATTTCCAGCTGTGGTTAGATGAGCCAGGCTGGAAGGCCAGGTGCCCACCAAAGGCACTCGAACACTCCTCTCCTTTACCTGGAAAAGGGAGAAAAAATATATCTAAAGGCTTGGAAAGGGCAGGGAGGGATCACTCACCAGTTACTGCCACAGGAAAAACAGACACTACTGGGGGACATCAATTTATTAGCAATCAAGTCAGAGCAGGGTAAGGAGAAATTAAAACCAAATCTTAGAAATACCTTCTTCCTGTCCTTCCCTTCTTCATGGGCTTAAATTCACTCCCAAATTCCCAACTTCCTTGCCTTCAGTGGCACAGGGGGACAGGGAAAGGGGATTGTGAACAATCCATCACAGATTGTTTGTGCCACTTCTTCCTCCTCAGGAGAGGATTTCCTCACACTCTTCGCTTGCTCCAGCAAGGAGTCTCTCAGATGGGAGACAATCCTTCACGAACTTTTCCAGGGTGGGAATGTCTCATGAGGCACAATCCTTCAGGAACAGGCTGCTGCAGCATGGGGTCACAGGTCCTGGCAGCAAACCTGCTCCAGCATGGGGTTCCCATGGGTCACAGCCTCCTTTGTGCATCCCCCTGCTTATCCAGGAGGTGTGGGGACCTCCAGGTGGTCTCTGTCACCCTGTGGACCTACCTGGGTGTCCTGGTTTGGAAAGACAGGTACTGCTGAGGAAGGCAGGAGCCTCCCTTGAAATGGAGAATGTAAACCCACCTCCCTCTGAATTATTATAATTTCGAAATTAAGAGGCTCTCAGGTAGCTATGGGAATAAGAATAAAAGTTCTTTACTAGGAATAATAAAATAAAAATATAGTGGTACAAAAAACCAACCAAACAAAAAGAAAACACCGGCAGAGTCAGAACACAACCTGACACTCTGTTGGTCAGGATGTTGGGAGCAGCTCAACCAAGTCCTCCTGCAGTAACAGATGTGGTTCTGTTGGAGCAGAGATGATCCTGTAGAAGGGTGGAGTTTTCCTCTGCAGGTCCAGTGGTGGTGAGATGAGTCCAGTCTTCCTCTGGGAATCCAGTGCAAACAGGCTGTCCTGGTGTTCTGAATCTCAGGTTTTATCCAGGTAGGAATGTTTGGCTCCTCCTTCTGGGTGGAGCATCTCCCCATGGGATGATGTAATTGTATCAGCCCTGCAGTGAGCCTGGATGGCCCATGAACAGCAGATATCCCCTGGAGGTATGAGGGATGGGTCATAGAAGAGATAAGGAACACTGCCCCACCTGGCTGTAACAGATAGCAAGAGAGTACACACTTTTGGTTACCTCAGCTTAAGACCCTGGGCTGCAGGGGCACAGCTGTCTCCCTGTGGGCTGCCCCATGGGCTGCAGGGGGATTTCAGCTCCAGCACCTGGAGCAGCTCCTGCCACTCCTTCTGCACTGACCCGGGGTCTGCAGAGCTGTTCCTCCCACATATTCTCATTCCTCTCTCCAGCTGATGGAGGTTTTCCCCCTTCTTACACACCTTAATTACTCCAGAGGCACCATCCCCATCACCCAGCCTTGGCCAGGGGCGGGTCAGTCTCGGGGCCAGCAGCATTGACTCCATGGGCATGGGGGAAGTGTCCAGCAGATTCTGACAGAAGCCATCCCTTCATCCTCCCCTACCAAACTCTGCCTGTGGAAACCCAAAACTCTGCCCCAAACTGCTCAGCAGTGTTTGAGTTCCCACCATGTGAACACCAATTTGTGACCTGCCACAGTGGGCTTAGAATTGCACGGCTTGCTTGTGATACAATTTTACTTGATGGGGGGGAGAAAAAAATTTAATTCCACTGCTTAGTTCTGCCCAGAACAAACAGATGTAGGAGCACTCCCAGAGCATATGGGTTAAATTAATGCCTGCTGTGTCCCAGCACCAGCATTTGTCTGATTTAGTGGCACTTGTTTTAAACAGTTGGAAGAGGATCCAGGCAGCTCTGGAGGTGGTTTTCAGCTGGATTCATCCTTAAACAGCAGCCTAATAAAATTCCAGTTTTATATTCAGTCTGTGCTGAGCTGCCACCAAGTTTGGGTCACTAGAGGAGGCATTCCCTGAAATGAATTGTGCAAGACACATAATAGCTGCACAATGTCCTTTTGATGATAAAATACTAAGCAGAGCTGACATTTAAATTAGCATCCCTGCATGTTTTCCAGCTAGATAATGATATGGGTAAGACAGCCAACACCTGTGGCACCGGGAGGGATCCAGCTCCCAGGGAGCCATGGCCAAAGGTTTGTCATCATCCCAAACCATTTATGTTACAGCTGATTGAAAATAGGCTCAGACAGTCAGAACCTGGCTGTCCTGGGAGGTGTTTTGGGTTAACAAGCCTGGGTTTAATTCTTTGAGCCTCATCCCTCCTGGGACTCAGTTGGCTTCACAGAGCTGAGGTCTTTGCTTGGCCCTAAAGCCTGGGGAGAAGAGGGATGAAAGGAGTGAGAAAATGAGTAGATAAGCAAAACCACAAAATCTCTTTGCTTCTAGAGAATGGGAGAATAACTAAAAGGACTAAAGGACTAAAATAACTGAAAGGTCATTATAAGGACACAGAGTGATAATTTCTCAGCATTGACTTTTAGCAGTGCCTTCCTGAACAGAACAACTCTCCTTCCCCCCTGCACCAGCATCAACTCCAGGGTCTATTCAACAGCTGAAAGGCAGAGTAGCTTTATGCTAGAAATGGTAAAATCAATGCTGTTAACCCAGCATTTTCTGATGGATTTCAGCTCAGTAGTGAGAAAGTGGCTGTGTCTAATTAGAGAGACAAGTCCTACACAACCCCAGTGCCTCCCCATGCCCTTCCAAGCACAGTGGGTGGATTTCCTCCCACAAGGTGAGGCACCAGACAGGTTGTGGAGCTTCACACTGCATCAGTTTAACTGTTGTGAGGTGCAGGAACTGTCTCCCCTCCTTTCAGCACAGTGGGGCTCATAAATATTATTGGGTATCAAGTGGGACTAAATGAATTGGCACAAACCAGCCAAGTTCCCCCTGCTCCAGCATCTATCCTCAAACAGGAGCCTGACCCTTCACCACTGCCTGATTTGATTTGGAGCACATTGAGGATATTTATGGCCCAGTGCCTTTAACCCTCATGAGACACTAAACCAAGAATACCCACACAGAGAGTTTCACTTCTCAGCCCCCTCTGGCTGTAAATCAGCTTGCTCAGTGAGTCAAGAAATCTCCCAGAGATTGTTTCTGGCTTCAGGAATCACCTTGCACAACCCTACCCCATAAACAAGGGGTGTCATTTGGAGAGGATCCTTTCAGGGCCATGTGTAGGAGACCAAAAGGATTTTTTTTGTTGTTGCTGTTTGGGGTTTTTTTTAATTTGAACCCTTTCTGTCTGCCTTTTCACTGATCCTGCCCCCCAGCAGGCCTCTCAAGATGAAAACCTGTTAGCCTTTTTCTGCAACAGGCAGGGAGATGGCAACAGCTCTCCAGTTTCACAGAAAAGACTGATTTCAGTCAACTCAAAACAAGGATGAAAAGTGGAAAATTCTGTCCCCAGTGAGTGTGACCTGGCACTGGGGAAAGCACATGAACATCAAAGTCAGATGGGTCAAAGCACTCAGCTGAGTCAATTACCATATTTTCTTAGATATGAATCACACTTCAGACAGCCTAATTCTCTCCAAAAGTAATGGCACTTGAAAGTGTGTCCTCAGACAACCCGTGCCCAGGAGGAGGCAGGCAGAGGGGCTCTGGGGAGCTGTGTCACCCACTGCTGGCTGTGCACTCAGCCCCTGCTGCTGCTGCTGCTGAGTCAGGCATTTCACTTGGGCACAGTAGACATGCAAAAATATGTGAATTTCTCTACAGCAGCGCAGTGTTTGAAAATCATTATGCTGATTTAGCAGCCTGACCCTAAGCTGCTCCATGGCAGATTTAGTAAATATAGCCAAACTAAAAGAAGACTGTAATAAACCATTAAGTGCAAATCAAATAGCTTGGTTAATCACTGTGTAACTGCAGTTTTATACAGCTGTCTGCTTCCCTGAATTGCACTGGGATAAATCTGCAGTGGCAGATTTGACCCTTTACTTCTGTGCTTCAGTTCCCTGCCTGTAAAAAAAGCAGGATAATACATTTCCCCAAGGCACAGGGCTGTTGCAAAGATACCTAAACTTAAAATGGTGATTCTCACTTATTAATTTGGTAATATGCTACTCAAAACTAGAAGAATGCAAAGAGCTAACAAAGAAAAGGCAAACTAAACCAAAACAAAACTAAGGAAAGGACTGAGCCCACAAGTCAGGCTCCAAGAAATACTGCTGTTGAGCTTGGGCTGAATGTGTGTGGGAGTGAGGGCCAAAGCATGACATCTTATTTTAATTCAACGAAAGCAATCAGTTCTCTCTGCTCAGGAGAGATAATGGAGAGCTGTACAGCTTGCTGTGGGGTGTTAATCCTAAATAAGAACCTGCTGTAGGATACAACCCTGTGCCTAGAATTGCCTTAACACAGCAAAGAGGAGTCTGGATCAGCCCTGGTCTTAGCCAGGGTACTTCTTGGCTTTGTTTCCTGAAGATTTGATGCTGCAAATGTAAGAAGTGAAGCACGTCTCTCTTCTTATTGTATTTCAAGTTTGATGTTGTGGTAGAAGTTTGCAGAAAAGGTAGACAGAGCTGGAAGGTACTGGTAGGGAAGGAGCAAGAGAAATGGGGAGCATGAAAAGGGAACAGGGATTTTTCTTCCAAAACTTCTCAGGAGAGTGATATTAATAAAGTATTTTTGTGAGTAATGTCTTGCATTGGAAGTTGAAGTCATGGGCTGTGCTGGTGAAACGAAGCTGGAGAGCCCCATGAATGCAAAGAGCGTTGGAAAAAATCACACAGGAATAAACACATGCCTTTGAAGCTTGTCAAAACAATAAAAAAAGCATTATGCTCTGTAGAACAAAATGATCTCATGGATTTTGGGATGAAAAATGGGGATTTCTGTTCTAGGGTGTTTAAAAAGGTGTGAGTCACTCCTGGACTGAGACACCAGCCAGATGCAGCCATGGAAGAGACAAAGGTGACCCACAGCCACATCACCATCAGGGGCCACTGAACACCCACCTGGTGTTCTTGGGACAAACCAGGTCATGTGTGCTGAAGAAAGAAGAAAGCCAAAAATCAAAGGGTGCAGAAAATTTATTCCTGGAATTGATAGGATATTCTAGTTTATGCAAGGAAAAAAAAAGCATTAAAATAAAATAGGTGACTGCAGCTTCTGTTTACTCTAGAAAAATGAAGTCTGAAAGGGATGAAATTGCAAAGCTGTCCTTGGGGATAAACACCAGGGAGGAGAAAAGAACTGCTTAAGTCAAAGGACAGGCCAAGCAAAAGAGAAAGTAGGTGTAAACTGCCCAGAAATAAGTAAATCCAGTCTGAAAATTGAAGGTAAAGGCTTCTTCCAGCCAGAGCAGTGAGATGCAGAAGAAGCATTCAGCCAAAAAGGGAGGAAAACCCAGCTGCTTTTAACATAGAGTTTAATGGATAACAAAGTGGAGTAGAGTGGGAACACAAACGTTTTTACAGGCTGAGGAAAGGGGGAAGGAAAGGGAAGGATGTTGGGGTAGCTTCAGCACTTAGAAGACAGTAAAAAATATAAACACTCTTCTTCTTAAATAGCTGAGCAATTTGTAAACAATGTACAGATAATCTTACTGTCAAATAATGAAGAAATGGATGTCAGATAATACAGATTTTTAAAGAAGAAATCATGTAAAGGAAATATAATCTCTCTCTCTCTCTCTGACAGGATAAAGGCCAGTGGAGAGAGGAGTAGCAAAAATGCCTCTTTCACTTAAGCCTTTTGGTAATACCTCATATGATGTCCTCATAAACAAGTGACAGAATCCAACTCAGCAAGAAAAACCCACAGAACTGGTGCAAAACTGGTGGAATAATCAGACACAGAGAGAAGTTGTCACAAGTCTGCTGTTAAAGTGATGTATTGAGTAGTTTGTCACAGGGTTTGCAGTGGGTCTTGCACTCTTCAGTGTTTCCATCAGTGAATTCCTGTTCTATTTTGTTGCTGCTACAAGACAGAAAAAGTTGCTTTTTGAGATGAACAAGTATGAGAAAAATTGGTGTGGACAAGTGCAAAATAATAACCCTCAGTGAAAATCAAGTTAGAGAGAGAAAGAGGATGGGATCCAACTGCTTAAATCCCTTCTGCTCAACACAGTACCCAGGAGGCTTTGAATATCCAACCAGGATCAAGTTAAATATGCTGGTGCTGCTAAAAAAGCCAAGCACCACATAGGTCCATATGAGACACAAATTCCTTGGCTCTTAACCACTGGTAGTGCCTTGATTCTCTAGATTTGAGTGGTGCACATGAAGATGTAGATCATATGTAGACAAGTAGAACTAGAAGAACTTATAGATGTTTGCAGGTCATGTCCCCTGCAAGAAAAGTTGACAGAAGTGGGGCTGGTCATACTGATGAGGAGAGGAGAGAGAGAGCAAACACACTCTGCTGCAAAGAGAATGATCTATTCTTGCTGCCTCTGACAGAGGAGTGAGAATGAATCTTGAATTATATCAAAAATTACAGGGTAGGCATTTATGATAAATAGTCTAATGAATGGTGAAGGATTTGAATTCATTATCTGGGTGATCTGTGCTCTGCTTCAGTTATTTGAAGATAGACCAGGAAGGAAGAATGTGAATGGTGATCCTGGTGAAAGATTGTGTGACAATATGAACAGCTACTCAAATCCCTCTTTTTCTCTGTTTTCCAGGTTCTGGTGAAATGGTCTATGCAATAGAATTTCTTGACAATACAGGCAATATGACTTGAGGTCCAAACACCAAAGTTTACTTTGATATACACCCACACATGTCATTCCTGCATCACCCTGACATATGTTGCCCTGAAATCCTGTGGTCTCTTATTCTTGCAGAGGTTCGCAACTGGAGTTCTGAAAGCTCAAGTGTGAAGCTTTTATGTCTTTTGGCAGGATTAATAAAATCCAGTTATTCTTCGGCACTTAATTGTGAAAATTTTGCATCAGAAGGAAGTCGTGGTCAAAGGATTATGGTATAACAGAAAAATAATTAGTATATCTCTTGGCTTTTTTAATTTGCACTTAATAAATATTTGGATTGTTTAGGACTAGGAGGATATTTATTTCTTAGGCAGAACTTTGTTTCCAGGTCAAAGGGTAGCTTCTGAACACTAAGCCAAATCAGAAGTTTTGGGTTTGGGCTTGGTTTTTTTCCCTCCCAAAAAAACCCTCAACCATCTTATGAATGGAAATACACAGACAAATGAGTGGTCATGCATAGTTTATAACATTTGCTTTAACACAGGTGAATCCCAGGCTCATTTTTTCTCTCCTTCTGACTGAATGCTGATTATCTGACCTTTCTCACACGAACAAAGTGTGGCAGGAGAAGTTGATGTAGCCTCGTAGCTCTGCCTCACCACCCCACTCATCATATCAGAGTTCACTCTTTGAGCAGTTTGGGGCACCAGCCCTTATGACTGTGGAGCTGGTTTTGCAATAATTTAGTGCATCTCTGATTATCAGACCTTCAGAGAGGTGACAGATGCCAGTTCTGACTCCCTTCTGTCTCCCAGTCCTGTACCAGCAGGAGGAAGGTGATGTCCTTTCAGAGCCTGCCATGAGAGGGGAAGGATTTGGAGCATCTTCTCCCTGTTTATCTAATTCTCTTTCCTCACCTCCCCCCCTAAATGCAATTCTTTGGTATAATCTAAACAAGGGAACTGCAATAAACAGTTTCACAGCACGACTATAATCTATTTAAGTCATTTTAAAGCCAGCAGATGTTTTACAGCTCAAGATTTTCAGTGCTGTTTCTTTACAGACTTCTGCTACTCTGCAGGTGGCTCAAACTAGGCCAGTGACTGCAGACAATTAAAACTTGATACCTTTCATTAGCAGTCACCAGGTCTCCAGGTCACTCTGGTGCTTAAATGCAGTTTCTGTCACAATTCACTCAGGGCAGGTCAAACTGTGATGGACCCTGCTCAAAGCCATCAGAGCCAGCCAGCTGTGACCTGCTGCCTGTGGTCACAAGGAGACAGAAATAAACTCCCTGATCCCTTCAGTGACCTCTGGGTCTGGCAAAACTTAGCAAAGTCCTCTGCACCAGATTTGAGAGATGCTCCAGAAATCTGCTTCTCTTCAATGCCTGCTTGGATCCACCTGTGAGTATTAGCATCTGCTGATTACCACTGCACCAGCAGCATTTTGGGTCACAGAATCCTCTGCATTTCACAGGTTTCACATCCATTCCACTGCCTTCCTACCACTTCACCTCTCATAAACTGCAATGCCAATTTTCAGGGTCACTCCTGGCATTCCATGACATGCTGGCCTCTCTTACATGGAAATCCTCAGGTTCAATGAAGGATCACTTGCTAAGGACATGCATGAAGCTCAGGTCAAGCATTGCTGTAGGAAGAATTGATTTCCTGATGTAGTGGCCTCTGGCTTTGGGAATTTTATCAGGGGCAGGGACATGCCATGGGTCAGATGCAAATAAGAACTCAGCCAGATCAATGGCATCACACAATGATCTGCAAATCAGATCCTGGAGTACAAGGACACACAAAACAATGATTGAATTTAACAAGGACTTCAAAATGTAGATAAAGCAGCATAAATCTGGTTTAAATGTTACTGGCTTCACTATGCTGCCCACATGCAGAAAACACCAAAGTAAACCATTTTGTTTGCCGTGTCATATTTAATGTAAACACCAAATACTACTTGTTTCAATATTTCATTGTACTCTGCAGAGGTCTGAATCTGTAATTTTGTGTTCTAAGCCAACTGAGTCGGAATTTATGAGTAGGTTTTTAGTAACGATCTGCCAAATGTGAAATGATTGCGCTGGTTGTTTAAATGAAGAAGGAGTGACCCTTTTGTGTGTGCTTTAACTCAGCCTCCTGTGCTGCCTCTCCAATAGAGGACTGGAGCATGGAACAGCCATGCTGTCTGTAATTTCTCCCTCAGGCTCCCCCCTGGTATTTAGATTTCAGCTCCTTGATTTTAAAAGGTCACTTAACAAAAAGAGAATGCCACATTATTCATTCCTCCCCACCTCCCTGGCTCATACTGTCTCTCCACTCTTTGTGGAGATACAAAGAAATTAGCAGCCAGTGCTTGTTTAAAAACAGTGCCTGAATCTGAATACGAAGAACTTTTGACTCTCGTTTTTTTACTCATTGTGCTCTTGTATTGTGTTAGAGGGAGATCTTTCCTGAAATACAGCTGTTATCACCCCACCCCTCCCATCTTTTCCCAGGCATCTTCTGCACACTTGCATTGAACTCTGTGTGCCACAACTCTTGCCAAAGGCAAGAGTCACTGGAAGCCCTTGTCACTGCCAGCTGAAATTGCCGTGGCCCACTGACAAAACAGTTCCGTTGACTGGAGTCCTTGGCTTCCAGCTCACTGCAGGGAAAATGTTATTGTAAACCTTCCCAACATACAAGGGATGCAGCCAAGTTATGGTGAGATAACTAAATATGCTGCAGAAAGAAGATGGCTCTACTAGAGAAGCCCTTCATCTTCCTTTGGTGGAGAGATCAAAGCTGATAGTCTGAGTGGCTCCATCCTTGTGGCCTTTGAATCCCATCAGGGAATGGGCCCAGCTGGAGCTGCCTGGTTCATCGTGCTCACACTGCTCACAGCAGCACTGTCCAGAGTGGGCTGGCCACTCCATGCTCCACCTCAGATCTCTCAGCCCTGTCTGGAGTCCCTGCTGATCCATAATTGCTAATTGCCTTTCTCCTCACAGTACCCAAAAGTGGAGGGCTGGGATCTCAGTGGGGTTTTCATGGCACGACATCAGTCAGGGCTGCACATCCCCACTGGGGGCATGACCAGAGGCTGACCATGGGCAGGGGACAGGGCCATGCTGAGACCCTGCCCAGGGCACAGGGAGCCCAGCTGACGTGATCTGTGTCTGCACTGCGTGTGTGGCACTCACAGGATGTTCTGCTCATTCTTAAAGATTATCTCAGTTAATATCCTGCTGTCAGGGGAAGCAGGGGAGAGAAAACCCTATGCTCCTGCTATCATTTCTCCTCAGTGCTAGCTGCAGAATTAGGATGTGTGTGTTACTAAGAGCCAGCTTATCTGCAGCAGCACTTCAAAACAATTTCCCACATCTGGTCATCTTGTGCTTCAAGGCTATTCACTTATTTAAGTATCTTTTAGCAACCAGTATCTCTCAGGCAGGGAGGATGCCTGTATTTTAAGCAAGTTTCATTATTTCTTTGCTATGTGGTGTAAGCTCTAATATGCTCACTCGGGGAGACTCTGGTTGGAGATAAATCAGGAAATGCTTCCAGAAAAAACTGTCATTTCTGCTTTCTTGTCATTGGTTCTTTATTGTAAATCTTATTTGTTACAGCTCCCTGCAGCAATTTCTTTACCAGGATTGCTTTCTGGTGAACTTCTTGCAGTGAACTTCAGCTGCCACAGAAATTGCTCATCACATCTGCATTCCTGTGTCATCTGCACCCCGCTGTGCTAAAGCTGCTGGGACACTGAGGGCTCTAAACGTTGCCTGGTTTTCTCCAGTCCCTGTTCTCTTGCTTGTACACTGCGGGGAAACACATAAAACTGCATGTTCTTCACAAATAATACAGAGCCCAGTCCAAATCCTGTAAACCTAATGGAAAGCCACATCCAAAGGACTCTTAATGCTCCTTACTCCACCAAGAAACAGCTCTGCCCTTCACTAATGCTGATTTCAGTGGGAATAAGTGCATGTGTAAATTTTTTTATTAAAAGGGGCACTGTGTCTGTGTGTCCACCATGACACACAGTGGCAGTGCCATGTCCCTGCTATCCCCAGAGACAGAAGAAGAGCTGAACTGCTGCCACAATGGACAAACTGCAAAGGGAAATGGAGTGAAGATGGTGAATATGCCAAGAACAGGCCAGGGGATACAACTCCAGCCCAGCAGTTATTGCTGTTCCTTCAGAGCATGGAATCACAGAACACTTTAGGTTGGAAGGGACCCTTAAAGGCCATCTAGGCTAAGCCTTCTCAGGCTGGGTTTTAGGCTAAAGTCAAGTCAGCCTCTTATAAGTGGAATCCTTCCAAGTTCATTTGGTGTATGAGACATCCCCCAAAAGAGACATTTGTCTTCTTTAAGGGGGCAATTCCACAGTCCCTTTCTTCCACCCAAGGCTCTGGGTGCTGGTATTATTTCAAGATCCCTCTGCCTCAGCCAATTATTCCTTTGTCTTTCTTTTTGTCATTGCTAGATATTCTTTGACTGTGGAATATCCCAGAAACTGGGCTGGCTGAAACAAAAGTAAAATCTATACACTTCCCCCCACAAAAGCCTCAAAAAACATCAGGGGGAATTCTCTTCCAGCTGAATTCCCCATCCAGATTCCTAATGGAAATGATCTTTAGCACAAGGAGCAGGCAGGATTGTACCAGCCAAAGGGAAGAGGGGTAATAGGATGGCTTATTTTCTACACCAGCTGAGAGTGATGTATTAAGGAGACTTTAAAACAGAATCCTAGAGCAGATGAAATAAATCTCCCTCTGGAAAACACTCTAACAACAGCAGAGGAAGCCCACACAGACTCTTTCAGCTTGAACAATTAAAACTTCAATGTCTATAATGAGGTGAAATGGATCCCGCACAGGAGAAAGAAGATTTCCAAGCCATAGAGGCACATTCACATTGGAGCTGTGCAAAGCCACCGCTGCAAATTGAGGATAACCCAGAAAACTTAACCAGCTGTTTCATAATTCTGGAGTTTGGACCAGCCAGCGCCAGCAAGCTTCCTCCTGAACATAAAATAACTCTCTTAACTGCATCAGCTCCAGTTGGGAGTGATGGAAGGGGAACACAGCATGTCCCTGTTCAGATCCATGGCAAAGCTGGTGTGAAAGGATAGGCTGTACTGGTGTGGCAGGAAATCAGACAGAAATAGGACAATTATTATTTAAAAAAAAAAAAAATGCTCTTTCCTCTGGAGTTTTCCCCTTCTCACTGGACTTTATATAAGGAGCTGCTCACTCTGAACCAGAGGCAAAGCTCAGGCTGTCAGAAGACCTCCTGCCTGCTGAGTCCAGGGAGACATGGAAGACACATCACCACAATAGCAGTGATGGTGTTGTAAAGGCTTTCAGCTTTTCCCCCTAAAGTAAATGCTTTTTGAACTCAACCGAAAAGGTGCAGAAGTGTTTCAAGGGTTTTGTGTGAACAAGCAGCAGCCAGGAACTTCAGTAGAGGGCTCTTAAGAGATCTGAGAGGTGCTCAGAGTCCAGAGATGCAGCTCCTCCTCCTCATCCCCCAGACTCACATGGGTGTGAACTTGGGAATACAGCTGTAGCATTCTATTAGATATCATAGAGGATTAAATCTGCCAAAAATTTAGTGATCTGGGTCAGGGACAAGGGAAGCAGAAGGAGGAGGGTCAGCCAAAAAATGAAATATACATCCCAAACTCAGGCTGTACCCAAGCATTTGGACTGCAAGAGTTTGTGCTGTGCATGTTTTTGCAGTTAACACTGTCCAGACACCAGTTCAGAGTTTGCTCCATTATCCATTAAACCTTGGTGCTCCTCCAGGCTTCAACACCCTAAACATGAATCCAAGTCCACAAACACAGTACAAGTTCACAGGGACCAGAGCACATGCAAAATGCACAGAACAAGAGAAAGACCTTCAGCAATTCCCTTGTCCTTTCCTTTCTTGCAGACCTTAAATTCTTTCCCTATTAAAAATACTCTCAGTGTAGTGCCTTACCCTGAGAAAAAAAACTTCTGTCTATCAGCTTCAATCCTCCTGAGATGTGCATGATGCCCTTTCATTCCAGAACTAAAATTGGTATATTTTCTGGGAGATCTAGTTTGATGCATGCATTTCAAAAAATAAACAAAAACAGGGAGAAAATAAGCCAACTATTTAGCCTTTTTTAGGGTGAAAGGCGTGGAAAGAGTATACTGAAAATCATAAAAGAAGCCTGGACCCTGAAATAGGCAGTATTAATCTCAGAGTTTGCAATTTAGGATTGATTTAGAGGTATCAGACTTAATAAAGGACCTCATTGCTGCACTCATAAGCCCATGTGCTCAAGATTGAGGCAGCATAAAGCATTTCTTACTGAGCTGGGGTTATCCTAGGACAGCTTGAGGACATTCAGGCAGGATCTGGTCAGGGCTGTGGATACCCCAAGTGCAGTGAAGTTGCTCCATCTATCCATCTTTATGGTAACATAAAGAAAGGGGGTGGAACAAGGAGTGGGGACAAATTTTCAGGCAGAGGGAGTGGACAAATTTCTTTTAACTCCAAATTTTGGTGTTAAAAATGAAAGCAAAGTAGAACTGATGGAGAAGGGTGGCTGACACCAGACTGGAGCATTTGCCCTCTCTTTCTGAAGAAAACAGGATGAAGGGAGCAGTTAATTTTTTCCTCCATGGAAGACCTTTGAAGAAATTAATAGTTTAACAATATTGTCCTCATCAGAGACAGCTGGTGGGTTCCTGTAAGCCTTGCTTTATGCAGACACCAAGAGTATTTGCAATGGCATGGGAAAGAAATCAGTCCTGAGCCTAAGTCCTCCTGCAGCACCCCAGAATTACTGCTGATGGCAAATGACAGCAGGGGACACTCCTCAGAGAAGTATGGGCTTGTCAGAGCAAAAATTATTTCAGGAAGCATCTAAACAAGGAAGGCTAATGCTCTTCTGTGAGAGGGTGAAAAATAAGACCAAGTCAGAAATATTTTAAAGCACATTCAGTAGAGTCTGAGCTTAGTGCAGGGAGGTCATAGCCCTTCTGAAGGGACTGGAACCAGCAGAGTCATCTGTAAAGCAATGTTTTGTAGAGCTTGGCTCCCACAGCCTGCAGGGATTTGAAGCACATTACAGGAGTTCATTTCCTGAGGACAAACATAATTCATTACCCCAATACCTTACCCTAATATTTCTTGGTCTAATTCCATTTCAGGCTTGAGTCCAGTGGAATTACATTGGCACAGGAAAGAAGCTTCAGACTAACAGGTTTCCTACTGCTAAAGGATAAAGAGGCAAAAATATTCTGCCTTTTCCATCTTTTTCAAAAGTGCTTGATCCAGAACTGGCAGAAGTCAACAGGGAGTATTTCCATGGACTTAGCAGATGTTGGATCATAACATCCCTGGGAACTGGAGCACTTCACTCATTTACCAACCACTTCCTTATGACAGATAAAGGAACTGCAAATACCTGAATTTATGGTGAAAGTTCTCACCAGTCGTAAAATGCAAAAAAACTGAAAAGCTGCAGCAGCTCCTATAAAGTTACTGTAGCTGAAGTTGAGATTGTTGCTTTGGGGTAAATAATCTCTGTGTTGTCTTTAGCAATTTCGGGTTTTAAAATTATGTAGTACTTTTTCCCCTTTTCGTTCCATAAACAAAAAAGCTGTTGTTCTGTAACAGGCTTTTTGGCAAGTAATGAGAACAAGGTAAAAAGAAAGTTAAATATTGCTCCATTCCCCTGGCAGCATTATTTGAATGTTCCCAACATAATTAATGTCAAAATACCTTGGAGTGAAATAACAGCAGTTTTTTCTGGTATCAAGAAGGGTTGTTTTCTCTTGCTTGCCTCGCTTAAAGGCTTGAACGGAGGAATGGGGATTCAAGGACAGGTCCTGCTAAGTGGGGATTGTGTGGAGTCCAGAGGCAGAACAAGCAGGACAGGGCTCAGAGAGAAGCTCTGTAAGGTGGGTGCTGTGGGTGGGTTTGCTTTGGCTCTGTCCTCAGCATGAACTCCTGTCCTTGAGGGAAAGGGCTCTCAGGTTTTAGGTTTCTCTTTCTGACCTGAGATTCCAGGCTGGTGGTTCGAGAGGGTTCGAGGGGGTGTTTTTCCCTCTCCGACCTCTGAAGGTTTTAAATCTGATGCAACATGAGAATGAAGTGGAGTCTCAAGGCCTCGGTTTTCTTGGTTTCTCGCATTGTTTATTAATTCTTATCCTACAAGTTCTTTGTGTCCAGCCAAGGTGTTCACAGCAGCTCGGACACGATATGACTCCCCCTGTGATGGGAGGTCACTCTGCTTTTATTCAGATAACTATATGGCTATTATTTACCGTTCCATACCAATGCCCAGTAACTATACTAGAAGGGTCTACTTTGACCCAATCCTATCAAACTATCTTGTGTCCACGTCACTACAGAAGATGGATGCCAAAGAAGAACAAGAAGAACCCAGGGTTCCACCCTAATTCCTCCATCTTGTCCCCTTGCACCTACATTCTAAAAATCCCCAAACTACAAAACTTTCTACACGGTGATTAGTTACACTACTATCTTGTACACATTTGTGACTTGTAATTCCTCTCTCAATGTTGGAAGTTTTTCTCACGGACCAAAATCAAAGACTGTGTCTTCCTGGGCTCTGTACCAGGCAAGCCCCCTGCACAGACCCCAGACCCTCTTCCTCGGGTGTCAGGTCTCTCTGCCAATGTCTGTGACCTTCCCAGGGCACTCAGAGGGATGCCCTGGACTCCGACAAAGGGCTCAGGGTTTGTAAAGTCCTGCCAAAGCACTTTTCAGGGAAAGGCTCAGAACGGGAAATGGGTGGTGCTGCCCAGCAAGGACAGACAAACCACCAGAGTCCCTTCTCTCTGAGTTGTGCAGGAGGGGGAAAGAAAACAAAATCCTAAATCTATTTATATATGAGAGCTATCTGTGATAGGAGATATTCTCAAGTCCATCTCTGCCTGGTTGGAAAGAGATAAATGACTGTGTGTCTTCCACCTCCCCAGGCAGCTGTTCAGCAGGCTGCCAAAGCAGCCTGCAACAAAATTTCCCTCATCTCCCCAGCTCAGGTTGTCCCACCGAGTGTGATAATTAAATATTAATTGAACCAGAGACCTGTGTGTGAGAGAGAGAAAGGATAAGAAATGCTCTCGGGAACAGCCTCACAGAGAAAGGGGGAGGAAGGGCTGGCAGGGGCTGCCCTGCATCAATACCTGCCCTGCCTGCAGGACCAGAGCTGGGTCTGCATCCCTTCTGCAGGTGAACACTCCAGCAGTGATGCACTCTGGTGCCCCTGCAAATATACCCCTGGGAGGGCAAACAGAGCCAAAGGTTTGCCACCAGCAGTGGGAGGAGATGCTGAAATGGTTGTGGCTGGGGAAAATGCTCAGAGGCAGGAGGGGATGTCTGCCAGCACAGCTCCCAGTCTGCAGGGAGAGGTTACAGTTATGCTGCCTGCACACTGCAGGGATGCTGTGCTGCCAGCCAGGGAGATCTGCAGTGGAGTACCCTCCACGGTGAAATATTGCAGCTGTGCTATACACAATATTGCTACTCATGCAAAACTTTTTAGAGCTGGAAGTTTAAGAAAAGAGGGAAAAAGCAGCTTGGTCTGACGTCAAAGTAGGGTAAAAAATATGAGCCAGGGGTGATCAGTGCTGGGATGGGAGGTGTTTTTTTCCCCTCGAAGGCTCTGTCAGGTTTGTGCAAGATTTGGAGCTCATGAAATTGTACACTCGTAACTCCAGGCAAGGAAATATTTTGGAGCTCACAGAGCATCCAGGCAGCAAAATAAAGGCTTGGTTCTGGCAAGGCACACTCTGGATTCATTGCCACAGGTAATGCAGCCACTAACACATGCCAGTCACTTGGGGAAAAAGACAAGCAAAGCAAACAGCCCTTATTTTTAGTTCACAGTTTAGTTAGCAGCCAGTTCACACTACTGCATAGCCAGTGCAGCATTAAACACGGGGTGGGCTGCAGGTTTGTCTCTGGGGAATGGAGCCAGATTTCTGTTATTTCAGGAGTAAAGGCACACCATGCTCTACCTTCCAGGATGAGACAGGAAGGGTAACATGGGGACAGGCTCGATTTTATGAAGATTACTTTCATCTGGATTGTAGGAATGCTGACAAAAAGAGGCATCAGCATTCCTTAGTTGCAGAGCAAAGTCTTATTATTTGTCAGGGACTTGTCTGAGTTTCAGGTAATGAGAGCTGGGAGTAACTTGATATCAGTATTGTTGCATTTAATATGTGTATTTTGATAGTAAAAGAGCAAGCACTAGCACTGCTAGTAGTATGAAACCTCACAGGCTCATAACTACAAGGGTGCTGCCTTTACCACAGCACTAACAATAGAAAGCACAAAGTGCTTTACCTTAAGTGCACAAAAGGTAAAAATGAAAGAAGAAACTTGATTTTATATTTGCAGAGTTTAGAGTTACAGCTGAAGAAATTTAAGGGATGTTTGGTTGCACCGTTACTTTTGATGATCGTGAATGAATGAAATAGCCTCTGCATTAATCCCTTCTGAAAATACAAAGCTTTCCTATGCCTTATATTTCTTCAAACTTTTAATGCAAAACAGATCCTTAGAAAAATATTCAGACAAACATAAATACAAGCTGGTTTTTTTTCTTTGATGCATCCATGCAGCATCAGTATCTATAAATTTACATTATAGCTCTACTGCCATCAAGTGATGAAAAGATGTTTTAGTGAAGATATCAAAGAGAAAAAAAAAAAAAAGAAATCTGTGTAAGTTACAGAGCTCTTAAATAGATATGAGACATATTTAATATCCACCCCTGCCTTTTCCCCATCCATGTTATCAATGGTTACCCATGGGGAACCAAAAAATTCTTTGTGAACTGCAGCCTGAGTAGAGGCGGAGTGTAATTAAAGTGCCTGTCAAGATTTAATTATTGTTTGTGGGTAGCATAGGTGAAAAAAAATCCACAGGCATGTCCTTTCGTTCCTTTTGAGTCATGTAACATGGTGAGGAGCAATAAAAGCAGCTTCTTGGTGCTGTCAGCAGAGCTGTCACAGCTCAGTACCCCTATCTGCCACTTCCCTTTCCTTGGTTGCCCTTGGCTTTAAATTAAAAGTAGATAAAGACTACACATAAGGAAGAAGTTGTTGACAGTGAGGATGGTTAAGCTCCTCAGGCTCAGAGCCCTGTCCAACCTGACATCTGATGTTCCCATGGATGGAGTGTCCAGAACTTCTCTGGGCAACCTGATGTAGCTGAAAGTGTCCCTGCCCCCAGCAGGAGGTTGGACCAGATGGTCCTGAAAGGTCCCTTCCAACCCAACCCATTCTGTGCTTCTATAGCTGGGTCCAGAACAGGATATGTCTAGAGCATAATTCAAAAAGTGAGGGACAGCAGGATGGAATGTGTGAGGAGTCACATCTGGAAGGGTTTTCTAGCAGCTGCTGCAGAATTTGGGGTTTTCCATTGAGAGAGATACCAGTTTAGGAAAGCCAGCTCTCTGGGATTTCCCCACAAAGGTGGTGACTGTGGTGCAGTCCCTTCCTTTGCACTTCAGTGGCTCAATCTCCATGGTGACTTCAAAACAGGTCTGCCACCTGACATGGACTCTCCAACCTCCTCAATGATTTTGGCATCAGTGACAGGGAAGGGAAATTGCTGACTCCTAACACAACACCTCACTGCACGCACATGGAAAAATACAGTTTTTGTGGGGCACCAAAGGCATCTTTGCCTTCTTGCAGAACCATTAAGGTTGGAAAAGACCTCTAAGACCATCAAGTCCAACCATTAACCCAGCACCACTCTGTTCACCACCAAACCATGTCCCCAAGTGCCACATCCACACATTTGAAACAATTCCAGGGATGGTGATTCCACTGCTTCCCAGGACAGAAGGTCTCAGAAGTGTTCCTTTTATTCCTAAACTTGATTAACAGCTGATCTTCAGCCAAGTTTTGCTACACCTCCAGCTGCTGTAGATCCATAGGACCTGAACTGGAAGTGCTCTGGGCTCATGCACAGGAGTCCTATTTCTGGAAACTGCAAATATCTCTGCTCGATACAAATAAAATACATATCAGGGACTACTTGAAGGTGAGAACCCCAAACCAGACTTTTTGCAGACATAAACTCAGTTTAGAATAGGACTAAAATGGGATGTATTTTACAAGTTTGTTCTGCTTGGTTGTGAAGGTATTACATACTATTAGAAATGAGCTCACCACAGGTTGCATTGTGTGAAAGATAAAGGGAGGCCATTCAAGAAGAAAAAAAAAAAAAACTCTTGGGTCCAGGGCTCAGTTCCTAAATGGTCAGGATTAGGTTATTTCTTTGTAAAACACTTTGAATTCCTATGGAATGAAAGGCAAAATACAGAAGCACAGACCCTGGACAGTGAGTCAGATTGCATGAAGAAATAAATCAGAAGGGGCTCTAATGGCTCTGAGCCCTTTGGGGGATTAGTGGCAAAAACAGCATTTGCCATCCAGTAGAATCCAGTAAACTACTGAAGCCAAAGCAGATGTGACAAGAGCTGAGCTAACCATTTTGGGAGACATAAAGGCAAATAATAAATAAATAAAGCAGAAAGACTAATAATGGACTCAGGATATTTGTTCCAATAGCCCAGAACTTTGTTTGGAGCACAGCATCATCCGAAGAGACATTTATGGACTTAGGCAGCTGAATATCAGGTCTGCCTGTCATGCCTCGATCAACATAAATGGAGAAGGGAAACAATGTGAACACAGGATAAAAAAGAAGGATGGAGACAGCACAAGGCAGCAAACAAGACTGTTATTTCACACTTTCTCCTCCCATATTTTTTATTTCTTTTCTGTGGACTCCTGTCAAAAGGAGGGTATATTTTATGAGCTAGGAGATGCTATATACCTGAGTGAAGTTCCAAGGGGAAAGGAGTATTCAAACACTTGGACCTATAATTTATTATTTAATATGTATGTAAACACACAGTGACACTATGAACATACAAAAATCTACATGTTTATATATATATATATATCAAAGAAAAGTTTGAATGGGGATAAATACAAATACACATACATCTCAATTTTAGATAATTTACTTTCAACAGTCAGTGATTTCCAAAAGGCCATTTCCATGCTAGCAATGTAGCCTTTTCTTTGGAGGGCAGCAAGTTAGACAGGAGAATAAAAGTTCAATTAAGAGCCTGCTTGCCTGTGACTGATAATGGTTTTGACATTTGCAGAGTCTCCTGACAACAATGCCAGAGCAAAGTGGGGAAAAGGAAATCAAAGAACAAGTTCTTTGCAGATGGAGATGAGAGGGTTCAAACATCTGAGGCTTTGCACTCCTGGCCGCAGAAACAACCTTTCCCTCCACACGAGGCTGTGTCAAACATTTCAACTTTCCAAGGAGAGGCGTTGAACTTTCTGAATAAATTCAGCAGCTTTGAGGGGGCCTGGCTGGAAGGTGTTAAAGAAAGAGAAATGTTTATTTTACTAAGTGCCCTGATCAGCACCAGTGCCTCAAGCAGAGAAAGGAAATGACCAGCTGATCACCAACCTAAGCTTTGCTTTTGAACTTGTCAATTAAAGTAGCATCCTTGTAATCTAAGATCCAGAAGGTAAATTCCCACAGGCCAGGCTGGGGTTCCCAGCACTCTGGGCATCAAAGCTGCCTCAACTCCAGCTCTTGACTGGGGCATCTGAGTCTGATACCATCTGCTCTTCTCTGTGGGAGTAAACACAGCTGCAGTTTCAGGAGTAGTTAAGATTAGATAAAGTTCAGTGGCTCTGCCTGCCCAGGATAAAACCAGTGTTGCCTCTTTGAATCTGGATGCTCTATTTGCTTCTGCAAATGCATTTACTGAAAAGGTTCATATTTGCCAGAGAATGTCCAAACCTCAGCCACTGGCCTTTGAGAAAATCTGAAGTTTTAGTGCCTCCTCTGCACACCTATACAAAGAGTTGACATGAAATCTATTTCAATTTGCAAAAGGATTAGGGAGAGGAGAGGAGAGTTTTTTTAAAAAAAGATTATTTTAAAACTCAGCTTAATGGATCAGAAGCATCCAGAATCAGAGCCCCTTCCTTATTCAGACTCCTGAGCCAACAGGAGCCAATTGCTCCAGCTGGTGGCTGAGGTGGGCACAGAGCAGCAATGAGTGAAGACTGAGTGGGAAGAGTGACCAAATGACCTTCCAAAGCACAGAAAAGTGCCCTCATGCATCATGTCAGGGCTCCAGCTGATTTAACTTGACCTCTGTAATAGGATCAGGCCAGGGCTGCTTTAGGGGTGAGTGCCACCACACACACTGGGAAGTGTGCCATTCCCTGGGGGTGCATCACCCTTCCTGGCACTATTTAGAGGTACATTGTCAGCTCATTGATGTCTTCAGTCCCTTGGGCCCCTCTGAAGCCTCTCTGCACCCCAGACCCTTCCCACAGCAGGCAGCTGAAGCAGAGACTCTGACACAGCTAATGGTCCCCCAAGCCGTATTTCAGAGGGGTGAATGTCCTCACATCCAGGCAGCAGGGTTTATTCCACCTTCAAAACTTTATGAGAGCTCCTGGCTTCTAACTGTGGTGTTTCCCTGGAGTGTGATGTGGCTGGTAAGCAAAGCAAGGAGAGGAGACCTGCTGCTGCAACATGTCAGAGAGATTTACCATTAGCTCAGGAGCTCCAGGCTGGTGGGTTTGGATGTGAAGAGCCAGGCTTCCAGTCTCAGAGGTGCAGGGCATGGTTATTTTGCTGTTTATAGCTCATTATTTTATTACCCTAGGCCTGTGTGGAGGGTACTTTTCCATGTCTGTCTTTCACATGGCATTTAACGTGACACAAAAGGGCAATTTTGGACAGGGAAAGTGGAGCCATCAAAGGACTTGTCAGGTCCTTTTTAGCCAGTGGATGGATTTTCCATCAGCAGAACCTGAGTGTGTCTGTACGAGCAGGCAGTACAGGCATGAGGCACACACTTGCATCATTCACACATCAATATGCTTCACCCCCTGTTCCCAAACCACAAGGATCATTCAAATCTCTGCTCAGCACTCAGCTGCAATAATTCAAATTGCTAACGCAGAGGAGAAAGGAGGGTTTTGAACAAAACCCCAGCTCCTTCAGCTGACAAAACCACGCTGTCCTGACCTCTCCTATTTGCTTCCCTGTCTTTGTCATTCAAGGCTGTCTAAAAAACACTTAAAGAGCAAGAAGAGAGAGGGGAAATGGGAGTCCTTCAACATAAGTTTGGTATTCCTCTGCTGTCATTAAAAAGATTTATTCAGGGGTACTAACAAGAGTGTCTAGGAGGGTGAAGTGCTGCCTTTGTGGAGAGGAGCTCTACTACCAAAGGGTTGCAAAAAGAATGGAAAACACTTGAATTTCAGTCCTAGCTCTATCCATGCTTATAGCATCTTACTTTCCCTCTAGGTTTTTTTCAAAGCAGGGATTTCTTAAGGCAAACAAAGTACATAACATCCATAACACAGACAGATACATGAAGCAGTCAGACAATGCCCATGCTGGAAAGAAAACATGCCCATACCAACACAGGCAGTCCAGATTCCTATAAAAGCAGAAACACAACTGTAATCTGTTCAAAACCTGCCCACAGATCTCCTTCTTTCAAAAGAAAACAAAGTTATAAACAACAAAACTGAACACAACAATTTGTGTAGAACCAAGGTGTTATATTTGAGGATGTGCCTGTATGGTTTATTTTTATTTTTCTTGTCATGTGCTGTTAGCAAAGTACAAATCCACATCTTGGGCAACAGCAGGTGGAATTTCTATTTTAGCACAATTTAAGCTCATTAGAGAAAAGAGAGTCCAGCTTGAAGTTTTGCAGAGCAATTCAAGAAGCAAATAGAAAGAGAGGAGAGCAGCTGATGTGAATCAGGCTATGGGCCTGTTATTGTCTATGAACATAAAACAGAAAGAGAATGACACTGAATATGGTAAAGTCCCCCAGTTGTGCTTGTTAAATGTTCACAGATGTGTCATCTTTGTGCACATTTTTGCTCTGATCAGTTTAAAGTGACTCCTCTAACACAGGATACAAGGTTTTCCATGAGAGGCTGCACTGATTCCTGTGCTGAGTTACTCTCCTCTCTCCACCCCTCTCACAGTCTGGCCAGAGTGACGTGAACTCCATTCCTGACACTCGTATTGAAGTACTAAAAAGGATGTGCATTTCAAAAGGCTTCCTATTCTTCTGGGGAGTGGATAAACAAACACACTGACTTGTTACAGCAAATACTTTGTACCTATTGGGATGTTCATCTCACACAAGATATTGGCAAAACGACAAAGCAGGATGAGGTCATTTTCTGAAGTGGTGTCTGTCCTGGGGAATTAAAAGGAGAGAGAAAAATAAGAAAGTTTAGTTTTCTTGAAGTTTATCTTAGTACAGAAAAATGAAATTTCCTGGGGAATGCAAAAGTTTGCTTTGAGACAGCTGCAAGGGGACTGCAGATAGCTCTGAAAGACTTTGGACAAATGTGTAGATTTTTTTTTAAAATGACAAAATATTAACTCCTGTCAGATATATCACTAGGCAAGAAATAATAGGGGCCAGGTCTTCTTCAGATTGCATCTTCTCACTAGTGCATCAAGGTAGGACTGATTCCAGAAGAGTGCACCTGGTGCTGCAAAATAAAGGAGGGAAAAAAGAAAACACTACACACCTGTGGGTGTTGAAAAGCCTTAACTGGAAAGAAAGGTACACAGGAGTGTCCACAGTCTTTGCCATGACTGACAGAAAGAGAGAAAAATTAAAAAATAAAACCAACCAGAAATCCAATTTGCTGAGGTGGAAGGGGAAATTGTTGTAGACAGGAGGTTTAACTTACACATCTGGTTTGAAATCCATTTGGTGTATCTGGTAACCCCTCCTGCTCTCCCTGAGTCTCTTTTCTGTGAGCACCACATCACACTGAGCTGGGAAGGGTTTTCTGGCTTTCCAGTGAAGCATCTCACTAAAACCTCACTGATTTCTCTTGCAGTACATGTGGCTGCAAAGAAACACCCACTGGGCTCCACCAACCATGGACGAAACACCTGCTGTGCTTCGGTTCCCAACACCAGACCCAAATTTCTACCTTTCCTTTGGTCTCAGTTGGTTTCAGGATCCAGCTTGCACTTTCTTTGGCCCTGGAAATCTTCAGCCTCCTTTCACCTCAAGTCCACTCCCCTGGAAATCCATGAAAAGCATGAGCCCATATCTACAGAGCACAGCTTTGCATGAGACAGCTCAGGGGCAAGTCCAGGATAATCCAACAAAACACAGCATCTGGCACATTCCTAAAGCATCACTGTGATTTATGTGAGGTTGGAGAGATATTGACTTCTCCTATTACTCCTCTGTAAATGTTTCATAGGAACCCAGATGTAACTCTGTCCCAAAAATGAGGGATGGAGGACAGGAAAAGAGAACGTGGCTGTATCATCCCAGACCCAACACACAAACACTGTACCAGGCACAGACAATAGGGGCTATAATCACCTTATTTGTCTCTCTTCATCTAAACCTTCTACTTTTTCAACTTGCCAAGGCTTCTCAAACAAAACAAATATTCCCTGGATGGGTCTTACAAAGGCAGTTAGTGATACTCTGCAGATTTCCTCCTGGGCTCATGCCCACAGGCAGGAATGCTCAAGGAAAAGAAATACAAATCATAAATAGCAAATTCAGAAGAACAAATCTTGAAAGTCACTATTGCAGTAAATGTCTGTGCATGTCAGAAAACGTTCTCACAGGAAACATCACTGAATAATTTTGCATGATGTGCAAAAAAAAATTATTTTAATCAAACAAGGAAAATCTGCCTACAAATAAATGCATAAAACCTGAGATAAATTCCTGCAAACAAGTTGTGAAGGTTGGTTGAAATTGCTAATGGCTACATTTGTCCAGCCTTTAAAAATTTTGCTCAGGCATCATTCATATTGGATGACCTCTTGCAGTGAGAACGCAGAAAACTCCTGAAATCCTTGTCAAATCACTTTCACCCATCCCTGATATTAACCATTTGAGGCACTTCCACTTCCCTGCTCTGCCTCCTGCCATCTTGGAGAAATTGATTTGATCCTTCTTCCTTTTCCTCAGAAATTATTTCACAGCAAAGGAAATAAAAAATGACAACAAATCCCATAACTTAGTACCTGCTAGAACATGCTCGTCCAAATGCAGGAACAGCCTCACTCCTGGATATTTCCTGTGAGACTGATGGCCAGCTGCCTAAAAGCCCTGCAGCCTTGCTTCAAGCCATCAGCTCTCCCAGTCAATCAATCCTCAGAAAAAAGAAGGGGGAAAAAAAAAAAAGAAAAAAGTGCTGGGCCTTGGTTTAAATTCACTTTTCTGGTCTGTTCATTATGTACAACAGCCCTGGCCAGCCCAGCTCCTTCCCAACATACCCTGGATGGGTGGTGGCCGTTTACTTGATCTTCTCCATGTCCCTCTCCCCCTGTGGACATAGCAGTGTTGTTCCATGGGGAATAAACTTCTCCTGCTGGGTGCCCTGCAGGACATGACCCATCACAGCAGGACCCACCTTTTTTATAGATTGTGTTTTACCTGGCACCTCCCGTCACCCTCAGGTCACAGAATCACAGGATGGTTTGGGTTGGACCTTAAGGACCATCTATTGCCACGGGCAGGGACACCTTCCACTATCCCAGGTTACTCCAAGCCACATCCAACCAGCCTTGAACATTTCCAGGGATGGGGCAGCCACAGCCTCTCTGAACAACCTGTTCCAGTGCCTCCCCACCCTCACAGGTCCTCTCCAGTGGGGAGACTGTTCAGGCAGTCAGCTCCCAGCTGGTTTCGCCACCCCAAAAACAGAGTTTTGTGCTTCTCTTTGCCAAACTCACAGAGTTTAATTTAGCCCTTTCTTCAAATTAATCTGGGTCCCCTGGGCAGCCACTCTGTCATTTGTCACATCAGATTCTCCTCCTAGTTTAGTGTCATCCACAAATTACTTGTTTTGGTAGCACAGCCAGAGTGAAGAGACCATTTAAATGCCCCCCCTGGTATGTTTGCTCGTGGTACAGAGTTTGTGTAAATTAGAGTCTCCTGGGCTCCTCGCTGTGCTGCCTGCTGACCCCATCCTGCAGCTGCCCTAATAGATTTTCCCTGAGTATTTCAATGCTGCAATATAAAACCTTATTTCATAGTGATTCCTGAAATGGAAGTGCTTCAGTGTCTGCAGTCTGAATCATCTGTGAGACTGAGCTTCCCTGCAAGCTCAGAGCCATAAAACATCCTCTGCCCCAGCTGGGAGCAGCCACGGGCTTGTCCTGTGGACAGGTTCTCCTGGAAAGATGAAGTAGCCCACAGACCTTTTAGAGCAAACGTTTAATAAAAAGTTTAGCTTTTGGGCTCCTTTGCCTGTGAACAACAAGAGTTTCCCTGCTTTCTTTCTCCTTTACAGAATGAGCTTTTTTAATTCTTTTTTCCATAAATATAGGAGAACAATTCACCTGCCTTTTTCTTCCCCCTGCCAGGTCTCTTTGCCAATGAAAAGGTCTCCCTCCCAGCCATAGATCACTGGCCTGACCAAGTTGTTGTTATGTTAGAAACAGGAAAATTATAATGCTGCCCTTTACTTTTTCTCATGAATTTGGGTGCAACTCACTCCTCTCCTTCCTTTTCTCCCCCTTGAAATCCACCTGTAAGTACCTCAAAAGAAGAGCTGCTCAAATCCAAGCCCAGCAGAGAGGATGCTCTCTAAAAACAACCAAACTACCAAAAATCAGAAATAATTTCAAAGAGCATCGCTGTTTTTTGGAGAGCAGCCAAAACCATGTGAATGATACATAAAAGATAAAATGTCTAACAAAATCCTCCAATGCTGCAGCAAACAGTTCAAAGAAAAGGCATCAATGTCCAATTACCTGCCCAGGGTGCTGGACTGCAGGGAAACACCAACTTTTGGGCAGCCACAGCTCCACACAGGTACTAATTGTGGTGGGCTTGCTGTGCCCTGCTGGGCAGGTTCTTTTGCTTTTTCCTGCTTCCCAGTGGTCACTTTGGGGCCATTATCAGCACCTCAGAGTCCAGGTGTGGCGCCAGCTCTCAGAGCAATGTGCCCAGCAGAGCAGGTAAAAGCTGATTTATCCCATTTTTACTTCAGCATCTGCTCATGTTCACACCATTTTCTACCTGAGGCACCATTTTGTTTCTGATCTGCCCCTGAACATGCCTGCCCTGAATTTTGTTGCCTGAAAGACAAGGGAAACATCTCCCTGCTTCAAACCATGTTAGAGTCTAGTATTTTTTACCACCATTCTCAATCGGTGCTGTTTGCCTGGGGAATCTCCCTTCTCACTGTTCCCCCTTACACCAGACTGAAAATGCACTTTTTGTATCTCCCTGTTCTCTTCTACACTGCTACATGGCACCAAGCATGGACAGAAAAGCAGAGCTGGATGAGCCCAAAGCAAACCCTCATTTGAGGATTTAACTGCAAATTCACATTGGATGGGAGGCTCCCTGTCCCCCACTTGCATACTGAGATAAATTGCATCTCTGGTGGACTTCTAATGTTATTCCCTGTTCTCCTTCCTTCAAATATAGCAAGATATACATTCCAGAATTTAATAAATTATGGGTTTGCAAGCAATGATTAAAATAATCCATTTCTCTGCTTTTTTTGAGTTCAGCTTGGCCATAACTTCCTGAGCACAGTCTGAGTGACTCAGAGGGGCCAGTGATCTGAGCACTGCCCAGCCCTGAACTCTCTGCTGACATTTCTTAATGTCAGTAAATAACAGCAACTTTTGTACGTATTAGTTTTCTTTCTAGGCAATTTACTTTATTCTGTCTTTATGTTTTTTTGGGTCTCATCCCAGACTGAGATTAAAAAAGGGACCAGCTTAGGCAGGTGATTTGTTTTGTGTACGTCCATGTGTCTCATTGCTGTGCCTGAAGTCAGACGTGCATAAAATTTGGTGATTTGGGGCCATTGGGCTCCAAGTGCTTTCTCTGACTTTCCCAGTTTCCCTCACCACAGATCTGACTCGACTGCCACTCTCATCTTCACTTTATCTCTGATCATCAAACTTCTGTAAAGAAAGGTCAGTGACATTTCGCAGTGTTTCTAAATGATAACATCCCAGACCTGGTCAAGCTTGCATTAAAATGCTCTTTTAATGACAAATAGACCATCTGCACCCTGTCTTTGAGTAAATCCAGGAGCCCACATAAACTATTTCTGTTGACAGCTATAAAAATGAGCGGAGGCCAAAATCTTTCACGTCTCTGCCTTTGTCCTCCCTTGGAATTACTGATTGAATGTCCCCTACTTTGAGTGAAAACTGAAATATGGATTTTCTTTTCATCATCACCACTTGCACAGCTGCATCAGTCATTAAGCTGTCCTGAAGATCTGTTACCCAGGAACTGGATGCCAGGTGTATATCGTATCCTGAGGTGAATTGTGGCAAGGCATAAATTGATCATGAGGTTCATGCCTTTGAAAACCCAAGTGAAAGAACATCAATTGTCATCAACTACAAGAATATAAATAGAAAAGATCAAACCAGTTTCTGGCCTAAACGTGTTGTGCAATGGAAATATATTTAAAGAAAAAAAAAGCCAAACAAACTAAAAAAACCTCAAGTTAGTTTGATCAGGGACAAAAAGTTGCACTTTTCAATGTAGGACAGAAAATGAACAGAAATTTCTTTACTCAACCTGTCCCTTCTCAATGCATTTTGTACAACTGTGTGCTACAACTAAAAATTCAGGCTTCTCTTCTATTGTCCCTGTTGAAAAGTCACTGGAGAACTACAACCTTATGGAGCTTAACTTCCTTCAAATATCCAGGTGAAATGTAGCCACAATCCTTTTAAAGCTTTTTCCACTGCTGTTTATTTTAAACTTCTTCTGTCAAAGCTTCTCATGTAGCTGCAAAGTGTCTCTTTATATCATTATGTCAATATACTCTCATTCCCCTTAAATTGCAGTTTTCTAGGTTAAATGAGCAAAGCTATTACCACTTTTTTTAAAACTAAGGTATGTTCTCCATCACCTAATTCAGTTTTAGTTAATGCTTCTTGAATATGTGTGACTAGAACTGTATGTTATCATCCTAAATGAGATTTTACAGCACCACATAATTTCCTGTTTCTGCTGAAAATTCCTGCTGTGAGATATGTTCACATCCAGTTTTCTCCACTCACACTGTTTTCTGTTTTCTTGAAGGTCCATAACCATCTCAAGGTCAACAAATGCAACCAGGATTTCTTTCTTCTCCATTGATGATTTCCAAGCCTACAGCAGGAATCACTTTTTTCCTCTGAAAAAAATTGAAGTCTTCCTCACTATTACAGCCACACTAGAAAATCCATATGTGCCTGAGGCCATTTTTTTCCTTTTTAATATATAAATTTTGTCATTTGACAAGAGAGCAATGCCAACTTTGTTAGACTTACATTAGGCCCACAAGTCCACATGGGAGTTTTGTCTGAATTCTGGAATGGAGACTAATTAGTCTCAGAAAATTTAATTGTTTTAATCCTTTATGCCTGTACTTAAATCTCTGATTTATACACTGTATAAAATTATCAAATATTAGGTTCAAGTTAGCTGTAATTAGTTTTAAAAACTGGAAAACTCACACTATTCACCCATAATGCGGGTCTTACTGTATGAAGCTTAGAGCAGGATATAGTTGTCTAATTAATTACCTAGAACAGGTATCCAAGGAGCTTTGGGGTGTCTCAGGGAGCTCAGAGCTGGCAGGTACCACACAGGACCTACAGGAGACCTTGGCTCTTCTGGAACAGTTGCTGCAGGGCAAGTGGGGGACCCTAAAATTTGCATAATTGTTGGGCAACTGACTGAAAGTTACCCTTAATCTACTGATTTCAGTTTGGAGAGGTGAAATGAAGAGTGGAGACAGTGAAAAGCCAACATTAGATTGATTCAGCTTAGGAACAGAGTTGTTTCCTGCAGAGACATTGACAGGGCAAGGCAGTGTCTCCACGTTTAGGAAGGAGATCTCTGGAGATGGCAGCCTCCAAAGTCAGCTCTGGGCAGCCTGACCTGTGCTAATTTCAGTACACTGAGGCTTTCCTTCCTTCTCAAAGTGATCAGCAGAGCCCAGGGATCACAGCTCACCCAAAAGCTTTAGCAGATGGATGCCTGAGGAAAAACTCTCCCCTCAGTTATAACATCCTGAGTTTTCAGAGCTCTTCACTTGGAGTTTGGCTTTCTCTGGAGCACTGGGACAAAAAATTAGGACTTATCGAGTCACACACAGCATTTTGAGTTAGTTCCTTGCCATTGCAGGAGCCTCAGTTACTAAGTTTATGTCCATTTCTCCTATTTCCCAGGGGTTTGGTTGCCTGTGGAGATGAATGCTTGAGTTCAAAGTCACCTGGGAGACTCAAGGAAGAAGTGACTTGCAACTCACAGCAAGACGAATTAGATGATCTAATCACCCCTTCTGGCCTCAAACCCTGTGAAGCCATATGAAAATAATAGAAAAAGAACTTGCCTGTGTGACTGCGAGCAAAAAGAAATGTTTCTTGTTCAGTTGCAGATAATGATTTTGACATCATCTCTGAATTCTTGGCTTTGCAGATGTTAGAAGCTTAACAGCTTGAGGAAGTTTTGATCTCTGATTCCAGCTTTTATCTGGAGGTGGGAGACAAAGAAGCACCAAGTGCAAAGCTGCCAGAAAAGGGCTGCTTGAGTCAGCAACTTTCAGCCCTTCTACTGTGACTGTAATTGATTTCATGTCCCAGTTTACCAGGGGGAAAACACCACGTCATGACCAAGATGCCATCCAACCCTGGACTCTGCAGGAACTTGGGAGAAATGTTTCCTTCAAGTTTTCTGGGACTGGGTTCTTCGATGGAGGAAAAAATAGTGTAAGAAACCACTTGGTTTAATAACAACTGTGAAAAAAATGGGATCCTGAATTGCAGTGGATATTACAAATCTGCTATCTCAACAGAACATGTAAAAATAATCAAATGTAACAAAATTGCTCTAGATTTTCCATTCTCTCAATTAATTTTGCTTTCTTGTTTACTGACACTTTTGCCATGCTGTAGCATTGTGCTTTGAAATGTTCCTGCCCTGCTCCAGGAGGTCTGCTGGGCTGATGTCTCTGGCACAGAAGTCAAAAGTCTCTAAATTAATTGCTCCTTTCATTCTCTAATTGGAACCATGCTAATTTCCTTCAACATCATTATTCTATAAAAAGCCACTCTTTCAGCTCCACGTTGTTGATGTGGGAGATGGAAATCAAAAGAGGACCAGTAAAGAGGACACACCACAGGTAGCAGAGATTTTCACTGCTCTGCATCATTTTCTAGGATGCAAAGCAACAAGATTTTTCTGATAATTCCAGAAATTCTTGTACAAATCCCTCGTTCCTGGGGGAAAGTATTTTTGCCAATACTTAGCAAACCCCAGTAGTGGAAAGTTGTTCCTCAGCTGGTTTGTGTCACTGGGTGCTGAAAGAAATTTCTGCCTAAAGAGAAATAAAAGTAGTCAAAAACCACATGTAGGATATGACATCAAGTCTTAAGGAGTTAATTTCTGGTTCCTCATACTAAAGCAAGAAGAGATTCAACAGCAGATTTTCAAAGCTCAGGTTCATTTCTGGGATGTCACTGTTAGGTTGGCCATGCAATGGTATTTTGCAATATATGTTTGGTTTTTTTCTGTTTTTTCTGAAATTGAAATGGTTATTGTAAGAAAAGACCCACCTTCGAGGTTGGAATGTGGAAGGTCAAACATAGAGGCGAGTATTCAATTCAGGAAACAAAGATGCCTATTTAGAAAATAAGGACCAAACATGCTTTAAGGCAAATGACTTTTTGAGACTGAGTGCAATTTAGTCTTTACTTATTTTCATATTTCTTTATAGTTGCCATGAGAATATTTTAATAACCTCTGTAGAGTTTAAAATGATGCAGGTAATTGCTTAAAGTAATTTTAGTGCTATTAAAGATAACAAACCTCTTGTGTGAAATACTTTGCTAAGCAAGGATCAGCAGAAAAGGGGTAAAGATCTTTTTATTGCAAATTTGAGTTCTTTTTATAGGTGAGCTGAAGTGAGAATATAATTACATTATCTATAAAATAAAAGGTGTGCAGGTATTCAAACACCTACCACCTCAATCTTGCGTTGACTCATGCAGAAAACACACCAGAATTTTAAGCAGATCCTTTCTCCCATTCAGCAGCCTGTATGTGATCTCTGAATCCACCTCCAGTTTGCACTGATAATGTTCAAATTGCAACTTTATTCATCACAGCACATTCGTAATACCTGAAACAGAATTCCTCCCAGATTACTTGGGAGACACTCAGAGGAATGAGTGAGTATAAACCCTGCACACCTTGCTTTCATTTCTTTTCCTGACCTTCTTGATTATGGATAAAAAATCATTTCCTCCTTTTTGGCTCAACTTCATGAAAAATGTGTCAGAGAAGTGGGTCTAGGAGAAGTTTGAGACTTTAGAAAAACAAGTCACACAAAAGCTGCGAGGCCCCAAGTGGCCATAATTAAACTTGTTTCTCTAAGTTATTATGTCCTGCTAATGAGCTACAGGAATCCTTACAACATGAATAAACAAACACAACTTTCATTTTTTGTCTCTTTCAGGCTTGTTTAAGGGATGCAAGTGACACAAGCAAAGCACAATTTCACCATCTCTTAACCAACTGACAGTCAGACAGGTTAACCAGGCATTGGAGTTGTTCTGCTTTCCCACAAGAAATCCCTGTTCAAACAGATCCTGGGTCTTTTGTGGTGTTGGATTTAAAGCCTGATGAGAACTGGAGGATGCTTTTTTTCCCCCTGCCTTTGTTGTTTGTATTCTTCAGCTCTGGGAACTGTTGGTCCTAAATCATGAGGGGATCTTCAGTGCTAACCTGCTCCAAGGAAACAAGCTGGGCAGCAGTTGCCAAAGTAGCTTGGGAAAGGAAAAGAAAACATGAAAATATCAGTTTATCTAGGAAAAAAAAATCCCATTTCTGTAACTGTCAAAGCTCTGCTACCACCTGGGACATGCTTTGGGTGAGTGTTGGCCCAACCACTCTACTATAACTTCTTTCCAAACTGAGAAGTTAAGGAAGGCTTCTTCCACCCTGTTTTATTATGAGCCATTTCTCTCTCCTAGAACAGACTCAGAGACTGCTGCTCACAACAGGAATGTATTTACTTTCCCTTCTTTTCCTTTTCCCTCCCCCTATTTATTTTTCCCCTCTCTGAGCAATGTTTCAGGGTGGAAACAGCCATCTTCCAAACCGCTTGAAGGGGGGAAAAATTCTTTCTTTCCTGTTCTCCTCAATGAGCAAGATCGATTTTTTAGCCATTAGCTTCTGTGAGCTGCATGTTAATCATGAGCCTGCACAGCATAAGTAATAATGATGGATGCTTTCCACATGCACATATGGGTAGCCAAGCATTATTTCCCTCCATAGACTCCCTGTAATGACTCCTCCAGACAGGGACCTGCCATTTGGGACATATCCATCCCTTACTGTGCCATCCTTTCACTGGAGCTCAATGTGTGGGGTGGCCTCAGGTCACAGAATTAATGCCTGGTCACCATGATTTGGGGAATTTCCCTTCCTTTTCTTATTTATTTTTGACATAGGAAGAACTGTATTCTTGTAGTTTTCCCTCCTGAGCTGGTCTCATTGAATTTAAAAGGTAAAATTCTTTTTTTGGTTGCTTTGGTTTGGTATTTTGGGGTTTTTTTTTCTGTAAGGCTTCATCTCTGAATATTAGCCACATGCAGGTTTTCCTGATTAGGGCAAACAGCCCCTAGGAAGTCACAGAGCCATTTGTATAAAGTAGTGGGAGAAAAAAATTATAATTGAAATTTTTCAAGATATTCCTTCACTCTCCTCTCCAGAAAAAAAATATCAGCCCTGAAGAAGAACTGAATAATACGTGCAAGTAATGACTCAAGAGCTCTTAATTTTACAGATTGGTATTTCTGCCAAAGTGAGGAGTCAGTGAAGAATTGCTGGGTGCTCCTCCTCTCCTCATTCACATCTAAACCAGTAAGTGTGCACTGGTGGCTCAAGCTAAGCATCCTTCTAAGTTACTGCTCAGACTCATTTGAGGATTAATAACTCTGAGCTGCACAGCATTATCCTGGACAGGAATGAATGGTGAGGGGTCTGACCCAACACTGGTGCACAGCTCCAAAATCAAACAGGCTTTCCAAAAGAACAGCTTCTCCCAGAAGGATTTAAGTTGCTCCTGTCACAAGGGTTTCCCAGGGAGAGATCTGAGGCAAAGCCTCCAGAAATAAGGCAAAGAACTTGTTAGAGAAATTTGATCCTGACCAGTGAAGCAATGACAAGGACTAATGGGGATGTGCCTTTACCTTCTGCCTATGTTCTTGGAGAGATTGAAAAGGCTTTTCAGCCCCCCAAAAGCTATGTTTTAATAAAATATAACTTAAAATAGTTAACTCTTCTAATAAAGAAAGCCTAAAGAGAGTAGATTAATCAGCACTGAAATGAATGAAGCAATGTAATACTTCCTCCCTGCCCACCAGCCCAATGGGTCCCTGCTGGGGCTGCAGGCACAGGACAAAGCTCTGGCTGAGGTCTGGATAACTGGATGGATGTGGAAAACTGCCAGGTATGACACAAGAAAGTGCTGAATGTATTAAATAACAATGTGAGAAACCAATAAATCTACAGATAGTGGTGTGAGGAGTGGCCAGATTTTGCTGGGAACCAGGATGGGAACACCAGGGACCTTTTGGGGATCCAAGTGTAGCAAGGCCAGCAGCAGCACCTGGGGAACTGAATCCACAATGCTGCAAAAAATGAGACTGCAAATATCAGAAATAGCAAATAACCACATCAAACCCAGCAAGTTTTGGGATGGACACAGCAAAATTGTGACCACTGGAGAAAAAAAAAATGAGGGTGTGTTGGGTTGGTTGCTTGGGAAGGAATGAAGGTGAAAAGGAGGAAAGTGGAGGATCCGTTGTCCCCACACCTTTCTTCCATAATCAAGAGAGACTTGAGGTGTCTAAGGGAAGAATGGTGAAGGAACATGGGGATGTTCCCACCTAATACCAACACGCTTTCATAACCCTTTAATGGGCAAGAGAAAGCAAAGATTGCTTTGCATATCTTTGTCAGATGAAAACCTCTACAAAATTTAAATACTCTGACTACTTTTATTTTTCCACTATGTCCACCCATGCTCAGACTATCCACTCTCCTCTTTCCAAAAGGATACATTTGAAACCTACTGCCAAAACCCAGTGGAAGTCTGGCTTTTAGATTGGAGGTGATGGTGTTTGTGAGGCTGTAGCCACAGGAAGAAGATCTTGTGAACAAAGTCAAGGCAGGAGCTGTGGATCTGGAGATCACAGGATGTCCCACTCTGTACAGACTCTCACACCCCACCAAAGCAAGAGTCTCAGCCTTGCTAAATCATTTCCAGTAAGAGACTTCTGTCCTCCTGGTTCATTTTGGAGTGGAATTTTCTTCACTGCAGGTACAATATTCCAATATTTTCCCCTCCTTTTGGCCCTGATACACTCCCAGCTTTCTAGTGATTGACACAACCTCAAGGAAAGAAAAAACAGCAGCACTTCCAGCTTTTTGGCAGCTATAATTGACTTTAGAAAGGAGCAGCTCCATGGCCATTTTGAGGAGAGTCCTGACTCCATGAGGTGACTTTGCCCAGGGAAAAATGACAGTATAGGACATAGAGCCCATCCTACACAAACAGGTCATGTTTTCAAGTTTCTCTTTTGTGTGTGTGGCTTTTTGTGGTTTTATATTTCCCTGTTATTTTTTCTTTCTGATTTTCAAATGAAAAAGAATAACTGAACACTAAACAGTGAGTAATCACTCTCACTTTATATCCCCATCAAAGTGCTGGCAATTGTCCCCTCCTTCCTCTGAAAACAAGACACAGAAACAATAAGGTCTGGAGGTAAGATTGTAAGTACCAATAATTATTTTTTCCATCTACTGATAGATTTCAGCTTGGACCTGACAGTCACCATTGACTTACGTGCCACTTGAGCAGGAATTCTGGTGTCATTTGCAGGGACGTGTGGCTTGATGAGGCTTCTGTGAACAATTACACAATGGTGTCACTCACAGCACGAGCCTGGCATCCACAGCATGCAGCAGGACACACACAGTGTGTGGAGAGGGAGAAATCAGGAAAGCACAGCACTACCCAGGCAGGCTCCCAAAAATCCAGCAGCTGGGAGCTGGGCATTCAAACCACATGAGATCCACTCTGGCAGCTGAGGAAGGCTGTCCTCACTTTAGAAGATCCTTCTAATGCTGAGAGCCAAATTAGCACTGGCCATTTTACCTTTGGAAGGCAGAACTTGAGCATTCATGAAACCACAGTCAGTTTATTGACATTTAAGTTCTTCAACTCACTCCCCATTAAATCTTTCCACCAAAAGCCATAATGATGATGGTTGTCATTATTACTATTACTATTATTATTATTATTATTATTTGTCATCACAGTGGCAGCATTTTGTGAGCAGCCAGGGGGTCAATTATATTACAAAGTTTAGCCTTAACTTTTATTGATCCAGTTCTCTAACCAAAAGCCATTTCTGAGATTTTTAGGTTTTTACTTTGTATGGACTACAGAACTATGGGCTCCACTAGAGTCACCCCTCTGCAGGGAAGTTGTGATGGGCTGTTTTAAACCTAAAGTTCATGGACTGAGATACCTTCCAGAGCTTGTGCTGTCAGTCAGGTCAGAGTCTCCATTTCTCTCAAGAAACTCCCCCTGAAGAGCCCCTGAAGCCAGCAAAAGGTATCACAGTGACTCCCACTGCACATCAGCCATGCACCAGATATGCTCCAGGATATGAAGAAGAGGAAAAACTCAGTTGAGCTGAAATCTGACCCACTCATCTCCTCTCACCCACCAGGGCTCAGGTGACATAGCCACACCACAGCTGTGGGTTCAAACTCCCTCTGCCAGGGGCTTGGGGAGCAAAAAATGCAAGTTTCAACCCCTGAGGCTTAAAAGAAAATGACCACAAAACAATATACTACTTCTGGACCAAAACTTTTTTTAGGCTCTCATGCATAGGCAGATACCACTGACGCCTGCTGTCTTTTTTAATGAAAAAAATGGCCAGATTTCTATGGGTTTTAAAAAAAAAAAAAAAAAAAAAAAAAAGGTAGAGTTGAGTTTTGTCCAGAAAATCTCCCTAAAAAGAGGAAGCCAACAAGCAGCTGCAGGTGAGTAGCAAGGTCAGGGAGATCTTTATGGGCTCAGATGGGACTTGGACACTTCCCATGGTTTGTCAGCCTGACGAGTGTTTCGGGGCACCATTTCCAACTGCATCACTTCACCTGTTCACTAATAAAGAAAATAGGTACCACACTCAGTCCTCTGAACCCCTCTCCCGTCTCTGTCCCAAACTGCTGCACACTTGTGTCTCATTGTTTTGGATTAAATTTCACACATTTCTGTTGCACAGGATTTAGTGGGAGCTGCTTCAGAAGTGGCTGAAGTGTTGTCTCCATATTGCTCGGCTTTATACACATAAATTTCAGCACATTACTGAATTTCCATTATGTTCTCCTTTCACAAATGAAGAAAGTGACTCAGAGCTGTGAAACTGCCTGAGGGTATAATGAAATACTACAAGATCTAAGTTTCTTTGTTTCTAGTCTCATACTTAATAGCAGTTCACAAACAAAAGTTATTGAGCACCCAGCATCTCTCTCCTCACCACCAAAAAGAGATATTGAGGTTGTCACCAGTATATTTTTACTGTGTAGCCCTTTTTGCTGCAAGTGGGCCAATGCAAAAGGAATCCCCTCCAGGTCTAGCTGCTTTCAAAGCTGTGGCAGAAACTGTAAGTGATCACAAAAAATTAAATAAATCCCTTTGGTACTCACTGAAAAAATAATCAGTGTTCTTTTTGTAGCAGATTTGACAGGTTTATAATAAGACATGTTTCATTAAAGCAGTAAAGCTCATTGTCTGCAAATGCTGTAAAGTAAAATAAATGAGAATTAAAACTAAATCTTTATTAAGTTTTGATGAAGATTCTGTCCTTGAGCTGTAAATCCAGGGCATTTCTCTCCTAGAAAACCACTAGGAACAATGAATGTGATGTACCACAGATGGAATATTTTCTTAGATAATGAAATCACTGAGAACTGTGGGTGATAGAACTGAATTTGTTCTACTTCTTCCCCACCTGCCAAGTTCAGGAGCCCATGGATAACTTTTCATGTGCAAGGATTAAGCCCAAGTTCCTCATGGCCAATAAAATAGACAGTTCTTTCCACAATGAACTTCATTTGTTCAGGGAACCTGAGATGGAGGCACAGCTACTACACAGAGCTGAAGTCAGTTGTGCTGTACCCTACCCCAAAACCCACCTGTCAGCCCTTTGGTAAGAGCTCTCTTAACTCAAGGTGGGCACCTGTGTATTTCCAGGCATGGGTAAAGATATAGCAAGATCATTTTACAAAGTAATTAAATTATTCTATATATAGAAGAGGGTGAGGCTGAAATGGGAAACGTGGTGGAAAACCGGTGAGAGGACGAGATGTGGGTGAAAAATGATTCTTCTGAAATGAGGTTTCCCCTGCCTGGCAAAGAGAGCTGAGGGGCCCCAATTCTTCTTGATTCATAACAAGAGACAGAGAAAAGCACCCTGAAGCTTGAAGGAAAACACTGACAAAAAGAAAAATTGCTGGAAAATTGGCCATTAATATATTTAAACTGGCAATTAGAAACAACTTCCACTAAGTCAAGTCCCAGCTGGAGATTAAAGAAGAGAAAAAATAAAACCCCTCTTGAAGACAGAGCTTCATGCTCTCTGAGAGGAGGGTACGAGGTGCTGTTTTTTACTACAGACAGCTTGACACACGAGACCAATTCCAACCTCATTCTGCTGTGCTCTCCAAGGCTGTCAGTGCTGTCATCATAACAACTGAAAATTGAGGGCACTCAGCCCTGGCCGGTCCCAGATTCGAGGGCAGCAAAGAACTCCAAGACTCAAATTTGTTCTTCTCAATTGCTGAAAATATTGGCTCAACAGAATCTGAGAAAAGCCATCTGGGCAGGGCATCCCCTGGCCCTGTTCATTTCCTCCAGAAATAATTTCTCAGAAAACGTGTTTCCATTTCAGAGTGCAGTTCCAGGAGAGTCCTGGATTTTACTTTTCTCACCTGCCCATGCAAACAAATTTTAGCTGCTCATTACTGGGGCTGCAGTGGCTCCCTTTGGAAGGATTACAATGACAGCAGAAGAGGCTGAAGACGAAAACTGTGACAATTCCCTCTTCCCCCAGCTGATTTGGAGCAGCAAACGTTAATGTTAAAGCGTACAAATGGCTCTGCATGCAATTTTAATATGATTATCATATGAGAAAAAGAAAGACCATCTGTGGAAGTAGGAGATCTTAATGGGAGATTTAATTGACTCCATTTATCTAAGGGGAGGTACACGTGTTTCAGGACCTCCAAACCAGTTAGGTTGACACCTTTGCTGTGCTAGAATTAATGGTTTGCTTGATGGAGGGTGCAGGACACCTGAGGGATTGTAGCTGTCATATCCCCCCCTGAACAGGGAAAAGCAAAGTTGTAAATCACCTTTATCACCAAGATGATGATTAAGGACAGAAAGTAGCATTTTAGCACAAGAATGGATGAATGACTGTTGCAAGACCCAAAGGCCTCAGACCATAAAACAAATAACTGTGATTAAGCAGATCAAAAGTCTTTAAATTATCCAGGGCTATAAGGACCAAATTAAACCCCAAACCATTTAGGAAATGGGCTTCATAACATTTCTTGTTATGAGCATCTTGGCGGGTGTTCAAGAACCTCATTAAGAAATGGGAGAGACAAATCCACTTTATTAAGACAAAAAAATCACGTTATTTTGCATTTCTGTGTCAGGGAGACAGTCAGCAGGAGGGAGAGCCATGGTTCTAACTGAGCACCACCCATCCAGGCACAAGTGGCTGCCTAGAAGGGGCTCCAGTACTTGTACATCCCATCTTCCACATCCACCTTAACATCACTTAACTCCTTTTGACTTCTGTTTCCTTTTGGTTTCCTTTCCATCCTCACTGCCAGCAGAAATTGGCAAGGGTTCTCTAATTAAATATTAAATTAAAGAGTTGCAAAATGCGATTTTGTCCATATTCAAGCTGTTTCTTTGTGAGGGGGATAGAGATAATTCCTAAGATGATCTTTCTTTTTCTGAAATTTTTTAATTAACATTCAAATCTTCCAGAGGAAACCAGAGAGGTCAAGAACAGCTTTTTCATTGACCCTGTTCCTACAAAAGGAGATGCGAGAAATACCATTCTGCCTAGGGATGCCTCCCAGTGGGATATTTACTGCGATGCATCAATGAAAGAGAGAAAGCAGGTGATGACAGTCCTTCCCAGCATCCCTAAAAAATCCCCTGTGCTCTTGCCTACATTCCATTTACTGTTTGTTATACAAGGACTTCCTCGCAATAAAAAAAAATTTTAAAAAAAATTAAAAAAAAAAAAAAGGAAAGAAAGAAAAAGTAAAACTCTCACTATTATCTGTAAATATTAATATGCAAATATACGTGTATTATCTCAAAGAGCACAGCTGCTCTCTAACAGCTTCCCTCAGCACCAGTTGCCAAATTCCCTTCTCTTTAAGTTACAAGAAAGGCAGAAAAATTTTGCTCCCTGTTTGGAGCTCTCCTTTCCAGAGGCATTGAGATGACAAGGTGAGATGTTCTTCACTGGGACTGCAACAATTTATCCCGAGCCTTGAGAGGTACAGAGGTGAAACAGCAGCACAAGGAGGCTTGTACACCACTTCAATCCTTCAAATACTCTTAGGAAAGCAGGAGCAGCTTGGGAAGGCAGAGGTTTGCTCTTCAGAGCCAAAGTCCTCTCAGTGCAGATGGAAGGAGGGAAAAGGGTGGTGGATTGATTGTCCTCACAGTATTTAACCCAGATGACATGCAGGCAGATGTTTTCTGAACCCCCATGGGACTGAACTCTTTAAAGCTACTTTTACACTGAGCAGCAGCTGGATTGTTTCATGTGCAGAGAAGGGGAAAAAGCCAGATGGGGGTCAGTGTGTTTTCCCAGGTAACAAGGGACAGAATGAGAAGAAATGGCCCCAAGTTGCTCCAGAGGAGGTTTAGATTGGATTTTAAGAAAAATCTCTTCACTGAAAAGACTGTCAGGCAGTGGAACAGGCTGACCAGGGCAGTGGTTGGAATCAGCATCCCTGGAAGCGTTCAAAAAATATTCAGCTCTGGCATTTGGGGTCATGCTTTAGTGGTGAACACGGTGGTGCTGGCTTTATGGTTGGACTTCATGTCAGAGTCCAACTTTAACTATTCTGTGATTTTGTGTGAGCTCTACACCCCTGCTGACCCAGGCTGAGTGACCCTGGTGACCCCTGAGGGGGCTGTGACACCCCTGCAAGGTAAATTGTGTGAGAGGAGCACACAGGGCATGTTCAGCCTCTCCCCAGAGTGAAGGGGACACAGTTGAGATGCAATCCTGGAAAACCTTTACCCGAAAATCAAACTTCAAATCCGGCATCAGAGCTTGGTGCAGCACAGAAATTTGAAGCATTTAACCACAGACAAACCTCCTGCAGCCAGATAAATATCACTTTTAATTCATCTTTGGACAATGCAGCAGCCAAGGCTCACACACAGCAGCCCTTTCACGCAGGGCTGCAGCAGAGAGGTGCCGTCCTGCTCTCACTTTAAATGCTTCCTATCGGTCTGCTTTTCTGAAAAACACTCCGAAATAGCTTCTGGTACCCAGATGGAAGTTTTTCCGTGTAATACAGTACCCTCTGCTGCTCACAAGGGCTAATTACAATCCAGCATCAAAATTCCTGTGCTGCTGAGCTCTGTAGGGGAGAGCTGGTGTTTGGTGTTAATCCTGACATTAATCCTAAGCTCACAAAAGGTTTGAGTTATTAATTGCTAAAAACAAAAGGAAGTGGTGGCTTGTCTGCTGGTGATATCTGGATTTATTTAGAAGGCATGTCTAGATTCTATCTGAACTTTCAGGGTTTTTTTCCTTGAATCTACACTGAACCAGAATTTGTTCTGTGCAGAAATTAAGGCCAAAGGCTTCCTGCAGCAGATTTTACTGGGAGGTTCCTGGAGACACAAACAGCAATATGTGCAAAATGTGTTTCCAAAGTGGATGATGTGTCAGTCCTGTCCTTCTGATTCAGCACAGGACATGAAGCTCATCACAACTATCAAAAAACAGCTTTATTTCAGAAAACAATAAAGTGATGTTGATTTAACAGCTGGCAATCAGCAGCTTTGGATCACACTTTCAAATATTTATTTGATTTACTTTGTCCACAGAGAGGCACAGAGACTTATTTATCCCAGGTCCCTTCCTTCCTCCTCTCACTGCCTTTTGGCACAGGTTGGAAGCTCTGCTGGCTGCACCCTCACATGAGGGTGAGCCAAAGAAAAGAGAAACGTGGGATCACTGCTCCTCCTCAGGCAGGAAGGAGAGCTCACTCTCACATCTCCTCTGTGTTGGACCTGCAGAGCATTCCACATCAGCCTCCTCTCACCTAAAAATGACCCAGCCAGAGCAGCTGCACGTAAATGGGTATTTCTGTGGAAGTTAATGCTGGAATTGCTTCTCCATTTTTGCTGCCTAAATCAAATGGCACCAAACTCTCCTGCCTCTCAAGAGTCACCTACAGGCTTTTGACAGGGATGGGAGGAGTAAAAAATAAATCCCAAGGCTGAGCCTAGTCCACCTGCAAGGCTTAGGACTAACAATGCAGAGCATGAAATCAATGTATCAAGATTTTTTGACTGCTAAGTGCCAGTCATTGCTCCCAACTATTCTGGGATGGATCATACACAGAGACTGAGGCACCTTGCTTGGTTCAGTACCTTGAGCAAATCCTTAGAAGATGTTTCTGGTTTTCAGACCCATAAAACCTCAGTGACTGTCTTTCTTATGGCTTTACCTCCTACCACAGACCCAGAATCTAGTCCCAAGCATTTTATTGGCATCTCTTTACTAGAAGGAGAAAGAAAACTCTTGATTCCTGAACAGCCATGCCAGAAGGTGAGATACCTCTCCTCCTCTAATAATGCTCAAAATTTTCCCTAGAAGCACAAATCCTGCAGAAGGAGTTGTAGGAGGGGGACTTTCAGCTCAGCTCACTGTTGCAGCCACCCTTAGATCCATTTGTGAAAATCTTCAGTGACATGTGATTAACTCAATGCCCTGGGCAGAGTCCCCCTGAAGCCTAATGAGCTTTAAATGCACAGGCGGTGGAAATTTATTCTGCTTGCAAAGCCAGGTGCATGCATAATTCTTTGTTGATTCAGGACTGTGTTCATAAGAATAAAAGCAACTGAACCCACTACATTTTGTGTGACTCTGCTCAGAAGAACCTGTGAGGATTTTTCTTCTAAATGTCTTGAATTGGTTATAATCAACTTTCATTCCATCCAGCTCTTTCCTCCTGATTCCTGCAGAACAGCCCAACACCTTGCATGTAACAATGTGAATAGAAACAAACTGTAAAGGCCCTGGTGAGCTGAGTGTCTGGTATTTATTACTTGTGGGAATTGATTTCTTTTTAGCTCAGTATTGACCATTTTAGGAGGATTTTTTTGTTGCAAGAGACAGGAAAAATTGCAAGTATGTGTGTTATTGGTTCTAGTGCCATTCTTCTACATAATTATCTCTTTGTCTCACAAGATACCATTGCCTAATGCACGCAAAAAAAAAAAAAAAAAAAAAAAAAAAAAAAAAAAAAAAAAGGCAAAAATATTTCTTTGAATTGAATGACCAAGAAGAAGATGATCTGACTCCTCAGCCCTCACTTGGGAGGCAGGAGATATTTGCCATGACAAGGATCAAAATCATTGAGCCTGCAACTGAAATGGCTCATGAAAAATCTTAAAATACAACAGGACACGGTGCAAGGTCAGTGCACTCTCACTCTCGTGGATTGGACCCCCAGGCAGTATATTTCCATGTGGATTTGCCCAGGAATACTCAAAGCCCTCACATGGCCTCTTTTCTCCTTTTCTGGAGACTACAAATGAGCTCTCATCTCTAACTGGACACTTCTTATGCATTTTGGGTATCATTCCTACTCAATTTTTTGTTTAAAATTTAATGGTAAGACATAGACAAACACTCAGCAAGCTTTGCCTCCTTAGGAAGTGAGGCTAAATATTCAATTAAAACCAAAGAGCATCTAACTTTACCTTGAAACTTTGGTAACTTGTTAGCTTTGCTTTTGCAGGTACTGAAGACAATAAAATTCCCAACACTGAAGCCCTAGTCAGATACTGAAAAGCAGCCAAGCTCCTAAGGCTGGGGCACTGGAAGTAATCTGTTTCCCTGCCAAAACCAGAAGAAAGTTAGCAACCAATTTAAGTTTCAAGGCAAGCTGGTTTCGTGCACACTGTTCATTTATTTGTCTTTGCTAGATAGGTTTTTGCTTCCTCTCAGTCCTCAGCTTGTACAAGGCTGCCAAGGAGGAGAATGATGTGGTGTGGGGAGGAATTGGAAGGAGTCTCAGACAGCATAAAAGTGCTTGTTTTAGAGGCAGAGACAGAGAGGCTGAATCAAGTCCACTGCCAGATCACAGCAGTCAAACACACTCTAAGATGACACTATAAAGAAAGTCATCAGCCCACCTAATCCAGGGACAAGACACAACATAAACCAGGCTGCTCAGGCTCACTGCTGATGCTGTATGGGTTGTGCCTTGTGGTTGCCCTGCCTGAGAAGAAATTCAGATTTAACTGTGCCAGCTCTGCCACCCTCAGCCATCTGAGCCACAGGTTCATGGGCTTGAAAATCCATCTGTAAAGGGAAAAACAAGATGCCAGCTCTCAGCAGACCATCCTGCAAAGGGCCAAGGAATCAGCCTGCTGTAATAATTGCCCTTCTAATAACCTCCTGTTTAAGGAAAAACTCAGGCTGTTGCAGCCATTTACCCTGGTGAGAGTCCTGGAAGATTGACAACCCTTCCCACTCCCCATGAAACCCTTGATTTCAGTCCCACAGTGTGATTACTCAAGTCCTTCTGTAAGTCCCTATAATTCAGGGGCTGCTGCTTCTCCTCACAGGTGGGCTGTGACCCACTGCTGACTGATTCTGCTCCTCATCCATCTGTGCAGGCTTCAGCCACTTCAGCAAAGCTCTTTGGGACAAAATACATGTTAGAGTGATTAAAAGGTAAACCATGACTCATTTAGATCCCAGAATATTTTTGGGGTTTTTACTAGCAACTGAATTTCAATTGAAGGATTAACTCTAGGGACATATGTCCATGTATTGCCCCTTCCTTCCACCAGAGGTTTGGAATCCTCATGGATCTTGAAACCTAGATGATGATTTCTCTCCTATCATACTAGAGCATGTCTCAGGACTAAGATATGAGAGCTGTCCAAAAATTAGAAGGAACAAGGTTGGAAATACCAAGGCATCTCAAGGTTACTAAGTCTCTGCACAGAGGATGATGACACTGCTCCCTTTTCTGTAGTGACAGGGCAGGAGGGAATGGCCTGAAGTTGTGTCTGGGGAGGTTTAGGTTGGATATCAGGAAAAGGTTCTTACCCCAGAGGGTGGCTGGGCCCTGGACAGGCTCCCCAGGGCAGTGGTCACAGCACCAGCCTGGCAGAGCTCCAGGAGTGTTTGGACAATGCTCTGGGGCACAGGCTGTGACCCTGGTGCAGGGGATGGCTGTGAACAGAGAGCTCACCTGTGGTTGTTTCAGAAGCTCCACAGCTCTCTGTTCCCCTGCCAAGGGGATAAGGTGCACAGACAGAAACAGCAACATCTTGAGACATCTGCTTTAGGATGTTCACAGAGTTCATTTGTTGGGCACACACTCTGTCTTCAGGCCAAGCAATTGTTTGAAAGTCTGACCAAATTCTATGGATAAGTTTCTATCCATGGAAATTTGCCACCTCGGGTTTTTTGTTTGGTTTTGGGTTTTTGAGGTTGTTGATGTTTTGTTGTGTTTTTGTTTTGTTTTTTTTCCTGACAGAGAATTCTAGCTAGGATGGTATTTCTTTAAAATTTACCATTATTTCCTACCGCACAATCTGTGAACATGTCAAGGTGCTTCAATATTAGCATATGCCAATGTAACATTTCTAATTAATATTAAATGTCTGGGTGTTGTTTATTTACAGAGCTCAGGAGCATGATGACAGACCCATCTAACCACAGAACAACCAGTCAGCAAGAATATTCTTCATAATTAAAAGCCTTTTCCCAATCCAAACACTTGTTTCTCATCCTTTAATTTGTATTTGCATGCCAAACACTGTCATACTGAAATTCAGAAGTACAACACTAAACAAGCACCTCTTCAGTGGTTCTGTGGAAGCAGCTCCCTGTCTCAAAAGTCACCTTGGAGAAATAAATAAAGTCCATGTGTCATGGAGGGTGACATGCAGGTGATCTGCATGATCTGGTGGCAGGGGAGAGTTTAAGAGGTTCCACAGAGTGGATTTTCACACACTGTTAAGATCCCTTTAGAGCACGAAGCCACATGCACAGCACAGAGAGCAGCACGCAGCTTTCCAAGACCCCAAGGACAGCCAGCACTTCACAGATCTTGATTCAGGTTCTGATGCTTTGTACATCTCCAGCCAAACTGCATTTGGGAGAAAAACTTTCCCTTGCTGCAGTATGGACTCCAATATCCTTATCCACACCAACTGACCTGCTGGTGTTCCTTCATCCCTCACTGCATCACTTCAGTGACAACTTCAGAAGGTGACTTAAACTTCAAGGGATTTGCCATAATCATGCCCACAGGGAGCAGGGTTGGTGGTGCCTCAAAATATCTGCTCAAGCAGTAGCTGTGAGGTTATCACAGCTCCAGTGGGTTCAGAGCTTTAGGCACTGACTTCATAGACCCATATGCATGTTAGTTCCAGATTTTCCATGCATTGAGTCAGGCCATAAAAGTATTTAGATCTCAAAGTAGAATCACAACAGCCACTGAAAAGTACTTGAGCATTGATAATTAGCAGGGAACTTGCAAATTCTCTTGGAGCTGAAATCTTGGGTATGTCTGCAGGAGCTGTCTGGAATTTTCCACATATATTTAGAAGATATATTATACCTTCATACAACAGCTTTTGCCACCACTCTTCACTGTGGTCAACAGCTACCACAGGAGCCACGCTGCCCTAGTTCACATTCTGAGATCCATATTTCTGTCATGCTGAAATCAGAGTTATTATAAACTCAATGGGACTTCTCAGGCTGTAAAGGCTGTTTCTAATTCCTGTTTGCAAGATGAAGAGGCAAGACTCAGCAAACAGAATTAAGGTGCAAAGGTCAAGCCATGCACATTTCTTCCTGCAGAGATTTATACTGGAAATGAGGCGTGTCCAGATAACAGAGCACCAATCTAGTAGAGCCAGTAAAGAAAAAAAACTGAGTTTGATTTTTAGTCTTCAGTGTGTGGACTTCTCCTCTACTCAGCTTGGCTGCGTGGCATAAAAGCACCTTGAAGTGACAGGGGTAACAACATTTCTGCCAAGGGAAGCTGCTGTTTGTGAGATTTTTTTTCCTGACTCCTTCAGATTTTACAACATTTTTCAGAGCCTGGAAACAGCTGAAGTGCTGTCGTTAGCAGTAAGCAGCCAAAGAAAAGGAAGGAGAAAAAAATGGAGCCGTTCTTCTAACCATATGTCTGTTCCCCAGGTCTGTCTAGAGAGTGCAATTACCAATAGATAATCACTCAATTTAGAAATGTTAGACCCTGTAGGCAGCTTTCATGACTGAACACAAGGGATGTGCTGTATTAAATAGTTACTCTGCCTCAAGAGATCATTCTCAGTAACACTTAGTGGGTCAGAAATCATGGCTGCAATCGAATGTAGGTTTTACATCTTGGTCCAATAAATATATATCAGGTGCAGTTTAGAAGAGGAAAAAAAAACTTGCATACAAGCAGACATAAACCAGGAGTTTTCCCATCACATCTCCCTGCCCATCTTTTTTTTTTATGTTTGCTCTACATTAGAGAAATGGGAGGCTGGGACCTTTTGCCTCTTTGCCATGTTGAATTTATTGCAAGGTGACTCCTCCTCACAGCTCAACAAGCAGTGGAGAGGGGAAAGAAGTTCGACCTTCTCCCTTGAAAGATTTCCCTATCCAGAGATGTGTCCTCCTTCTTCCCAGGTACCTCCTTCCTGCTGATGCCTTAAGTTTTAGCTTTTATATTTTTCAGATCCTGTACTGCATTAGTGTATAACTCTGAACTTCATACAGAGTGTTAGTAAGTTCTCTTCACAGTTGGGTCAGACAAAACAATCCTTTCCCAGATGGGAACTGAGATCATCAGCTCAGCCTCAGGCCTGAAAAGTATAAACAAAAGTGAATTGGGGGGAGCAAACTGAGGGAATGTGACTTCATTACCTGAAGTTGTAATTGGACAATTAACCCCTAATATGTAAATAGACCAAATATAGGTCTGTCTGAAAAACTCATGACCGTGATCCATCTTGGGTGTAGCCTTGGCCAGGCTCTTGTGCTGCCCAAGGTGCATCCTTTGCAGGCCTTTCAACAAATACCTACTTTATTTTCTAACTCTGTCTAGCCTCTGTTCTAGGTGGCCTCTCCAAGGCATCACTGCCTCTTGGATGGAGTTGCTGCAGCTGGAATGGAGGTCATCATTTGAAACTTGTTTCTAGTTCAGTTTCTCTCTCAGCAATGTCTGTCCTATTCCATGGCCTTACTAAGTCAGCATACTTTATCTCAAGGTTTGCATACAGATGCACAAAACTATGTGAGCATCTGTCAGGCTTTGAGAATCCTCTGCAAAACCATTTCCCACAAGAGCCCCACGCTGCTTTGGGTGATCCTGCAGCACCAGCACTGCTTCAGCCACAGTCAGAGGATTACATTCACATTTTCCTGCTCTGTGCTCTCCAACTCCTTCCAAAGGCAAAGCAGATGGTCAATTTCAACACTGATGGATTAAAATACATGTAAATGTTGGCGAGTTTCCTGCCTGGAAGGGCTTTCCTTTGAGGAATTTTATCAGGAGTTACATGAGAAGCAAGCTCAGGTGATCAGTATGGATAGAGATGTACAAATTACTTACCTTCAACAAATGTTATTTGGGCTTCCCGTGATTAGGCAGTAGGGTAAAAAGCCTTGAGATGCATTCATTGCTTAAGCTGGGAATAAGTTTTTATCACAGAAACTATCTGACATCTACAATTCTTGGTTTGTTCACAAGACAACCACTTTCAACTTGACATGGCTGGAAATCAATGAGCAAGGTTAAAAATGACGTTGTAACTCAACGTTTTTGTGCCATAAATGCGACTGTAGTTCTGCTAAATCAATGGAATATGGAAGCCTGAATTTACTGCTGAGTCACAGCACGAGCAGTTAATTCATGGATATTGCTCTACCTGGTTTAGAGGTAAAAGGGTTGTTAAGAACAACACTGTGGAGCAGTTCCCCCACGGCTGTCATTCATCTTCCATCCAGCCTGACAGGCTTCTCAGTGTGTTGAAAGAGACTTTGATTTCAGCAATAAAAATAGGTAGCTCGAATTTTGCTTATTTTTGTTGCTTTGCAAGCACAGCTCCCCTGAAATGATTCTGTGTGTTTCAAAGCTATCAGCTTGGCAAACGTGTCTTTAACTTCATGAAAGAAGTGGAACTGAATTGCTTCTCAAAAAACAGAGCTCACTTAATTTTTAACTTTTTTATTACCATTTATGCAAAAGTCATTCATAATAATTACTGTTAATATACGTGCAACTGTTCTTGCAAGGAATTCATATCTATGGCTGCCTTGCCTCTTGTTCCTTGGTAAAAATACCTCCCACAGGTGCCTATGAATTTGGAAACCATCCATCATTTGTGTCACTGGGTTAAGAAACATGAAACAAAGCAGGAAGTAAGAAACCACATGAGCTCATCAACATCATGTGCCTTGAATGTGCCTTAAGTATGATATAAAACCCACCTCAAAGGGAGATCATTATGATAAATTATTTTTTATTTATTTTTACTCAAACCTAAGTTGAAATTACTCATATTAGTTACACTGGGAAAAAAATAACTCTCTTTCCACAACTACCATCACTGTGGTTTTTGGAAGGGAGATTTTCCATCTTTCTTGTGTAGATCAGTGAGGTTTGTATGCACCTGGATGTTGAAAGAAGAAAGGGTTTATGCTTATCTGATGGTTTCCATCAAAATCTTGCTTTGGGTTTCTGTGAAGGCCTTTCCATGTTGATTCTTCAGGAATGGCTGAGAAAATTTCTCTCTGAAATTAACTTCATGTGGAAGATTACATGGCTCCACTGCTATGTGAAGTGAAGGTGACTGGATTATGCATTGGTTTGTTTCTGTTGGAAAACAGGTTTTTGTCAAAAGGAATTTACATTCTACAATGAAATATTTTTTGGCTGTCACCTTTAAATCCTTTTCCAGCAGGAAAACTTCAAATAAAGCAAATGTTTTAATCTACTTTGCTTTTCAAAAGAACAGACTGCAGAGTGGAATGGAAACCAACTTTTTTAACATAAAAGTACAGGTACATTTCTTTTACTTTATTTTCCTCAGAGGGTTAGAAAATAAATAGATGTATAATAAAATGAATTAAAGCAACACCAGTAGGGTTCCCGACATGTTTCTTAAAAGAAAAATGAAATATTGTTGTGTCTAGAGCTACATTTATAGATTTTTCTTTTTTGTTGTTGTTATGGCAATTTATTTTGAGAGTGAGAGGGGTTATTTGTATGGTTATGGCTCCTTACCAGGATTATGGTTCCCCATAATATGGTACTGCTCCATCATACAGGGCTCTGAATTATTTCAATAGGTTTGATGTAACTTTGAATTTCACAGGAAGGGGCAGGGGAAGTGGGAAGAGAAAACTTCAGCTGACTTTTTTTCCCCTTTCAGCCCTCAGTTCCTGCTCACACATGTTTATAGCCACTTCCAAGGATGATAACTTCTTTGAAAGGGTTGCAATTTGAGCATTTTTATACACCCCAGGTGTATTGCATCTATATAACTCTTATTACCATATAACTCTTTCTAACTATAAAACTCCTTTAGGGAACATAATGTTGTTTGCATTAACTCAGGAGCTCAGAGCCAGTCAGCAGGATCTGGGGCACCTCATGCAGGGCACTGCACATGTCCACATCCTTTACTCCAGGATGAAACAGGCCCATGAGCCCTTTTTATTCCTCATAATGGCCAAATAGATTATAAAAACATTTCTCTGCAGGAGTGGCTCTGGAGATAAGAAACGTTCATCAGGATTCAACAGGAGTGAATTTAATTTCAGCCAGCGCTATCTCCAACTTTGCTGTTGTGCACCTGGTGCTTTCTCAGGCTTGGCTTTGAGGGGAATAAAACAACAAAATTCCTGGCAATGGAAAAACCAATAGCAGGAGACGAGGGACCGAAATCTCCTCGTGCAGACGAATATTTATAGCAGCCACGTGAACATCTATTTTCTCAGATTACACCACAAGATGTGATAACAACGCTGAAGGAAATTACTTTATGAATCTAATACTCATATATTTCCTGTAGTGATTTCATTCATCTAGGCTTGGTGGCGTTTTATGTGGGTGGTAAGCTCTGTTCCATCACTATTCTTATTGCAGCTAATAATCATCATCATTGTTATTGTAATTAATTGCCAATTTCCTCCTAAAAATCTTCTGTGAAAACAACTGGGGAAAGATACAATAACAATAGAAATATAGAGGCATCTAGAAATTGCTTAAGCGATCAAACTGTCTAAGATCTCGTGCTAAGGACTTCCTACAGCTAAAATATGTCTCTGATATACTTATTGGCTTTCTGCTCAGCACCAAAAGGATGAGATTACACTCAAATTAGGAATTTGTGTCCTTCTTCAAAAGGGCACACAGCAAGACAGCCTGTCTCAAGTGCCTTGAAAGCCTCTCAAAGCTGCCCTGGTAGGGGAGACAGGACTTGGCTGTGATGAAACAGAAGCTGATTTAAGGAGCACTGGACACAGATTTTGGTGGGTCTATCCACTCACCAGGCTGCTAAAGGCGAAGAAAAATGCAGACCCTTCTGTCTGGGGTAGAAAAGATGAAGAGACACAAAGGCACAATTTAACGACCCAGACTGGTACCTTGGGCTATCTAGGATGCTCTGGGACATGAGAAAACCTCCTGGAGTGGGTACAAACCACACAGGACCTATGAAACTCCATGTCCTTCTGTCTAATTTGGGCATTTGAGACATCTCAGGCAGCACCTGGTCTCTCCTTTAAAGACTCTGTACTCTCCAGGGAGTTTTCTCTGATCAATATCACCTCAGTCCATGGCACAGCCAGACCCATCTCTTTCCCTGTTGGACAAAGTCAGTATCTGTAATCCCCATGCTCAGCACAAGCAAAAGACACAGCACAGAACATTAACCAGGGTCAAGCCATCTCCCATATTGGTCCCTGTTGTTTTTAGCACTAGATAAACAAAATAAGTGATATCAACTAGAAATAATCTCTTTTTAAAAGATTATGCTGAAAGATGTCTTTAAAGGGGTCTGGGGTCCAGAAGCAGTCACAAAATTTGGTAAAATCAATGAGTTCTTCAAATCTTCTCCTCTTAATTAAAAAAGGCAATTAAGCCCCCTTTCCATCTAAAGACACCAAGGGATTTGGGTTGTGTTTAACCTGATGCATCCCACAATAGAGGAGGAAACTGCAGGGGAGCACAGATTAGCACATTCCTGAAGTAGGTGGTCTCACTGCCAAGAAAAGAAAAAGTCTTGAAAGAATGAGACACAGGGTCCAAGGAAGTGATTTTGAGTTTAATAGAGGAAGAAGCAGCAGGAATATGCTCTGATTATTGCCTGGCTGCCAGCAGGTCAGGCTGGGCAGCCCAAATTGGATATCAGAGAGAAGTCATGGACAGAGTCTGGGCCCCTCAAAAGGCTGCACTGAGCTCAACATGAAACTGCCAGGTGTCTTTATGTTTTTAGACACAAAAAACGCCCTGGTCACTGTTGGAATTCTGGAAACTGAGGATTTGGGGCTGTCTGTGCTAAAAGGCACTGACTCTCAAGCACGTACTGCATTTGACTTGAGGCCATGGAACAGGCTTCTGAAATTGAGTGATGGCACTGGGGTTGTGGGTATGTTGTTTGAATAGCATTGTATGATCTCACAGGGTGAAAAACTTAAAATTTAAGGGTTTAGTATACAGTAATACATATGGGGCAATGTGGAGGATTTAAGGCATTGTCTAAGCCCTTCTTCTTCACTTTTTTCTTGGTTTCAGGTGGATTTTTCTAATTGGATGAAAAAGGTCCTCATTGCGGACCTTGTGTGGTCAATTATTAGGTTAAAAGTATAAATAATACAGGTGTCATCTCGTTATTGGATGGTTTATGCTTAAATAACCTTGGAAAGAGTAAGAGACACCTCCATTTTCTACCTTGCTAGTTAGAGCTCACAACTCATGAGCCTGTACTGTAGGTAAGAATTAATAAACACCAAGTCCCAAAATGAAAACTGCAACTCCTGTGTATTAATCCTGGCTCCATTTTCTCCATTAACATGGAGAAAAGAAGATAAAAACCTCACAGGTCACCATTTCAGCACTTGGGAGAGTTGTCCCTGCCTAGGACAGGTCCAACTGTGTCTGTGTTTTTTTCCAGTAGTGCTTCAGACGGCGACCTGTCCCATCACCATCCTACTTGGCTCCCAGTTTCACCTCTGACCTTCCCCAGCTGTTTTCCCTCTGTGCTCTGCGACAGGAGCACATTTCAGACATGCTTGTGGGGAGACTGAATGGCCATGACTTTACTCCAGGAACACCCAGACACACTGCAGGATTTACAGCCCCATTTCCCCAGCACCATGCAGATGGGTTTGAAGAGACAGTCCCTTTCCTGAGCTGGGTATAGATGAAGAAAAAAAAAAAAAAAAAAAAAAAAAAAAAAAAAAAAAAAAAAAAAAAAAAACCACCACCCCAAAAAAAACACCTAGGATATCTATTATAGTTACTCAGCAGCAAAGTAAGGGAAAAAAAATGTCAGTCCCAAACTTGGTGTTCTGCCCAGACCCTTTTACCATTTCTGTCTTTTAATACATTTAACTTTTGCTTTCACTGGCATTTTGTTGAAACAAACTTTATGGTCCATAACATCAACAGCACTAAAATATGACAATTAATCACAGTCAGCTGCCAAGCTTCCACTGAGTTCAAGCATTTAAGTCACAATTAGCAGACACAATATTTCAGGATCTCAGTTTAGTCGAAACATGGAAACGCTGAACCAAATTTGATCTATGACATTGGCAGAGATGCAATCGGCCCATTATTGTGCAGCTATATTCATCATCATTTATCTGGTCTCTATCAAACTCTGCTGTGTTCACCAGGCCATGAAGGAAAGGACTATAAGTAATCCTTGAATCTGCAGAGATGATGGTTAAAGCCTAGTTTGCCCAGCAAATTTTACCGTCCTGTTTCGCACACACACATCCAGTAAAGTTCCTGAGAATAAGCACTTTAGGACCAAAAAGATCAATTTTTGCTGTAACAGGCTCCAGTAGTGCCAGACCAGCTGTACATTCAGCTCCCAAAGATGCTGCCAAACAGCAACAGCTCCAGGGCAAGGAGGGGCTCACCCACAGCTTTCTTACAGGGGAAATGTTTCTCTGGTATTTACACCATTCTCCACTAGCAGAGCAAACAGCCACTAAACACCAAAAAAAAAAGATGAGGGAAAAAACCCCTTTAACTGTCAGGGAGAACTCTTTCTTCTACCTCAGTCCCTGCAAGGCCAATGTAGCATTTCAGAGAGGGGTTGCTAGAGGACAGAGAGGATATTTGGGAGAAGCCACTGGGTGGTACAGTAACTGCTGGGGGTTCAGAATCAAATCAGATCACAGCAAACCAGAGCTCCTTCAAAATCAGATGCAGGAGCAACTGAAAGACTGGCACGGGTGAAGCAGACAGGGATAAATCTGCCCATTCAGATGCACATCCTGTTTTGAGCTTCCAGCCTGAAGGATACTACTGGAATTATAGAAGTTGCACACTTGACATGGGAACCAAAAATAAGGGATCTATGAAAGGAGAGAACTGGAAATGCAAATTTTAAAAAATATTAAATAATAAAAAAAGACTGGTTCATTGTCTGGTAGCCACTGATGAATAGCAGGGCAGAAGAAGAGGAAAAATTAACACCAAAGCATCTGTGAGAATGTGCCCAGTGAGACTGAAGTGTTGCTTACAAAGGAGCTGCACTTTAGGGCTCATAACTGCACTGCACAAAACAGATCCTGTGGGGAAAATTTACCCACTTCCTCTCCCCATCCTCGTGGGCTGAGCCTTGTCACTCCTCTGTCCATGAGCTGTGAGCAAGGCCATGGACAAGAGGCAAAGCCAGGACTGCTGGGTCTCTCCTCCTCCCAGCACCTTTGCTCCAGCCCAAAGAGGCAGCACAGCCCCGGGCTTGGTGACCCCAGTGGGGCTGCCCAGCCAACCACCCCCACCCACCTGCACCCACCTCCTGAATGGAAAACAGATCATGGATTCAGGACATCCACCCCTCCATGGGGCAGCAGAGCTCCCAACTTTCACTTCTGCTGTGGGCCTGTCCTGCCCTTGTGCCACACTGAGCAGGAAGGTGTCTGCAGCCTGGGCCCTGTCTTGAGCTCAATGCAAGGTGTATTCTATTTCCCATCTGTTGAAACTGGCTGGGGAGGTGTTTCCTTCCTCATAACTCCGTGGGGGAGGGGGCAGGTGCCTTCTGTTAATGGCCCAGCTGTTAAAACCAGGTGGGTCAGTGTTCTTTATCTCTTCCACCACCCATCCTCCCTCCAGGGGATATCTGCTGTTCATGGGCCATCCAGGCTCACTGCAGGGCTGATACAATTACATCATCCCATGGGGAGATTCTCCACCCAGGGGGAGGAGCCAACCATTCCCACCTGGATAAAACCTGAGAGACAGAGCACCAGCACAGCCTGTTTGCACAGGATTCCCAGAGGAAGATCAGGCCCATCTCACCACCACTGGACCCTTCTACAGGGTCATCTCTGCTCCAACAGAACCACATCTCTCACTGCAGGAGGACTTAATTAGACTGCTCCCAAACCCTGAGCAACAGGGTGTCAGGTCATAAGCTCATTCAAAGCTCAATTCAAAGGGCATCTGTACACAGCTGGGGAAGAGCTGGGACCCCCCACTGTAAAGAAATGAGTCATTTCTCAGTGGAGAATGGAAAACTTACCATGTCAGCAGGAAGAATGCACATGGCAGAGCCTTGAGAAAAAAATAAGATGGGGTTAAGGGAATGGAAATACAAGGAAATTTTAGGGGGAAAAGAGATGGCAAAATATCCAAGTGGAAAGAGTGTCAGATGGAGTTGTGTAAGGAATTGCTCTCATGAAGGTTTTTGAAAGCTCCAGAGCTTCAGAATGAGAGAAAACCATTCAGTTTGTAAGACTGCTTTCCACCTCCCTTCCCACCCAGCTTACTTCTCAAACTGGCTGTCCAGGTGCAGAAGATATGGTGCAAGGATTCCCAAAAAGAATCAGCCCCTATGGACATTGATCCATGAATAAACTTACCAAGTCAGGGCTTTATTTTCTAGAAGGTTCTTGGCTCAGAGCAGACTGGATAGCAGGTGAAGGCTGGTTCACCAGCCTACTACCACTGTTCTCTAAGGAGAGAACAAACATCCAGGCAGGAGCATTCCCAGTACTAGGGAAAGCAGGCTGGAACATTTTCATACTTTTGCTGCACTGTCCATAAAAAATTTTTGATCCTTAAGGAGAAAATTTTCTCTTGCTCTGGGCAATATCAACCTTTCCTGAACTGTCTGGAACTTCTGCCTCATGTTTTGTTAGAAAAGTACAAAGTGGCCTTAACTTTGTGTGAGCTGAATCAGAGATGGGCTACACCAGTGTCTCTGCAGGGGAATTTGGGGGAATATCTGTTCTACAGGGGTGCCAAATCAGAGCCACCCTAACAGCTCCAAGGATGAAGGTTGGTAACCTGCACAGCTGGCACTCTCACACTGCTGCTCACAGAAGGGAAGATTTCTTCCCAGGACAGACCAAAGCTTCCCAACTCAGATGCCAAAGGTTCATCTGCCTCTCAGGCAGGGCTCAGCTGCAGGTGGTTCAGTTTTATGAAAATGACGAGGGGTTAAAACCACCACTGGCTCCAAGCCTGTTAAAAATATTCTTGGGCTCACCTGTGTCAACCTGAGCAGCTGGTTCCTTCCCCTCTACCTGTCCCCAGCCCAGGCAACTCTACCGCTTCTCCTGCTGTCCCCTTCCCATGTGATGACTGTACTTAGGGTAAAAGTGTCAGTTCTTCTAATTCACTGTGTCTTTCTCAAGAAAATCTCCCGCTGAATTTTTTCCAGGTACTTCTGAATTTGTTCTGAGGGGTTTGCTTTCATCACTTGAAAATGTGTTTCATTAGGAGGCTCCCTGCTCTAGTGTGGCTAGAAAAGCCTGAATGATAGATTCACCTCTTACAGCATCATTTGTATTAATTTCTCTCAGCAGAGTTTTTTTTTTTCATGGGGCTGATTCTTTTAATTTTCCTTCCCTGAGCTCTTCTTATTGCTGAGGTTTTTCACAGAGCTGCCAAAAGCACCCACAGAGGCTTTTCCCCTGCGTGGTGGCTGATGCTGCAAAGTCCATCACTGCATGTGGGAACAGGAATGGTTCTGTCTGGAGCAGGGGGCCCCATGGATCAGCACCTGGCTCTGCAAATCAAGCTGAATTTAACACCTCAGCTCTTTTGCCATGATCGTGGTTGTAATCCTTCACAATTACCTCCAAGTGGCACTTGTTCCCATTCAAGTGGATCATCTCCTGCAGGGACTGCCAGAAACATCTAGAGGGAGGGGGAGAAAAGGAGGGATAAAAGAAGAATATAACTAATAGGAAAGGGAATGCAACAGAACTTCTTCTTTGTCTCCCTCCTTCCCTTAGTTTTCCTCTCAGAATTACAATTATGGCTTAAAAAGTAGCAGGTTGTTTACAGAAAACGCTGAAATAGTTGCACCAGCAAAGGTGGTGAGGGATCCCAGGAAATGGAGCTGGGATTGCTACTCATGGGCCTGATGATTCCTGTGAGTCCCTTCCAGCTCAGGATGTTCTAGGAGTGAAGGACCTTCCAATGCCATAAAGTAGCTCATGCTACCTTCAACGTCAAACTGTTTTGTCTTCTTGTCCCTTCTTAAATATTAATGCCAAACTGGTCTGAAGCCTTTTAATATCTTATATCTTCCTGAGGTGTGTAGACAAATGAAAGGGAAGCCAAGAAATTCATTGGACGTATTTTGCCACCTTCAGAGGGTTGAGGAAGCAAAACTGATTATGAAGCAGAAGAAGAACTTTCACATCAACCATGATGTTAGCCGAGGAAAGAACACACAATCGCGAAATTGTATGCGGTGCTTTATTTCAGAGCTCTGGAAGCCGGGGGTCCCGGACCCAGATCTTGGCTTGTCCAACATGCTAAATGGTTACAATTTTATACCTTTCTTGTTACATAAGGATTCATGTTAATCATTAAACCCCATTGTTCCATTGATTCCATCCCGAGGAACAATAGTCTGTGTGATTCTTGCTCAAGATTCTGGTTGGAGAAAATAATCATATTTAATTACCAAACTGATATTACAATTGACAATTCTG
>VWZU01003168.1:131602-158434 GCA_013397095.1 Sterrhoptilus dennistouni | reverse complement strand
CTTTCCTTTCCTTTCCTTTCCTTTCCTTTCCTTTCCTTTCCTTTCCTTTCCTTTCCTTTCCTTTCCTTTCCTTTCCTTGTCACCCCACCTCTAGACCAGGCAATGAGTATTGAAGAAACCAACCCCAACCAGAGTAAATAATTCAAGTGTCCATGTAGACAAAGAGCTTAAAATACCCAGACTCTGCTGGGGGTGCTGCAGAATCAGGCTGCAAACAGAAAACTGAAGTGTGGGACTACAGTGGGGATACAAAGCAAAGAGCAGCTTCATGTTCAAGCAGCAGTTTTCTGAAAAAAGATGCTGCTGCCCACCTGGGTTTGCTGCAGTGACCTCATTGCTGACCTGCTTTGAGTAGGACCCTGAGCCAGAGGCCTCCTGAGGTCCCTTCCCTGCTTGCACTATCCTGTGATCCCCCAGCCACTCACATCCTGCCACCTTGGTTGTGGATTTAGTGTGAGTTTCCCTGAGGCAAAGTGCTCAAAGGCTTTGGTCAAAGCCCTTGCAGAACAGTATCCATGGAACAAATCATTATTTTGAATGTTTTGCAGGCACACACCAAATCAAGCACACATTAGGAGTGAGCCTTGGAATGATTTCACCAGGTCTGGAGGATAAAAATGATTTAACAGGTGCTGAAAGCCAGAATAACCATCATGGCAATTGAGAGTGACCTCCTGAACACACAGACAAAAAGCATTTTAGCCAGTGTTCTGCACCAAACACTCCTTTGCCATGACCACTTTGCCCATAAATGCAGAAGCATTGCAAACGCCTTCAGAATTGAGATACCTGAAGGTCTTAATCCCTTAAGAGGATGCCAGTGTAGGAAAGAGGTGCTGTAACCCTTTTGGTGAAACAGGTGCTTGTTCTTTAACCACAAAAGGAAAGAAGAGGCCTCAGCAACAATTTAGGAGCTCAGAATAAAAACTGACTCTTCTCGTCCAGCCATCCTTGTTCTCCCCACAGGGCTCACCACCTGTGATTAAAGCTGGGTTTGGAATTCACATCAGACTGAAAATGAGGTGAGTACTGACCCAGACCCATACATACCCATATAATATTTTATATGTCACATCTTAAATCTCTTGGTGGTGAAGAGTGACACAACATACCCTGTAAGTCACAGGCTCAGGAGAAACTTGAAGACTTCTACCATTTTGGCAGTTGAACAGATGAATTAATAGCTGAACACTTGGACCCATATCACAAAAGACAGACTGATCTGCCAGCACAGACCTCCTCAACAGCCACAGAGCACAAAAGCACAGATGATGGTCAGTTTGGTCAGACAGGCAGCCTGACACACACACAAAGAAGAAAGTCAATTAATGAACACAGCATTTTTCATGTCAAAATTCACAAACATACCCCTTTTATTTTTGAGTAACATTAAAAATGGGATTCAGCACAAGAGACACATTTTAGCATCCAAGTACTGGCTGATTCTCCAAGTCTCAGTGGAGATCACAGGGGCAATTGGCCAGCAGCTGATGTGTGGATGTCTCAGACTGCCCTCCCTGACCTCCATCTGCTCTCCTTTAGCCCATGAATTTTCCACAGGTGCTGTATCAGATTCACAAGCTCCACGTGGAAGATTTGCCTACTTGGCATCTCCATGTGGAAAGCTGAATCCCACTTCTACATTTGTCAAAATCTGGATTTAGGCCTGAACCTGGAGCTGAACAAAAGAATTCTCTTCCTCTTCTGTGCCAACTGTTCACACCATCAGATCTCTCTTCCCCTTCTGCTCCATCTCACAACCTCCTAAAATACCCTCTAAGGAATCATTTGCTAGTTTTCAAAGTTTCTAAAGGGTTTTTAGGGTCCTTAGGGGGGAAAAAATCAATTTTTTGATAAGTTATTAATAACCTGGATATCAATATCCTTATTCCTGATGAGCAGGATTTAAACTGTCCCATCTGTGGAAGGAGTAGTTTAATTACAGGTGTGCTTCTTTAATATTTAGCATAAGAGGGCCTTGCCAGGCCAGAGGAAAGAACAGGAATCGTTTGATGCACCAGAGGTCACTGGTGGCTCAAATAAGTCACTGAATTTGGTGGCCTCCTGCCATTGCAGGACACTCTGCTTCCTGGGATAATTGGCATTTATCAGCTGATCTTTAGTGCTGCATCTGTGGAGAACATAGTTTTGAAATCCTAAGGCTGGAATTTGCTTGTCCAGTCAGAAAAAAAATAAACATAAAACAAACAAGTGAATAGAATAGAAATATTTCCAAATGGAATCCCAACAAGCTGCTTCTCTCACCTTCTCTTTAACCACCTGGTTCATTTAGTGATATAAAATCTCCCTGGGAAGAGTCCAGGCAGAGCAGTCCTTGAAAAACCTCCACAGACATTAATTCTTGGGATACTCAGAGCTGGATATTTGTCCAGCCACATGAGAACAGTGTTTTACCATAGAATCATGGAATGGTTTGGGTTGGAAGAGACCCTAAAGATCACCTAATTCCAACCCCACTGCCATGGGCAGGGACACCTCCCCACTAGACCAGGTGACTTCAAGTCTCATTCAGCCTTTGGATAAGATTTGAAGATCCAGCTGGTCTTTAAGGTCCCTTCCAATCCAAACCAACTTCTGGTTCTGTGAACCACCTGGAAACCATCTCTTGACACCTTGTAACCCCCAGGCCTGAGGCAGCTCACTCACATGGATTGCAGAGGTGTGGCAGGAACAAAAACTTTCCCATTTCTTCTTGTTCAGAACCTCCCTGGAAGCTTTGGCCATGTTGCTTAACAACTTCAAATATGGGAACCTGCTGCAAGGTAGGAAGGGTCCTCAAAACTCCAGCTCTTGAACCTTCTAGAGAATTGTCTCCTTGCTTATGCCTTTGCAGAGGAAACTCTTCAAAAGGCCTTTATGGCTGTTCTGTCTGCAGAGGATGCAGAGCTCCCCTCATTTCAGTTTCTGAGCTCTCACCTTGCAGGCAGGTCAGATTTTCAGGCTTTTCTCCACAGCCTTGGGGTACAAGCTCCAAAAATGCCCCTCCAAATGGAGACACAGCCACTGCAATGGGCACAGCCTCACAGGGACACTTCTGCACTCCAGCCCCTGGTGCTGGCACTTGAGAAGTAGAATTAAGTTACAAGGCACGCAACAAGAACTTGAGAGTTGGCAGCAGGGCTTTTGGTCTAAACTTTAGGATGAGTTCCTCTAATCCAAACCATCTTCAGGCTTCTGCATGACTGGCCTCCAGGAGATCCTTATAGCCAAGGGGAATGAGACAAACCTCAGCTTGTTACAACTCTCCTCTGAAAAAAAGAAACATAGTTTGAAGCTGTAAATCCCAGCACTCAGGCTCTAACAGCATAAAAACAATCTATCCAGCAGAAGATGCTCTCCCCATGTTGCAAGCATTATTCACACATTAAATCAGAACTGACAACGCAATCTTTTCAGCTGAACTGTTCTCATCCTTCTTTTTTTATCATGATGAAATAATTCCCCTTTTTAACGACTTCCAAATGTTCCTACGGATGCATTACTGGAGTGACAATGCAGACTCTGAGAGGATGTGTTTGGGCTTTTTTTCAAAGCACTAAATAGACAGGATGCTAACGAATTGGAAAAGTATTAAAAATTTGTTTTGCAAAAAAGAGATGTTTTTAACTCTATCAACTGCTGCAACAACTATTGATTGTATTTCCACCACAACAAGGCAGGCAGGGGCTGATTTATGACAGCAACCCACCCTAACTATCCAACCAGATTTAATATAGTTGCCATCCCATGACACAATGATGTACACTTTGGTGGCAATCTAGAAAATAATTTGCAAGGAGTAACAGCTCGTTCTTCAGGCATCAGCCATAAAGCTGTCACGGGAGGGTCCCCAGCCCTGTCTGTGGGACAGTGATGTAGTGAGGACAATTGCAAAGCCTCATGGGCTGGGGGGAGAATGGAGGATCTCAAATTTATGGATAGGAGCGTTTCCAAGAGACTGTGTCATTACTGGGTTTATTTAACCATAAAGCAAAGGTAACAACATCTCCATGAGAATATGCAGTGTTTACCAAAACCTCACTTTTCACTGTCTGACAAAAAATACAAATGGGCCCTTACTTTACATTGCGTAAGCTCAGAATGTGGTGTTTGGTCTGGAGGGAGCTGGAAGCAGCTTTCCATCTGGGAAACCAAAGACAAGGTTAAGGAGAGAAGAGCAGGGTGGAGTCTCTCAAGGAAGAACACCCATGTCCACAGGCTGCTGGGACACAAAACATTGTGCAGGAGATGCCCTGAGATACCTCTATAGATTTGGAGGTCCAGACACCATCCTCACTCTTGGGCTGACAGGGCTGGAAAGAAGCTCAAAATAGATTGGAAATTTGGAAAAAATTCTTCACAGAAAGGGTGGTCAGATATTAGAACAGGCTGCCCAGGGAAGTGGTGGAATCGGCATCCCTGGAAGTGTTCAAAAGCCATGTAGATGTGATACTTAGGGATGTAGTTTAGTGGGGACCTGGCAGTACTGGGTTAACAGCTGGAATTGATCTTGGAGGCCTTTTCCAACCTTAATGATTCTGTGACTCCCACTGGAGGAGAAGCCTTTTTCTACCCAGTCCTCATTAAGTGCTTCACACAAGATAATTTCTACCATTTATCATAAGCAGAGCTAATAAATACTTGACAAGCAATTTCCTTTCTGTGCTTCAATGCAGCTTAAATGGTTGAGCAGTAAATACAGAAAAGCCCCTTCCCTCCACCATTCCCCTGCTGCCTGCTCTCTTCTGCCTCTGTCACCCTCCAACACTCCCATTTTTGGAGTTTGAGGTATTTACTTTCATTTTTGCCATTGCTATATCACCTCCATTTAGGGTACACTGGCTTCCCCACCAAATGTCAAAATCTGATCCACAGGATCACTGATACACCCAGAGATGCTCCAAGCAAAATTCAAGGTGCAAAGCAAACAGGACAGGAGGACTGCAGGTGCTTCAGGCTGAGTGACTAGCACCACAGCAGGTTTTCCTAGGAGAAAAAATCCCTGTTTGAAGCCTCTAAGGATGCCTTATTTGCCAGCAGCAAATTTTAAAAAATGAACAAACAACAACAACCCCTAAAGTTAACCACAGAAGACAGCCCCTGCTGGAAACAAGCTGAGCATATTTTCTTTAGTTGACTAATTCTTGTTTATTCTTTGAAGGCTGACGCTATAAAATTCACAATCCAATTACAATTTCCAGGCTGAAAGAATGGCTTCTAATTATATTGTTTTCCATCATCGCACAAAAGGGTGGATTAATGCTGTATGATTTCATTCCCTGTACAAAATCAGATCTCGGCGTTCTCAAGTGTTTTATAAAAGACACATTAGATAAATTATTAACTGTGTTTTTGCAACAGGAATGGGCTGTACCATAAACAGGACAAATTGAAAAATACGGATCTGCTGCTGCGTTTCAACGCATCAGAAATGAGGATGGCACAGTGCATGCTGAGTAAAATGGCACTAATTTAAAAGTGGAAGGAAAGCTCAGGCGACTATTTGAAAGTGTGGGAGTGGCAATTTGACTTCCAACATGACTTTGGGCAAGTTGGAAGGCCAAGGGGAGGGAGATTGCAGCTCCAGGCAGAGCCAGCCAAGCTGTCCTACAGGCACAGCTGTCTCCATGCAGGTGATGGTGTCAAAGTTTCTGCTCAAACCAGGAGTGGTCAGTGATCAAACATGCCTGAAACGTGACCATGTCAGAGGTTCTGCTGCCTTTGCCTTATGTTTCTTATGTGTTCCCCAAGCACTGGATTCTACCACATGTCTAAACTTTGGGATATTGATATGGATCTTGCCCCAAATTCCACATTTCAGGACAGGGCTGAGCCAGTCTAGTCTGGCATCTGTGAGCTTTGGTTGGATTTATATCCAAGTCATCTATACTCTGGGGAAGAAAAAAAATTAGTGCCTGTCTTGAACAAACAAAACAGTTGCCTACAGAAAGATAAAATACACTCAGCTAAATGGCTGAAATGCTTGGAGGCTAAATCTCCGGCCTATTGCTTCTCCTCCTTTTAGCCAATAATTAGACTTGCAGTCTGAAAGCAGAGCAAGGGAGGAGAGGGCGACCTTGAGCAAGGCACTGTCCCTCAGGATATACATCCTTCAGGACACTTTTACATGCACACATCTGGCTCCACACACACAGCAGCTGTTCCCAGACAGAGCTCCTGGCCCACAAGAGCCCTGGCAGCCTCTTCCATACAAGGGCTGGCACTTCAGACCTCGAATGGTGCAATCACAGACGGGTTTGGCTTGGAAGGGACCTCAGAAGATCATCCCAGTTCCAACCCCCCTGCCATGGGCAAGGACACCTCCCATGGGACTGGGCTGGTTCCACTAAACCAAACTGGTCTCATGCCCAGGAGGAGCAGGACTGGTCCCAGCCCTGAGGGCAGAGCTGACCCATTGCTCTGGAGGTGACAGAGCCTGGGCACAGCAGTACAGAGGATGCTTCTCTTCCAAGGAGTAAACAACTGAATAAAAGGGGGGGAAAAAAAGTAAAGTCAGAGTTGCTAAGCCCTTGAAGAAACAGTCTGAGCCATTTCTTGCCTGTTTCAAAATGAAGACAGGTATTTCTCTAAGGCAGGTCCCAACTGACTGCCAAACCCTCACAGTTCAGACAACATACAGCAAGAAAAACAAGACAACATTCCAACATCACGAGCGTAGTGAGAACACCGTGAGGAAACCAGGCAGGCTCTTTAACACCTCTCTCCAACTCATATAAAAGGATATGATCATAAATGAATTTAATACACAGAAAGAATAAAGTGGCAGTGTTTTGCTTCCATTTTTTATTTCTCCAGCACACTTTGAGCCTGAGTTCAGAGCAGGAACCAAACCCACGTTTTGGAGTCAAAACCTGCCACCTAGAGAGCAAAACAGCAAATGGAAAGGAACAGGCTTGGAGGCTGGTGGGGTTTTTTAAAGCAGCTATCTCATAATGTTACAGATGTGCTGGAAACTATAAATTTGCTGTGCTGTCTTTTTGCAGCAACAAAACAGGTTTTAAGAGACTCTCAATTATGTATCTGCACAGCACAAACATCGTTATAGGATACTGCTCCCACTCCCAGCACCAACACTGCTTTGTGTGGTTACTCATTACAGCACAGAAACACAGGTTTACTCCCAGTCCTAGAAATTTATGTGGTTTCTGTAAACAGAGAGGCATCTTGTGCCTTTTCTTTTGAGATCAGGTAACTGCTGCAGAAATAAAGTCAGATTTAATGAGAGTTTTTGGATGCTCTGAGTAGCAGAGAATTGCCTGGGTCTGAGTCCTGTGAGTGAGCTATGGATGGTCAGCAGGTCCAACAAGTATCAGTTGGGACCTGGAATAACCAAAAAAACCTCAATACAAAAAAATAACCCCAAACCAAACAAACAAAAAGCAACACACCACACACACACACAAAAGAACAAACAAACAAAACATAACCCTGGTGCAACCCTGAGCAAGTTCCCTGACGTTTTTAACTTGAGCGACACTCTCAGATTTCCACTTCTAGGGGAATATCCTGTTTGCACCTCAAGTTCAAAATGGGATGAGCTGACAAATTCCTTAAGAAAATTGAGTGTTTCAATGTTTCTGAGTCATTTTCCAAAATTGCTGACATTTATTTCAGGTCAATTCAACACTAAACCAAACTCACAGAGATACAAGGAGGGGGACATCCTGAAGTAACCTCTCCCAAACAATGGTACCTAAGAGGTTTCAATTCCTGTATCACAGAATCACCTCCACCACACATTCAGTCACAGGGGTCCCTGGTTCATCATACAGCCCAGGCAGGAAAGGAGGAAGAGGCAGATAATTTCAGGATTGTACATTTCCCCTACACTGTGAAACACCTTACCCCCACCACTCACCTCAATCACCCTCTGTGAAGGGTCCTCAGAGCCTTGGACTGCACAGAGCAAAGGCTGGATGCAAACCAAACAGCAATTCCCAAATATGCTCTTGGCTGCAGCCTTAATTACAGACTAACTGCACCACTCTGTGCTGGGATATAATCTCTGATAGAGAAATACAGTTTAACCCCTTATTCAGTAACCCAGGAAAAACAATTACGTAACAATATGGCCAGTAGCACAAAGCTCATTTAATTGCTACTGAAGTGCTGAAAGTTGATGTCTAAGAGACTTTTTGTTTTGTTTTGGTGTTAACATTTTTGCAGAAAACATCAAACCTGGACTATTCTTGCTTCACCAGCAATTTCTAGTCATCCCAAAGCTAGAAGCTGCCTCAGCATTCCCAGCCTTTTACAGATGCTCCAGGAGGAACATCCCACGGTGTACAACACCCAGAACCTACTGCTGCAGCCAGTTATCCACAGCAGCACAGCTGATTCTTATTAATTTCTTTTTCTCTTGTAGTTTTTTTATTAAACCTGTCTTTATACCCTGTCTTTAACTTTTGAGCTTGCTTTGCTTTTCTCCTAATCCTATCTCACAGCAGAAACAGAGTAAATGATCCTAGCAGGCACTCAAACCACATTGATTTTGGGAAACAGAAATTGGTGAACTTGAAACCACTACATACTGCCACCTTCCAAAATCACCTGCAGGCTCCTGCCCATGGTATCAGACAGTCCTTCCTAGGAAAAGCTGTCATCTAATCCTGACCACCAACAGGCAGTGGGAAAGGGAAGGTGAAAGTGATGGTAAACTGAGCAAACAGTCATGTTGCAGCGCAAGACTTAATTCCACGGTTTTGACAAAATTAAGACTTTGGACATCACAAGCTGGGCATTGCTTTGAAAACATCAGCACAGAACTCAGTCTGAAGTTCTGCTTTAAGTGTATCACTCATGGCTCAGATCCTGGCATTTTCTGGCCCAGTTTGCATTGACACCTGGCTGCTACCAGGGGATCCAATCACTAGAAAGTATTAGGGATCATCCAAAACCAAATATTGTCCAGAGAGACAAAAAAAAGCCAAGAGGGTCTACATCCTCTTTGTTGAAGAAAATCAGCGTGGCAATAAATTTCCCTGACCAAAATTAAGTTCCAGAATTAATCTCTCAAAAGTGGAAGTGATTTATGGATTGACACCATTGTCGAGTGTAGATCAAGAAACACAAAAAGGACTATTTCATAAAATGCTATGGGAATACCAACATTGGCAGCATTTCTCTTACACATCAAAACTCCCTGGGTTATATCAGATTATAGTTATATAGGTTAACTACTAGGTTATGGAGTAGGAACAGCTTTAAGGCTCAACACTAATTTAAGTTTTGCCTTAAAAAAAAATTAACAATTTTCCAGATAACTCAAAATATTTATCCACAAGAACATATGGTACTAAACAGATGTGAATGTTTTCCAAGGAGATGCTGTCATTGATTAGCTGATATTTGTCAAGTGCACACTTTTAGGCAGCAAGAAAAAACTGTGCAGAGCAAGCCTTTCTCTCAGACAAGGTCAGGGTCCTTCCCCATATCCTGAGGTGACATCAGATCCAGGTTGGCACAAACTGCTGCCCAGGCTGGAGCAGATCCAGGCAGCTGCTGAGGCACAGCACTGGACATGCTCCAAACCCGAGAACCAGGGGTGAATTGTTAAACCCATACTCACATCTCAAGACAGAAGGAAACACTTTCTCAGGGTGCAGCAATCATTGGAGTTTATAGCTGTCTTCTAAAATAACTGGTGCCTCTAAAAGAGCTTCCAAGGAGCAATCCCTAGTAGGGAACTCTCTCATCCTCAGTTGTCCTGGGAGAGCATCTGTTACAGGGATAAAATTGAGGCAGTTCATCATGGAGCACTGCCCACCCCAAAGGGCGCCAGCACAGCACTACCATGAGTTACTCTGATTATCAGGCTAATAAGAAGACTGGCTGCAGTTCCCTCCCTGACACTTGTTGCTGAGGAATTGCACTCTTGCACAGACTGAGACAATTTAGCACTGGCAAAGGGCACCTGTTGGTCTTTTTGCTCCAAATTAAAATAGGCACCACCAGAAAAGTGAGCAGATCTAGTAAAAAAAAATAAAATAAAAAATAAAAAAAACCACCACCACCGTATCTGTTTTCATAGGCTTTCTCAAATGATTTACTGCTCAATGCTGCTTTCAGCTGTCCAGTGACAGGGTGTCAGGCTCATTTCAGTAAATCATGCCCAGGTGAACAATGCAGCACCTGGTCTCTGTGTCCCAAAGCCTGGATCACCTGCCTGACGCCAGACCATACATCAAGTGCATGAATACACCTTCACTGTGCAGAGACACAGCCTGTCCCTTATACACTTCATCAGGGCTTAGCTCTAGGAGCTGCAAACGTCAGTACTGACACACCTGCTTGCTTCAGCAAGAGAAATTCCACAGGAACTTATCTGAGTAGGAAAACTAAGAACAGTTTTAAATAAATAACAACACGAGTTTTCGTAACAGCACCTTTATGGAACACAAGGTTAGCTTTAACAAGTGCCAGGTTACATGAACTTTCAGTCCTCTATATAATGCAATCTGGGGTTTCAATCCATCCTGATGAAACTTGCAACATTTATAGGCACAATACTTGGGCTATATCCACAGTAAAAAAAAAGAGGGTTTCCATTACAGTGCTGGGAGTGGTTAACAAGAAGGTTACATTATGTTTTTTTCTGGAGAATAATAATTCTTCTCCACTATGTCCCATTGTTATTTGGATTTCAGAACACAAGCAGTGCAATGCTAGTTAAGATAAAATTGGAAATTAGGGTAATGTCAGCTAAAGACCATATCATCTTCATAGTTACAGACAATTTTGAATATATATTTTGCATGTGAAATTATATTAATTTCTATCAATAGCAATTCCATCTCTATACACAACAAACAGAATTCCTTGCCGTAGAGGACTGCATTGTGCATGGCTAATCAGCCTTGAAGAGAAAGTCTGGACCTCAGGCATATCCAGCTACGTGGATCAACACCAATCCCTTCAGATCCAGCAGCTTTGGTTTAACAGACGGAAACTTTGGCCTATTGTTCAAAGGTACTGGCCAACAACAAATGAGCAAGACTGGACTTCTTAAAAATAAAGCCAAGTGTGGTATGTGCATAATAAAGTCAGTGCCTTGATCCTTAAAAGCAGCTCTACAAGCAACTTTACCTTAAAAAGGGGCAGTGCTTAAGTTACAAAAGATTTTGTTTGTGATGACCGAAGAAGTGGCTCTGCTTCAGGAATTCAAAAGATGGGTCAGATTTAGTAGTAGATTTATTAATTTGCTGTGATTTACAACAGGGTGACAACGTCTGAAACAAGGAGACACCAAAACAGGTTTAGCCAGGAGGTTTATGGCTTCCGAGTCAAATTCATTGACCAAGGTCAAGTCATTGGGGCAACTGAAGATTAGCAGACAAAAGGAAAGCGGAGGCCGGTGCTGCACTGGTGTTTTGAAGAAAGTATTCCAAAGTGTCTTCTCTTACAGCAATTTCCTTTTCTCAAACTCCTGCAAAGAGCACACAGATGTTACCAGCAGGGAAAACAGAAAATGATTCTATTGTTCTTCTATTTCAAATTACTTTGTAAGTATCTTAGGCGATCTGATGTTAAGAATTAAAAATTAAAATATAAAAAGCATAAAGTGTGCAAGTTAGGGGGAAAGGAAACTGAGCATTCATTCTCCCACCTCACATTAACAAGCCAGCTCTGGAAAGCCAGACTGTAGTCACTGCCAGACTGCAATGCTGTCAAGGAAGCACTTGCTCCCAGACACAGCGTAACAGGCTTGAAAAACACCAATTCTGCATCAGAACTGCAGTAGAATCCTTACAGTAAAGGACTCAAGCCAGGGAAGCAACAAAATCAAGATTTTCCTTTCAGTAAAAGAAAAGCACAACAGAAGAAGGGAAGAATCCCACAGCAGCCTGTGGAGATGCTGTACTATACAGTCACAACAGGAAACAAAAAATACCTAACAGAGCTGAATTATGCATCTCCTCTAGCTGTGAAGCAATCCCTTTTTGGATATGAATTAAGTAAAATGCAAATAATCCCACTGCACACCTCATTTTTTCAGCTGCAAATATTCAGCCATAACTCTGAATTATATGCCAAGGCTCTCCTTCCTCAAATACCCTACTTAGAAATAATGTTCTCATATTTTACATTAATTCAGGCTCTTTGCATCCAGAAAACAATTGCAACAAGTAGCTTGAAAGCAGAATGTAATGTCTTCTCTATTTTGCTACATTTACTTTCCTAACTGTGTGCACATATCTTCTCTGTAGTAATTTCAGCTTGTCCAGCCAACAGAGTTCTTAATGTTTAAGCAAGTTCAGAGCAACAGAGTATCTGGGAAAGAGATGCACTCCCAGGTGGTATTCCCGCAGGAGTGGCTTCTTGCTCTGGATAAACCAATGCCTGAGGAACCAACCTTGTAGATGGTGCTGCCCAGCTGAGCAGGGGACATGCTGACCACAACCCCTGCACTCTGGAGGGCTGCAATCTTCTCCTTGGCTCCCCCCTTGCCCCCAGCAATGATGGCTCCGGCGTGGCCCATCCGCCGGCCCGGGGGAGCCGTCAGCCCGGCGATGAAGGACACCACTGGCTTGGCGTTGGGGCCCTGGCAAGAGACAAAAGTGTTACAGGGAGGAGGGTGGGAGGAAAAGCAGTTTCCAGGTGGAAAATTGTTCATTTGGGGTTTTTTGTTTAAGTATCGACTTGCCAGGGAAAGTTATTGAACAGCCCGCACAGCACGAAGAAGTGTGAAATACTTTCTTTCCTGATAATCATCATAAACCTTTAGCCTGGTATTTCTGGGTCTGAGAGATTTTAGCCTGTTGGCAGCTGCTAACTTTTTCCCAAGGAAAAATTCCTCAAGAAAATTTCTTTTCAAAACAATCCTGGCAAATAACTATCCTTTCTCAAAACAATCTTTCTCCAGGTGGTGTTTTGCCGTTTCTCTGGTTTAACCAATGGGATTAGAGAGGTGTCGTTCCTATTCACCAACCATGTTAAGTCAGTATCAGAACACCTTATAAAAGGTAGTAGAAATTAGACAATAAAGCCTTCTTTTGCTACACTCTTTGCCTTCTGAAATACATGGAGTCTTTCTTTCATGTCATACAGCAACAATAAACTAGAAGCAAACAGAAACCTTAAATCTTTCTACAGACCCACTAATACTACACACACACACAAAAAAAGTCACTACAAATATTGTTACAGGAATAAAATTCTAAAGTTGATAGTTCTGCTCTCCAGTTCACAGAACCACATATAATGGTTAGAAAGACCTCTAAAATCGCCAAGTCCAACCATTAGATTTAATCTGGACAACACTCTTAAATCTCAACTCTTTTTCTTAAAAAAGAACATGACTGTTTGGGGTTTTTGTAAATAGAGATGAGTTTTCCTTGATGTGGCAAAAGAAGCTGGCTAAATATGAAAGTGTCTGGAAGCAAGGTGTTTTATGACTTACAGAATTATTTTCTTTCAAAAATGCTGCTGCATCTTCTTCAGCATTTCCTCCAATCTCCCCAATCAATATGATCCCCTCAGTATGAGGATCCTTCAGGAAGACATCGAGGCAGTCAATAAAATTAGTTCCATTGAAGGGATCACCTCCAATACCTGAAAAAAAAATTAAACCACAAAAAAGAGTAACTCAAGATAAAGATGCTGCACTTACAATATAAGTTTAAAAATAAATTTCAGCATGAGGAATATTCCCAAAGGCTCATAAGAATGGTAGCTCTGAAGGCCCTGCCCAAGTCAGAATGTGTCAAATTCCTGCTCCAAATACCTCCCTCACAATTTACAGAAAGCTTTGATATCTGAATGTTCACCTTTCAAACCATAAACAAAATATTATGGACACAATGCAGGACCAAGACCCCAGCTACACAAGTTTGGTGTAAGAAAACTGAATTTACTTAAAACACCCAACTAAATGCCTAAGAATGCCTTAATCCTTTACAACACTAAACTTCTTGGGACAGTCTGTTTCCAAATTGACGTCACATTTGCTGGCAGCTCTCTGTTCAAAGATGGTTTTAAGGCTTTTATTAACTTGATGTGGAAATAATAACAGAGAAGGGCTGTACTCTTTGCAGCACACAGGGATCCCACTTCTCCAAACAACTGCCATTCAGCAAATTCTACACTTGAAAAAGGAATTATTTTGGATTTATGCTTGTGAAGAAAAAGCAGATTAGCCTAGGTCCAACAGGCTGACTCTGAGGGAACCTACCAATGCAAATAGACTGCCCCAACCCAACTTGTGTTGTCTGATGCACAGCTTCGTATGTCAGGGTTCCAGATCTTGACACAATACCTTGAGGAAAGAAAAGAAGATAAACTTAACACTAACACAGCACATAACTAGAGGGAGGTGTTCTTAGAGTAGTGAAAATCACCTCAATAAACATGAAATTCCAGGTTTTCCAGCTGTCCTTGCCAAAACACTCTGTAAGGTTCATTCTGTACTATTTCTTGATTTTCATCTTTTGACACCTAACTGTGAATGGACTAAAGCTGCCCAGAAAGTCAATAATATTCCTGCCACACTAAAGCCTTACCAGGAAAGAAAACTGAAAAGCAAATAAAAGAACATACTTCTTATCTTGTATGTGAGTAGCTGATGTACTGGACTTGAAACAGAGTTGAAACTCAACAGTTAACCAAAGAATTCTGTATTAATCACATCCCCAGTATGGCCAGGCACACAACAGATCTTCCAGAACAGAAAAATGCTGCATAAATGGAAATTATCACTATTAAGGTATTTGTTGGTGCTCTACAGAACACATCTGGCATTTACATTACAATATCACAAGGGACCACCACCCCAGTTTTAAATTCAGGATGGAAGGTAGCAAAGAGCTTAGAGCAGGAGCAAAATATTTGCATGGCTTTTTGTTAATTTTTTCAAGTCAAGACTTCTGTTAACACTACAAAATGAAAGGTTTTCAGGAAAAACAGACACCATCTTCTATCTACTTCAAGCCGTATAACAAGGAATAAAACGCATACATTGCAAAAACAGAGGAGAAAATACACCACTAGACTAAGAACCTTGATTTTATCAACAATTTATACTATTGGCCAGCTCAGATGTGTTCTAGCACAGGGGTTTTTTCCTTGCTATGCTTGAAAAGGCCTCCCTGTTTACCACTAAGATCAGATTGCCTCAGAGAAGCTACAGATGAAAGTTCAAAGACTGTGGCTATTTTTATACCTTGCATCACAGTTTATTCAGATGATTATTGGATGCCTCACAGTAACAGAAAGCTGGAGAGCAAATCTCCAAAGGTCACACATTAGACGAAACTGGGAGGGTGGCAAATCTACATTTTTATTCCTTGATTCCCGGATCACCATTGAAAACATTTCCAGCAATGGCAGAGCTACTGGATTCAAGATTTTAAATATTCTTTTGTATTTGATGTGCCTTGCATTCAGATTCTAATAACTTCTGACTGCAACACATTTCTTGTATGTATTTAGAAAATCTGAACAGAACTTTTGATTCAGAAGGGAGGTCAGGGCAACATTGGTTGATGTTACCTTTTACAGTCACAGAGCAATGTCTCAGTGGTTTTTATAAAGGACATAACTGCAGCCATTTGATTTTTCAATTTCAGGTTTATGGGTACTTGTGAAAGCTGGAGGTGGAACATAGCTTGGAACACATGAGTGTTAACACATCTTCCAGCATTCCCTAGGTGCAGTCTGTGCTCAAGTCAGAAGAGGTTACATAGCAGATATAGCTCCTCATGCTAGAAAAACTGCACTGAGTACCTGTAGTTCAACAGCATTTCCCACAATAAACACACTTCAAAATGTTGTAAAGAAAAAAAAGAATGCTGTAAAGGGTACTACTGTGCTCAAGTGAAACTGTTTACCTTGCTATCAGGCCACAGCAGCATGTGCTGTCTACAACAATATTTTTGAAGCTCTACCCAAGTACAAATGTACATTTCAGAAGAATTTTTTCTACAGCTCCTGAACTGCATTATTTGGAAAAAAAAATCAAGTAGTTATTTCTACAATTTACAACAAGGAGCTGACAGAAGTCCTGACAAAGACTTGAATGTAACAGGGTGTGTAACTCATTACACACAGGGAGTGTGACCAACACTGATTATGAACAAGCCACTGCCTTCCTACCCTTTACCACACTGCCTGAAAATTGAGTATATTTGTCACTTCCACTTGTGATGGCTTCATAGCTGTCTAAATTATGTTCTAAACTTGTCTGTAGTCTCTTCTCTTTGCTGTTGTACTGAGATTACTAGAAGAGTAGGATCACAGTCCCAAGCAGCCAAGCTGCTGGAAGGAATAGTGTTAAGAGAGCTCTCAGTGCTCTAAATCCCAAGAAAAATGGAAGTTTCCTCAAGGCTCTCCTTTGAGGATACCAAGCCAATCACATGGCCTACAGGAATTCCCAATTGCTTTGCCTGTACCATCAGCACCTTGTGTCTACTATGGAAGAATTCCCAATTTGGGCCTTCAGGATTGCTAATGCTAAAATTCACATACAAACTGAGGACAGACAAGCTGTCCCACAGTGTTATCAACTCTCTCCAGGGCAGGACGTGCCTTGCCTCACAAGAAAAAAGGCAAAGGCACCAAACTTGTGTTTTAGATGACGCATAAATATTCAAAAACTCACCAATTCTTCCTTTCTTGTGAATGTGACCAGGCATGATACCAATTTTACATTCTCCAGGCTAAGGAAAGAGTGGGAGAAGTCAGATGGAACATTCAAACCAGCACTGGGAACAGTTCAGCCTTGGACCAAAAAGCCAGAAGACACTTACATTGATGACTCCGGGACAGTTGGGGCCCACCAGGCGGGTCTTGCCCTGTCGCAGCAGCCGGTGTTTGACCCGCACCATGTCCTGCTGGGGGATGCCCTCGGTGATGCAAACCACCAGGGGCATCTCTGCATCGATGGCCTCGTTGATGGCAGCAGCAGCAAACGGGGGAGGGACGTAGATGACACTGGCTGAAGCACCTGTTTGTTCTTTGGCCTGCAATAAAGAACGCACCGTGTGTTTAGTGGGGCTGAAGGGAATGTTTGACAATAAGTTGTTTAAAACACAGCCAGTCTCAGGCATGAATTAGGATATGTATTAATCTGCTATAACCTAAGCAAATGTTAAGTTCCCTGAGGATGGGACACAACCAGGGAACTGAGAACTGACCACTGCCTGGAAAGGCTCTGCCCCATGATCACCATCATAAATACTCTTACATAACAGTCTGCTAAATATTTATCATGCAGGGCAGAATCAATCAGAAACTAGCTGTATTCATAAAGCAAGTGTACCCAGACTCTGTGAACATCACAGTGGAAGCCAAACTTGTGCCTGACCACCCTGAATGCTCCCTCTTTTACAAGGCTTCTGTTTGCCCAGTGACATCCACGGCTCAAATATTTGTCTCTCCAGTGTGAGCAATGAAATAAGGAGCCCTTCAGCTTTAAACTCTGTGCCCTCCAGTCACTGCTGCAAATTACCTCCTTCACAGAATTAAACACAGGCAGACCTAGATGAGTTTTTCCCCCTTTCCCTGGAGAAATTCCTCCAACTAGATTGGTGCCATAGTCCAATGCCTGCTGGCTGTGAAAGGTACCCTGTGAGACAGAAAATAAGTAAAGTTAGAAGGCACATAATATCAAATAAGTTAATCAAAAAGTTTGATGTTATCTATAATTCTGAAGGCAATTTACATCACTGGAATTTGTAATAACAAGGCAAGTTTACACATATATATATTTAATCAGATATTTTGGAGAGTGCATCCACACATTTTAAATTAATTTGGAATATGCTAATATGCTTTTTTTTTTCAATCAGAGCACTGTAGTTTCATGCTAAAGGGTATTCTGTTGTGTACTGCATCTGCAGACACAGCAGACAGTTTCTTTTCCACATCAAGTCTGGCAGATGACAAACACTACAGTGAAATAGAAGAAATTAGCATGCTCATCCATGACTAGCTTTTTTTACAAAAGCAGCCTTCTCTGCCTGCAAATGGGTAAAACAGTGAATCTGAGGAAATTATTATATATCCTGAAATAAAAACAGAAATTTCATTCATAGGCATTGATATTGAAATGCATTTGTGAAAGAAGCACTTTGAAAATGGGCAGGTTTTTGCAGGGTTTTTTTGCAAACAGCCTTTTACAAAGAAACCCTTTCAGCTGTACACAATATGAACAACAAAAATGAAAAGCACTATAATAGAGATGACTCAAAACCAACTTTCAAGCTTGTGAACAAGTATTTGTACCAAAGAATGTGAACTACAGTGCTTCCTGATGGTGAAGGAAGTCCAGATTCCAATCAACACAAAGGTGGTATACAATCCATTTCATATATGTTTTATTATGTATTATTATTTATGTTTAATTATCTTTCTGATTGAAAGGCTGATAGAAGACATTATTTACAAACATACCTGTTTGCCTGTAAACCCCTGACAGATAACCTTTGTGTTTTTGCTAACATAGAGGTTTTTCCTGGACGCTGTGTAGGAGCAGTGTCGGACTCCATTCTGTTGAACTGGAGAGAAAAGAGAAGAGCACAAACCATTAATCCACTCCTTGGGTAGACTCTGAGTCAAAAAATATCCTACCAAGTAAGTGCACATCAATCAATGCTTCTATCAAAAAATCATGAGCAGCTCATGTTTTCAAAAGCAGCTCTGAAGCCTCATTCAGTGCTTGTCACACTAAGACATTAAACACCTGTAGCTCACCCTGTTACTCCCATTACTCAGTTTACTAGAAATTAGGAGAGGTTTCTCATGTTGAGTACTGATATCAGGATTCCTCCTGACAGACAGAAACAACCTCTTAAGCACTGTTTTCTTTTGCAACCAAGCATATTTTTATCTTCTCAGATATTCTGCAGAGTGACAAAGCAGAACTACAATCCCCATAACCAGAGGCTGTTACAACACTGGTACTGTGTGACACCTGCTGTGAACAGAGCACAGTCCAGAGCAGACAACAAGAGACACTGAGGAGCTCAAGGGTCCCTCAGCCCAGGAAAAACCTGATGCCAACTAAGACAAACAGCAAGAGATCATCTTCCAAGAGATTTCTCACTATGGCATCAGTGTTGGACATGCATTTGGACTCGTGAGGAAACACAGCTCTCCAGAAACTCCACCAGAGTGATTTTTAATTTAGTTCTCAGCACTCTGGTGCTGGGAGAAGAAAACAACACATCATAATTGTAGAAGAAGAGCACAGTGTGTGCTGGCAACAAAAAGCCAAGGGGAATGACTGCATCTGTGCTGAAGGGAAAGGAATGATGACAGCAAATGCACAGAATGTTACCACAGAAGAAAGCTTGAGATGAGAAGGGAGAGAGCTTCTGGTATAAATAGGATACACACTTATGTTTATTGCCATATGCTTTTTCAAACACCAGAGTTTTGAGGGGATTAGGACCAACATACTCCTTGCAAGTGTTTGACATAAAAACCTTAATTTATAATTTATACATAGAGTGAAGCTGGTAAGGCACAATCCTAATACAGGATGTTTAACATATACTCCAATATGTTACAATTTACCCCTTTAGCTCTTTTAAAACTTTAGCAACTAAGACTTAAAGAAATAAATAGAAAAATTGAAATCAAAGTAACAGATCCTGAACCATGGTCCCCAGACTGTTCCATATACATACTCAGGCATGTCTGAACAGGGGAATATTTTTTTTCTTTTTAGGAAGGGAGTAAAAGCTTTTAAGGAGAAAAAAGTAAAAAAGAATTCTTATGATAATGGACAGAATTTGTTAAGATGCGTTATTAAATTATTATAATAGCAGAGTTTCTATGGGTTAGTAAATATGCAGAAACTTTTTAAGATCCACATATACACACATTTCCACCACAGAGCTACACAGTTCTCTCTTGCCAATTAAAATTTAGTGCTACACTGCTTTTATGCTTTAGTTGTATTCAAAGGAGTGAATAAAAAAATCAAACCATGCCAGAAGCAGCCTACACACCTCACTGCTACTCCTAAACCCAAAGTCTTTACTCTGTTCTTGCAAAGTGCTGGGAAACCCAGGGTTTAACTCCAGCCACCTTCTGCTGTTCTCTAAGGAGCTGCAGCAAATCCTCAACTTCACACAGACACAAAGTAAAACTCTGTACAGAAAGGTAGACTAGGATGCAGTAAACTTTGTAAAGAAAGTAGCAAAAGTGCACTTCAGCTTAGTGACCCGCAAGGTTTTAACCTAAATCACAACAAATTCTGTTGCAGAATTTGTTATGCCAGGAAACACAAAGCAGTAACAGACAAAACCCATGTGTGATCCTTAGGAAAAGCCATAAAAAAGCCAATTATATCCTGGGCTGCATCCAAAGCAGGGTGGGCAGGTCGATGGAGGGGATCCCGTCCGTCTGCCCCATTCAGGTGAGACCCCACCTGCAGAGCTGCCTCCAGCTCCGGGGCCCAGCACAGGAAGGACCTGGAGCTGCTGAAGTGAGTCCAGAGGAGGGCAGGAAGTTGATGAGAGGGATGGAGCTATGAGGATGCTATAAGGAAAGGCTAAGAGAATTGGGATTGTTCAGCTTGGAAAAGAGAAGCCTTTGGGTGACTCAATTGCCTTCCATACCTGAAGGGACCTTACAGGAAAGATGGGGCAAGACTATTGACAAGGGCATATAATGACAGGACAAGGGGGAATGACTTCAAAGTGAAAGAGAGCACATTTAAATTGACTATTAGGAAAAATAACTGTACTGTGAGGGTGGTGAGGCCCTGGCACAGGTTGTCCAGAGGTGTGGCTGCCCCATCCCTGGATTGTTCCAGTCCAGGCTGGATGGGGCTTAGAGCAACCTGGGCTAGTGGAAGGTGTCCCTGGCCAAGGCAGGAGGGGAGAACAGGATGATCTTTAAGGTCACCTTCTGACCCAAATCTCTTTGTGATTTTATGAAAATCTGCCTAAGGCTGAGACGTAATGAACAAGGCTACCAGGCTGGCTGTGGGAGGGGAGAGAGAAGCCACTGCTGCAGAAGACAGCACAGGATGATCTTTGTCCTCAGCTGGGGACTTGGCCTTTCTAGGCAGGGCTGCAAGGCCCTGCACCTCAATCAACTCAAAGGCACATCTGGGGAAGAACAGCCTGCCTCCAGGAAAGGTGAGGCAGAACAAAAACAGCAACAGCTGGAATGCTGGTCAGCAGAGCAGGGAATCAATTCACCTGAGCCCAGCCACTCAGGCAATCCCTCACTGTCACGAGAAGTGCCTGGGTGAAACCCAACCCTGGGGACAGCAGAGGATGATCCCCCTTGGGAAGGAGCTGTTACAGTCCTTACCACCACTGAGGCCTTGGGGAGAACACTTCAGGCTTCCAGGAGAATGGGAATGACTGTTTGAAAACGGGCCTGCAAGGGGAAAGAACAAACAGGGAACACAAACTGATTCAGATCGAAGTTTTACAGAGTCTGTGCCCAATCACTGACAAATTCACCTGCCAAGTAAGAGAGGGATCCTTGCTAGCCACTTATCTGTCACTGAGCAATTTCAGTACTTGGAAAAAAATAAAAATCACAGAATGGGTCAGGTTGGAAGGGATCACAGTGGGTCAGCTGGTCCAACCTCCCTGCTCTAGCAGGGTCATCCTACAGCACATTGCACAGGATTGTGTCCAGATGGTTCCTGCGTATCTCCAGAAAGGGAGACTCCACAGTCTCTCTGCTGACAAACTGACAAATAGTCACATTTCTCTACACCTTACAGCAATTCTACACTCCCAGTTCAACTGTTCATTCCAGATCAATTTTCAGACATTTATAACATTGCACAAAAATGTTTTTGAAAGCTTAAGTTTGTCAATCCTCTATTTTCAGATGGCTGTATAAATAGATTTTTCAAGGATAAAAAGCTTTTGAGTATCTTCTAAACTATCAAAAAACAAAAAAAATAGTCACTAATACCTAAACAGCAGCTTAGAATTTAAGTTTTGCATAGGCTTACCCTTTTACCCTTGAAAACCATATGTGCTTCTTACATTATTGTATGGCCTTCATTCAGAGAAAATACAGCTGGTTTAAAAATCTTGGCTATAGATTTGAGGCATTTGCTGCCTCCAGAGACAGGCAGCTTAGCCTGGGAAAATGTCTGGAGAGCAAAAGATTTTTGAAGTGATTTATGGGAAAAAAAAAAAAAAAAAAACACAAACAAACAAAAAAAAACTAAAAATCACCTTGCAGTCTCTGGGCTGGATGAATCTGAGTTTTGGGGGTTTTTAAAGTGTCTTGATACAGTTCTGTCCTTATGCTCCTGGCCCTGCCTGCAGTAGCAAAGTTTGCCCCAGTTATCAGCAGAGTGGGAGCAGCAGGGCCATGGGTCAGGATGAGGTTCTGCTCCACGTGGCACAAACAGCAAGCCCTGGGTACAAGCAGCTGGCAATTTCAATGGTTAAGACAGATACAAGATGAGAAGAAAACAGGTGGAAAGTGGAAATGGCATGCCCAAGTTCACAGCAGGTATGAGTCAGAAATAGAAGCCAAGTCTCAACTTCCACCCAGGACCTGCTTCACAACTTCCAAAGCCCAGACAATTGATTTCATTAAAAAAAAAAAAATAAATAAATAAATCTGTGTGCTTAGGTGTAAATGCATGCTGCTTCATGAAGCCTGAAAGAAAAAAAAATAAAAAAGAATGCTCTTCAGCTGTGAACCAGCAGGGCCAAACCCATTGGTGATGCTATTTTAATGCTCACATTTAAATTACAGGCCAAGTTACCAAGGTGAAGGCTCCAGACAAAGTCCTAGAGCATAAGGACAAGTCTTATCATATCCAACTCTTCCCAAAAGCACAGAAGAAATGTTATATTTTGTCAAGTGAGAGTTCTAAGATTGGACATTACCACATCCAACAAAGGCCTGTAAAAGACCTTTAGGAAAGTGTATTAAAAATAAGAGACTGGACAATCTTTCCCAGGCACATTGCTCATTTCTCCCCACCCCTGTTCAGTTTGTGGTTTAAAAATAAAGTTATACAAACAACAAGATGCATTTGTTTTGGCTTTTCAGTACTTTAACTTCTACATAGCTAAAAAGTGAGATGTTCTGTGGCAAGAGTCTACTTTGGTCCATTGTACAGGAAAACCAAGCAGTTATGAAAACTGCTCAAGTACCCAACCCCTGCTGTCTCAGGGGAGATTTGAAAAGCAGTATCTAAATTTAGCAATGGGGCATAAGCCTGTATATGGAACACCAGCTGTTTCACAGACAAGAAACCTTATTAGAAACTAAGGGACAGAGTTACTCCAACACCACACACTGCTACTGGTTACTCTGGCATTTCCAGGCAACAAGGCCCCAGCCAAGAGCAGAACTCACTGCAGTACAAATAACTGGGAAATCCACCTCATTTACCTCTTAGGAAAAAAACTCACAATCCCTAGGCTCAAGCAGGACTTAAAGCTCACTTGTGTATTACAATTAACAAGCCTTTCTAGAAAAATACCTTAATATTTATCATGGAGTCCAAACAGGAATTTACATGTTAAAAAGAAAACTGATCCATTTACAAGGTACGTTAAAGCACACAGGGAATTTAAATACCATTCACACTGAGCTTTCAGGCCCTCCTTGAGCAGCAACACCTCTGAGGCACAAATCTCATTTAAAACAATGCAACTTAAGCTACATTTCATGGAATTACAGAATTTGGGTTGGAAAAGACCTTTAGAGGTCATCTAGTCCAACCCCTTCCCTACTTCTGTTGTGCAGACCAGGTGACAGCACAGATACTAAAGGCTGAACCTCTTCTTCATCCAAACTGTACAAAGCTCAAAACTCACTATTTTCAGGGCTTGTAAGATTTCCTATGAACACAAATCCAACCAAAGTGTCTCCTTCTTACCCATATTTACCCCAAACCAAAAAACTAATGGAATTTGGAAGCTGAGGTAGCATCTGAGGCTGCTCATGAAGCAAGCCCAGCATAAAAGCAAGGTGAAACAGCAGATTCCTCTCCACAATGACCTGAGCTGACAGCTACATTGCCAGAAGACTGAAATTCTTCCTCTATTGCTCCTTGACACAGCCACAGAACTTGGAGATGATGGAAGATACTCCTTTTCTGTTCTATAACCTATGTAAGGAAAGAAGAAAGCCTTAGGAATCATAGGAGCTCCAATGCAAGTAGGGAAAATGGAAGCCAATGCAGGGCAAGCTCAGGGAAAGACTGAGGTATGAGGAATGCTACTTAAACTGCTGTATTTTTTCCCACACACATCCCAACCCCCCACTCTTTATCTCCCATCAGTTATGGGCCTTCAGCTTGCTCCTCAGAATTCCTTCCAATATTTTCTACACATTTAATTTACATTTTTATGACCATCTCCTTTCTCTTTCCCCTGCCAACAAATGCAAGGACTGAGGAAGACACAACAGGAACAGTTCTGGGGAGCTCCTGACAGGGCAGAGGAGCACAAACCCATCCCCAGAACTCACCCCTGAAGTTATCAGTTACATTAGCAGAAGATGCTCTCTGATGACAAAGAAGTCTTCATGCTATTAAGGGATTGTTCAAAATACCTTACTTCTTTGTTTAAGAGAATTATGCACTCCAAGGATTCCTGTTTATCAGACCCCAGGTTCTCTTCTCTCGCCCTTCCCTTGCCAAATTCCTGTTAATTACGGAAACCAGATCTGTGGCCATGAAATAGGAGTTGAGGAATTAAGTAAATTAATCAGGTCATTGTGAAGGACAGATGCAACACCTACACTGTACCCATCACACTAAAACAAATCTAGAACTAGTGGGAAATGACATTTAGAAAAAATTCAGTTCTTTCAACACATCTTTCTTTCCTAATCCAATCTCTCCTCAGTACAAAACCCCTGTTTCTTGTAAGCCACTCTGCTTCTCCTCAGGTATCCTCCACCAAGAGTGTGAGCACAGAGAGGTCTGTGAGCTTTCCTCCCTCCACACTGTTGATACAAAAACAATTAAGGAATTCTTCAGTTTGGATCGTTATTTCTGCAGCAATCCTTTGCCAGGGTTACTCACATAATTACTATAATCTTTTAATCTAAGAGCTCTCCAAAGCCTTCTAACACATCCAGGACATGGAACCCCTAATCCTGACTCTCCAGTCAGTTCAGATGCCTACAAAAACTCCTCAAGGGTACATGAACAAGCACAGTTCTCTCCTGATTCTGTCCATACACCAGCAGTGCTCTGAGCTGACCTTTGAGCAGCACTCACCATTCATTGACAGATTTCATACTCCATTTCCACAACTTCCTGATCTCAGCCTTAGGGATACACACCCTGCATGTCTCCTGAAGCAGTGCACCAACAAAAACAAGGTTTGCATCTCTTGTGCAACAGAACACATGGAACCCCATGATTTCAAATCACTAAGAGAAGCAGGAGTTAATTGTTAGTGAAAATGTATGTACAGAGCCCAAATTTCAGGTTTCAGTAGTCTTTAAAGAGTACCAAACCAAAGAATTCCAATGAAGGACTACTTCATTTTGCAGGAGTTTCTGTACGACTTCATGAACAGCTGCAAAAAGACACTTCTTGAGCCACTTAAGATTTCTTCCTCCTTTCTATCCCTCAAAATAATTTTAATAACTACTCCCTGAATCTCTTACTGCTATTTGTAAAGGGAACAATGGGGGTTTTAACACATAAAACTGCACCCAAGAGTAGCTTTGCTGGGAATATAAATTAAACTAAATTGGAAGGTGCTACATTCCCATCTGTTCCCCTCCATCCAAACCAAATCTTATTGGGCCCAGGGGAGCCAATTCAAAAAGCTGAAGTGGCAGAAATTAACAGCATAAATAGGTTTCTGATCCTGCTTGTGGAGAACAAGAGGTAGGAATGGATACCCACCTGGACAGTAGGTGTGCCACAGGCACTACTCAGATCAGCCTGTGGCTGTGAGAGCACGTTAGCTGACCTGCAAGTCATCAATCCATCAAGACTTTGTGTGCAGTCAGATGAGGCAGGTTTAAGCTTGTTCATTCATTTTCAACTACAAAAACCACATTAACGCACAGATTCCTCTGTTCGGATTTCTAGTAACTGCTCATGTTCCTGGGTCTATCCACACTCATCTCACAGAATGGTTTGGGTTGGAAGGGACATTAGAAACCATCTCATTCCAATCCCTTGTCACAGGCAGGGACACCTTCCACTAGACCAGGCTTCTCCAAGCCCCATCAACCTGCCCTTGAGAACTTCCAGGGATGGGGCAGCCACAGTTTCTCTGGGAAACCTGTTCCAGTTTCCTCACTGTAAAGAACTTCTTCCTAACATCCAATCTAAACTTACTCTCTTTCACTTTGAAGCCACTACCCTTCTTCTATCACTACAAGTCTCCTCTTCAAGAGGATGCAGCAAAAATAAAAAAACACACTAGAAAGAAAGAAAGAAAAAAAAAGAGGAAGAGAAGCACTTTATTTTTCATTGTGATGTTCAGAATAACACAAGTGTTTCAAGCTGAAGTACTAGTCACATATTGCTCGTGTTGTCCACAAAGGGAAGCCTGTAACCTTATTCTTGGCATCAAAAAGAAATTTACCACGCTGTGCTGAAACCACAGGGTAACTCAAGGCCCTCCAGAGGCCTCCAGCCCTCGCAGTGACCAGCCCCAACCCCCCGGGCCCTCTCGACCCTTGCCCTTCGGAGTCTTTCCGGGGCCACAACGCCGAGCACAACCTTCCCGCGCCCCGCAGCCACCCACCCTCCAGGGGAAAACTTCCCGTTACATTCACAAACGGCTCCCTGGCAGCCGGGCGTGCCCCTGCCCCGAGCAGGGGGACACAGCCCCGCTCCCAACGCCCGGCGAGGGCGGAGCAGCGCCGGGAGCAGCGCGGGGACCCCCCGAGTCC
>VWZU01003168.1:95575-131355 GCA_013397095.1 Sterrhoptilus dennistouni | reverse complement strand
TTCTGGGTGTTGTAGGCACGGGAGCCGTGAGGGCGGGGAAGGGCTCCGGGGTCACCGAGTCCCAGCCGAGAGCCGGCACCGCTGTGGACACGTCCAGACTGTCCTCAAACACAGCCAGGGACGGTGATTGCGAGGAGCTGTTCACTCCTGCATAGGCAGGGAGGCCCTGCAGAGAGACCCCCACAATAGACAGGGCTGGGCAATCACCAGCTGTGTGAGCTCCAACCAGGGAAAGTGCCGGATTCTGCACCTGGGATGGAGCAACCCTGGATGTAGGGACAGATGGGGAATGAGGGGCTGGAGAGCAGTGCCAGGGAAAGGGACCTGGGGGTCCTGGTCAGTGGGAAGTTGAACAGGAGCCAGCAGTGCCCTGGCAGCCAGGAGGGACATCCCTGTCCTGGGGACATCAGGCCCAGCATGGCCAGCCGGGCAAGGGAGGGGATTGTCCTGCTCTGCTCTGGGCTGGGGCAGCCTCACCTCCAGGGCTGGGGGAGCTAGGTACAAATTCCTCATGAGAGGAAGACGAGGGACAGACACTGATCTTATCTCTCTGGTGACAGTGACAGTGAAGTTGTGACAGAGAAGTTGTGTCAGGAGATGTTTAGGTTGGATATCAGGAAAAAAGGTTCTTCCCCCAGAGGGTATCTGGGCCCTGGACAGGCTCCCCAGGGCAGTGGTCACAGCACCAGCCTGGCAGAGCTCCAGGAGTGTTTGGACAATGCTCTGGGGCACAGGCTGTGACTCTGGGGGATGGTGCTGTGCAGGGCCAGGGGCTGGACTGGATGATCCTTGTGGGTCCCATCCAACTCAGCTTGTTCTGTGATTCCATGACTCCATCACCTCACAGAATCACAGGCTGGGTCAGGTGGAGGAACCACAGTGTGTTACCTGGTCCAACCTGTGGTATCAGCTGCCTCCATAAACATGTCCTGTAAATATAACCAGTACCAACAATTGTGCATTTATGGGCATAGATGGGGTAGGCAGAGCTGTGGGAGTGGGTCAAAACAAAGTATTGCTTTGGAACAAAAATAAACAAGCAAAGCCATACTCTGATTTCTTCTTGATTTATTAATTCATCATGTTGCCAAACCTGAAGCCAGAGGGAGACTGTAATGAATGAAGCATCCAAATGTTAAGCTTCTTTATGAGGTATAGATGATCCCCTTAGGAGGACACACACACACTGATTTTATAAGAAACACCCTCGCTACTAAAAGATTTATACCTGAATCCATTTCCAAATCAATTTTTCCTTGAGGCTTTCACTAAGACTCCTGTGGAGATTATAGAATTTGAGTTAGATGCTAATGCATCGTCATTCTGTACACAGAAACATTTCACTTTTCTAGTGTTTTTAACGGGACCGTGTAAGATGAGAGTAGAGGTTGTTGGTTTGATGTTTTGTTATTTTTTAAACCTCAGTAGCAGAAACATCTCTTCAGGCCTTTGCATTCAAAACCTTACTGTGTATAGAGTCTTTTGGTTCTGTAATTAACATAAATGCAAGGCATCAACACTCTAACTGCTGAAATTTCAGAGTATAGAAACAAGCTGTACAATATCTAATTGGCCAGATATACATGGAATTGAGGAAAAATAAACTTATTTTCAATTGTTTTAATGCAGTGCTTTGATTCCTGTCAGAGAACACTCTGTCCCACCAACATTAATTTTGCTGATTTATTCAGCTGCCTAGAAAGAAATCATTCAGCCCAGGGAGAAACAATGCAGCAACTATCTACACTCAGGTAGCAGTGACAGGAGCTGCCTCACAAAGCTCAGGTCAGACCCAGTTCTAGTGGGGTAACCAAAGACTACTCACTGTCCTAAGACTGCAGCCCTTTTTGCCACAAACATTGTGGTGAGCTTCCCACCAGGCAGAAATCCTTTGGGATAATGCCCAGAAAAGCTATGAATTCCCCATTGCTGGAAGTGTTTGAGACCAGACTTGATGGGGCTCTGAGTAGCCTGGTCTAGCAGGAGGTGTTCCTGCCTATAGCAGGGGGTCGGACCTTGTCATTCAGCTCCTTTTGGTCTCTAAAGCTCCGGCCAGCAGCAGCAGGAGCTAAGTGTGGGGAACAGCCAGAGCACGGGCAGTGCCTGACGCTGAACTTTTGGGGAGTGTGAAGGAGGCAACGAGAAAGGATCCAGGTGAAGGAGACGAGGGAGGCTCTCTCTGTGAAGTTCTAATGGGGTATACTAGCATTGACGGAGTCAGGGAGAGAGAAGCCAGGATTTCAGGGTGACAGCGACTTTTAAAGGGTGGGTGGTACAAGACAGCATCCAGTGGGAATTCAGTGGGTGGGGAACACCAGGGGTGGTACAAAGAACTGCAACCAATAAGGGTACACAAAGGGGTGGATACAAAGTCAATGGACCAACTGGATCCTGAAGGACATAGAACTTTCCAGACAAAAGGTAAACCTTGATGGGTAGGTGAGGGGTTGGTGCAACTGTGGATTGACATGGAAGGGTCTGGAATAAAGGGCAGGGTCAACTTGATGGACAGGAAATGTGGCAGGAACTTTTCAGGACTAAACCAACTGTGTGAGGGACAAGAGGGGAAGTTAAGAACACATCACAACAGGACCTGGATTTTTAATATCCTTTCCAACCCAAACCATTATAATTCTGTGTCAGGAGTTACACACTTGGTCCATACAATAAACTCAGACATATTTAAAAAATTAAGGTTATGTTCTGGCATCTTTACAAACTGCACAGTTGATACAGCCACAAAATGGACTTTGTGGGCAGGTATTTAACAGTGTCAAATATACCCCTGGTTTCCAGTTCAGAATCTGAAGCAGATTTGTCTCCTGGTGCTGGCCAGAGCTAAAAGTCATCCCATTGACAAATGCAGGTTCCAATAGGGAGGGTTTAGCAGGAAGGCCATCCTTGGAGGGAAAGCCTGTATTTGGGGAATTGCTAAACCAGGGACAAGTTCTTGAGCTGCTCTAGCCCTTATTCACCTCAGTGATGACTCTGGACCTACATTTCTGGTGTCAGCTGATGTCTGATCACCATCTCCCAATCTTACCCTCAATAAAACAACTCAGCAGCTTGAAATCCTCATGAGTCTTGTTAGCTGTAGTGGCATCACCACCTCCTATCACTGGAACTTAAGGATGTGCAAACAAATTGATCATTCCCTCCCATCTCCCTGGAATCAAGGCAGAGCCCAAGTGTGAAGCTAAACCCTGGCCTCACTTCTATCCAGCTTCCAGCAGCTAAGGGAGCTGACCCTTCTAAAAACAGACAAGTTTGTGGGTTTCTGTGATTTATAGGTTGTAAATAAAAATAATCTCAGTATCTCAGCCCTGGGAAAGTGACTGGGATGGGCTGGACCACTGGTCTCCTTTCCTTTGAAAAGAGCACAGAGAAATTCAGAGCTGAGGATTCCTTCTGGGGGGATTAGCCACACTTGTGCTTTAACCTGCTTTATTTTTAACCTGCAGCCTGTGGTTTTCAGTAACAGAGCTATGGTTGAGAGCATCTGCTAAGGAATTATTTAGAAATTGACTTTCTGGGACTTCTGTAACTCCAGAGAGCAGAGATAAGGACCAGTGGAGAATTGGTAGGGAGGGTGTACGTGCAGCAAGAAAAGGATCATCCAGCTTGCTCTTGTTCTGTGCAGTCCCCATTATTCTTTCAGCGAACAAATTCTGTATTTTCCTTCTGAAAAATCCTGCAAACTTTTGTGGTACTGCTATAGTATAGATATCTTGGGGAGGGGAAGGTGTTCAATATTATTAATGCCAAATGAAAATAAAGAAGCACACAAACACTACTCCTTGTCCCCTAAGCTGTGCCATGGCTTGATATTTCTAAAGAGGCTGACATTTCTACCCTGCTTCACAAACAGGAGATCAGATTTCAGCTTGGCACCAACTGTGGTCACAACATCAACATGGGAAGAACTTCAGTGGGAAGTCCCAAGGATGGACACCTGCAGCCTGCCAGCCCCAAAATGATCCTTTCAGGTCCATCATGGCCTGGATTTCTCCTGGAAGGAAGATGCTTGCCAAAGACCTGTGGTGATCTTCATCTAAATAGTGGGGTTTTTTCCTTTGCTCTGTGATTTGAAGCAAGTCTGCTCTGTCACATATCAGGGCCTTATCAGAGCTTACTCATTTTATTCAGTAAATTTTGCCAGAAATGCTTCAGCAGCTCCAGGTCTAAGAGAAAAGTTTGACATTTGATGGGTTTTTGTTGCAGTTCACTGGGCTGCAGCCATACACCTCCCACTGCCTTTCTCCCTCCTGGAGACGGGGCAGCCAAGCACAGCGATCTGGCTTATTAAAAACACAGGTGTCAGGCCTGGAGCTGCCCCACAGTGCTGGGAAAGGTCACGTCCTGCAGACCTGCTCTTCCAGATCATCAGGTTGCACTGCTGGTCACAAGGAGTGGAGCAGACCTGGAGATGGGAGGGATTCACAAAGGGAAAACAGGAGACTGGGACAAATTCTGTTCTCAGAGATCCTGCACGGGGTTTTCCTGGTGTTGGAGCAGGATACAGGATCCTGCAAAGCCTCTGCCACCCAGGAAAAAGCAGGAGCAAAATGGGACGTAAGTTTATTGAAATGCATATGCCAGAAATTACTCTGGCCGTGGCTTGTCCCCCTGCTGTCAGGAATTGAGTTTGGCTGTTAATTCTTTCATAAAATCATGGAATGGTTTGAGCTGGAAGGGACCTCAAAGACTATTTAATTCCAACCCTAATTCTTTGTCCTGAAAAAGACTCCATTGAATACCAATGAATCCTTGTATAAATAAAATCATGTCTTCTTCCCTGGAGGCAATATTGGGTTTTAAGGTTTCAGGATTGTGGGATGCATCTCAGCGGGACTTAAGCTGAAAGGTGATAAAACCCTGACATCTGAGGGCCAGAACTGCAGCAGTGGAAATAGACACATCCCTTTTGATCTCAGCATCCCTGAAGGGCTGTGATTCATGTCTCTGCATAATTACTCATGGAGCAGTGATGGGGTTTTTTACCCCTATGGGGTTTAAGAAAGCCATATTTCTGAAAATCAGCATCAGAAAATAAGAGAGTGGTAAGGACTGGGAGAACCCAAAAGCCACATCCAAGAGGAGGGTCTCAACCTGGCTAAATGCAGCAGAGCCTACAACAGATCAGATCTGGTCTGATGTTCCCAGAAGTCACAAACACATGGAACAATGTGTTCACCTTCACCATGGAGAGCAGTAAATCCATCTGCATCCCTTTTGTCCTGTTCCCCCATCATTGTCATCAGCTGTTTCATAGGGAGATTGGTTGGGCCACTGCAGGACAACTGGGGTGGGCAGGGCTCTGTGGACCTGGAGCAGGAACTGGTGGCTTTTCTTAGCCCCAGGTGACAAACTTCTCCCTGCAGCAGTCTCCTGGGGCTATTCCCTTAGTTCCAGTGATGTTCACCCACCTCTCCTGGAGACACACACACAAATCAGTTGCAACTCACTTAATTATTTCTCATAAAGCTATAGAATGCTTTGGATTGGAAGGAACATTTAAAGGTCCTCTAAACAACTTCCCTGTCATGAGCAGGGGCACCCTGCACTAGACCAAGTTTCTCAGAGTCCTGCCCAATCTGAATATATGTCAATGCCTTAAGAAGTGCTGAGCTGACAAATTACACATTTTTACTCCCTTTTATTGGATGGCATCAGCTCATTTTCAGTGGTCAGACAGGTCACCTGTAGTCTGGAAATCCCAGAGCTGGCCACAGCAACTTCACAAACACATCTTTTGGATTTTTTTGCACTAAAATTGCTTTTCTTTTCAGGCACTGTGGGATTGATGAAGAGTAGAAGTTCTCTGTAGTCCACTATTTCTCTGGAGGCTTAACACCCCCAGAATAAAATATGAATTTAGGTTTATTCCATGGCAGGATTTGTCTTGCACCTAAAGAAAAAAAATTTTTGCTCAAGCTTGTTGTTACACTGAAGCCAGCTTTGTCCTTGCAAAAGTAACTGACAACATTAAAAGTGCCCAGATTCTTTCTAAAGTGAAGAGTTTTGAGGTTCTAAATTTTGCAGAAATCCTTCTGACACAGCAATGCCAGGTGCAAAGTTCTGCAGGACCGAGTTAATGTTCTACTGAATTCCTTTGCTTCGGGGCTAGTTTTTGAATGTCTGCAAAATGTATACAAATGTCTAAACTAAATCCACAGGGGTTAATCCTCATTTCACATCCTTGCAGTTAAAGCTAGAGCAGCAGCAGTGAAGACACTAATGGCAGCACTTGAGACCTGGTGACCTCTGTGAGACCCCTCTGCCTATTTATCCTTTAAGGCACAATATCAGTTTTCACTAAGTATACTTATTTTTCATCTTTAGTATTATTTAGTATTTATTTTTCATTGGCCCTAGAAGCTGTGGCTGCCCCATCCCTGGAATTGTTCAAGGATGAGGCTCTGACCAGCCTGGTCTAGTGGAAGGTGCCCATGGCAGGGGTTAGAACAAGGTGTTCTTTAAGGCCCCTTCCAACCCAAATCATTCCACGATTCCCTGATTATTCCGTGCATTGCAACAGCCACAAGCACCACTAGATGTCACAACTGCTTCACTGTTTGACTGCTCACTCCTTAACCGCCTTGGCTGAGGAACAGCTTTTGCAGGTTTAACTGAGGAGCAAAATACAAAGACAACTAAGTAAACCCAAGGTTTTGTCTTCAGGAAGTGCAGGGTGCTTTAGGACACACCTTTCTTGAGAAAAAAAAAATACTGTGTTTCTCAAATCCTCTGGGTTTTGCTACAAAAAGGCTCTGCAGTTTGCTCAATATGAAGGAAATTAATGTGCAGGACCACCCTGACCCTTTGAAACTACAGCAAAAAACTGGTGGGAAGAAATTTGATGTGGGATACAAACAAGTGTGCTGAAGGCAGAAAAGCAAAGTGACCACAGGATATTATTTTTGCTTTTATTCTGATAATTTCAGTGCTGGAAGTGATCCTACACTTTCCCTAGTTATAGCATATGGCGTTTGTGTTGTCACTGTGGTTGTTGACGCCTGATGGTCCTGGAACACAAAAGCACCCACCCACCTCCTCCTACTGAAATAGTGAAGAAATAGCAATAGCATCAACTGAACTTAATTAGGCCAAACTCGAGGTGTTTTCTGTTGCAGGAGCTAATTTTAGATGCCAAACTGCCACAGAGGCTGGCTGTATCTCTGCCCTATTTTAGCAGCTCGTGGCAGAGAGGCAAATGATTGGAAGGTGAAGGAGTGAGCACAGTTGCTTCAGCCCATGTGAAGGTCAGGGAAGAATATTCTTCCTCTGTTCCCAAGGCAATCTGATTTCTGTCTCTGCTGGTGTCATCCATAGGAACCTGTTCATCCTCAGGACTTGGCACTGAGGTTGCCACAAAGGAAAAATACACCGTTTTTCGGAGGGAGGTTCAGAGTAATTATCTCCCACAGGCTTTTAGAGAGTTTTTCTCCCTCCCCTAAACACACTGTAGTCAGTGCACCAGCCTGTGTCATCCTTATGTGCATGAAAATAATAGCAAAGCTGAGGATAATTAATTCATTTATTCACTCTCTCATGACCAGTAATTGCTCCTGTGGATTCCTTTTTCACTCCAGTGACAACAATTATTGCAAACAAAACCAAAACTGAATTCCTGTGAAATTGCTGTTAAAGCATTCCCTGAAGGTGAAAAGAAAAAAACAAAAACCAAAAAAACAAACCCAAAAAACCAAACCTAAAACTAATAAAAAAGTACAAAGAAAAAGAAAGCAAAAGTGATTGTCAGAACAACAGCACCTTACAAGAAGCAGTGAACATCTTGGTGGGGGTGTTCTCGCTGTGCTGAATTGTGAAACACCTTTGTGAGGGGAAGAGAAAGGGCATTGATCTCTGCTCTGTGACTGAGGACAGGAGCCAAGGAATGGCCTGAAGTTGTGTCAGGGGAGGTTTAGGTGGGATATCAGGAAAAGGTTCTTCCCCCAGAGGGTGTCTGGGCCCTGGACAGGCTCCCCAGGGCAGTGGTCACAGCACCAGCCTGGCAGAGCTCCAGGAGTGTTTGGACAATGCTCTGGGGCACAGGCTGTGGCTCTGGGGGATGGTGCTGTGCAGGGCCAGGGGCTGGACTGGATGATCCTTGTGGGGCCCTTCCAACTCAGCTTGTTCTGTGATTCTGTGAGGAACCTGGTTTAACTTCATCCCTAAAATGGACATGAAATGGGAAAGTCCAGGAACTTCAGCTCAATTAGTTTATATCCCAGCTGTCCTATAAAAGCTGAGTGCATTTAATAGGAAAACAGATTTAAAAACCCACAGAAAATAAATGGCACTTTTACCTTGAGAGAGCTTTGAATCAGACCTGCAGTGGGTTCCAGAGGAAACCCACTGGAGGTGCTTCCGTCTCTCTGGGAGATGTCCCAGCCCAGGGCATTGGAAACACAGGCAGGAGCCTGCTTTTCCTGAGCAAGGGGCATTTTTGGCTCATTGGGGTTTCTGCTTGGTTACATCACTTCAGTGGGTACCACAGAGGAGTGTTAACTATCTGCTCTCACACTCCACTCAAACATCCAGGCACATTTACCCTCAAACTGAAGTATTTGCAGTGTTTAAATTCACTGGTATTGATAGCATAGGGTTAAAATGTTTCTAAAAATCATGGAATTGTATACAATAGATTCAGGGGAGGTGGAAAGAAAGGCTGGGCCTGGATAGACCTGGGAAAGGGAACCAAAACTACACAGACCCTGGAAAACAAAGGTTAGGTTGTGTCTTTAGTAGATCATACAGAAGAAACTGCACCTGCATAATCATCATATGATCAGTGATATGATTGTTAATTGTAATGATTGTTTGGTGATGGAATATGATTATTATCTTAAACAAGAATCATGAGAAACTATATTTGGGGGGCCTGATGGAAGCTACAAGAATTCATGCTTGGATAAGATCAATGTATACAATAGAACAATATGAGTTTAATAATTAAGATATAGTTATATAACCAAAGGGTATGAAAACATGTCCCTTTTGAATCCATGTTGGAGTCAGATTTGGGTCTGTACCCTGTAGCCCTGATTCCCAGAGCTCTTCAATAAAAGCACCTGCATGTAATCATTCTGTGATTATGTGTTTCAATGCTAACAGGATTATTGACAGGTTTAGAATGAGACAAACCCAGGTCCTGTAGGAGACCACAGCAAAGCACAACTCCTCGTTACACCTGTGTGTGACAAAATATGATTTTGGTTGGATTTACTTGTGCAGGACAAGAAATATTTGAAAGGGAGAGGTTTTAAATGGCTGATTCTGGCTGTGCTGCCTCCACAGTGGGGTGGACTGCAGAGGAGGAGGGTGGACCACAGAGCAAGGGGTGACCTTTGGGTTAAGATCCACATCTCTCCACTAACAGGAACCCAGAGTGGCACAAAGGTGTCTGAACTGCCTCAGGCTTGAGCAGAGAGTTCCCAGCCTGTCCACATTCACCTAATTTGCATGATTTGCTTGTCACAAGATTATTTATTACAGTGGCTTTAGTCAAATTCCTCTTCCTCACTTTAAAGAGATGCTTTGTCCATCTATCTGACTTCAGATGCAGCCTAAAACCAACTGAGGCCAATGAGTCTGCTCAAGCTGACAAGCTTTGCTAAATGAGCATCTCTGTTGGACTCAGTGGTGTTTTCTTTTGAGATAATACCAAATCACAGCTCACCCAAGCCTGATGCCAACTCCCTTCATGACTGGAGGGAAAAGAAACTTGGCCCGTAATTTCCCTGGGAAGAAAAGAAAGAAGAAAAAAGATAAATACTTCCCTCCCCCCTCCTATCCTCAATATGTGCCTCAGCTTTTTCCTAAATCAATTAACAAATCCTAGATGAAAACATTAATCACAGCTATAGATATATCCCCTCCTCTGCCCCATGTCAGCCTGGGAAGCACCCTGTGAGACCCAGGAGGCTTCTTCCCTTTGGTGAACTTCCCAAGCTGTGCCAATTGGACCAGCCCATCCCCAGGGCTTGGAGCTGTATCAGAGATGCCCCAGGTGATCATCCTCAAGACACCAAAGATTCCTTGTGTGTTTTGCCTCGACTGCTTGGACTGACCTCCCCAAGCGTTGAGTATGTTTGTCTGGAGAGGCCTTGCCTGTTTCCAGAAAAACAGGATGGTTTCAAACCATCTGTTTATCAGCAGGGGTGACAACTACTATTGCCAGGTGAAAACTGAGTGCTCTCATCTCTTTTGTCTTCTTGGAATTGTATTGCAAAACAAGCAGCCCCATGGCTGGTCAGGTTTGGTCACAACCCAGAAATTCTCTTTAGCAACCTGGCTGCTGGCACCTGGGAGTGTTAAATCAGACCTTTGTGTGGGATGAAGGCAATGACAGGGCTGATACTGGATGTAGGGGGTGACGGGCTGCCTGACAAGCAGCCCGATCATCAGCACAGCCACTTTCACCATGGCTCTGATGGGGAGGTAAAGAACACAAACTGGAGTGTGTTGGCTTCATATCACTCTCCAAAAATCACCTGTCGTGTTTCTGCAATGACCTGGCTGGTTCCCAGAAACATCCCCTGCTCCCACACAGGTTCCATGGAATTTCTCAGCACATGAACCTCCATATCCTCACCCTGGTCACACCTCTCCATAGAACACAGTCAATGTGTCCCATCGGGATCTTTCTGTGAAACACCTTGATTTTTAAAACTGCATTTCACTCAAACTTTCAAAACATCTTTCCTCTCCATCTGTGAATCCATCTGCAGGCTGACAGTGATTTCTGGTTCATCAGCTCCACCTGCCTCACTGGAGCTGTTCTTGCTCAGTGTGGAGGTGAGGAACACTCACCATGGATTGTCACCCTCTGATCAGTGGAAGCCTTTTCCCAGATCACGTTTTCCTAGCAAGTAAACAACAGCTTGGGCCAACATGAGGTACTCTGTATACTTGAGTAGGTCTGAAAAACTCTCTCTGCATCCTGCATTGACTACTCTAAATTCAGGAAAATCTTGTAGCAATCCTTTCCACTTCTACACATCCCTGCTAGAACTGCATTTTCTGGTCTAAGCACTGCAACACTTTCCTGAAGTGTTATTGTACTTCTTTGGTGTCGAGAGACTTGTAGGTAGGAGGGGATATGGGTTGTCTTTATCTGGGGTCCTGCCTAAAATAGATGGGGTGAATCCATTTGGCTCTTTCCATAGGGCTCCAGGTTTGTCCAAGCTCGTGTAGAATCATTCTGTGAATTTATGTGAGAAAATCCTATTACTGATGGAGGAAAACTAGGAGTAACTTGTTCCTGGTCCTGCTCTATCCATCTGTTTGATCAGCAAAATGGGTGCAGAGATGGATCAATAGACAAATAAACGAATTATAGCAGACCATATTTGTCCATGCTTGGCCAGCCATGTAGCTAAATAGCAATATTGATCCTGTAAGTAATGATAACCCTGAAATACCTCACTTACTCCTCAAGCAAAGTACAGGCATTAGGGTGTGAATTTCTCCACTGAATTTTTCTTGAGGAAGGCAGCCATCCACCACATAGTAACAGCAACAGGTGGATTCTCTCTCTCACATTGACTTTATCTTATCTATTTCTCTTAAATTAGTCAAATAAAGACTAGAAAGGCATCAGGCTTTTTTTTTTCTGTCTCAGCTACTGAATATTCAGTTTGGAACTCTGAGTATTATTTAATCGAGAAATGTTTGAGTTTTCTAAGCATTCATTGACCGAACAAAGCTTATTTTCCCCTTTATAACCAAAATGTTCCCAAACTGGATGAGTGAAAAAAGCTTCAAGAGCTCACATTAGGCACTTAGTGCCTGTACCACTTTTAGGCAGCTGAGTGAAAGAGCTGAGTTAAAGCACAGAACACCTGTAGAAATGATCCCCTATGTGAGATGCCCCCATCAAAGCTTGGAGAGAAATAAAGGCCCAAGGGCAGGTCAGTCCTGATCCAGAGGGATCCAGCAGTCCAGAGCGAGGGTCTCAGGGGTCTGTGTGGGAGGAGTGGGGTCAGACCAGCCAGGGGCTCAGAGGGCAGGGCAGGGGATGTCCTGTGCTGGCACAGCCAGTTCCAGCTGGTTCTAGGGGTGCTGCGGTGTCCCTTTGTGACACAGGGGCTGTGCTGTCCTGGCACCGCCAGTTCCAGGTGATTCCAGGTGTTTCCAGGTGTTCTGTGGTTGCTGGCATGTCCCTTTGTGACAGAGGCGTGCTCCAGGGCTCTTTGTGACACAGGGGCTATGCTGTGCCCAAGGCCACTGTGACCTCTGGGAGGTTTTTGGGGCACAGAGCCCTGGGGTGCCACTGCCCAAGGGCACCTTTCTCAGGAGGCAGCAGCTGCCTGAGAACCTCTGCAGGAAAGCATGACAGAGACACCCATGGGAGAGAAGGTGAATCCCAAATCCTTGCCCACCCAGGGACTGCTGAGCATGAAGAGGCAAAAGATGAGCAATGGGGCAGAAAAGAGAGGCTGGTGATGGGATAAGGCCTGGCTTGAGGTATGCCAAGACAGCCCCCTTTACCCCATGCCTCCTCTGTCCCACAGATGGACCTCAAGCAGCCACAGGTGGACCACGGGCAGCCACAGAACAAGAAGCACTGCCCAAATGCTCCTCCTGAGGCACAAGAGGCAGCAAAGGCAGCAACCTCGGGTGAGCAGGTGCCCTCAGCAGAGGCACAGAGCCATGTCCCAGCCCTGCAGAGCCCCTGCTCTTCCCCAGGCCCCTCCTCTGCCCAGGAGACAGCCCAGACCCTCAGCAGGCAGCGGTCAGTGCTGGCAGCACCAGAGCCTGGGCAGGGGCCCTCGGTCAACCAGGAGGAAAAGAGGGAAGTCTGCCATCCCCTTGAGCCGTGCCGAGGGGAAAGCTACATGGAACAAGAGCTTTCCCAAGAGGAAGTCAGCAGAGTCCAGAAGCTGTCCCAAGGGGAACACGACAGCGACAAAACATCACTGCATGAAAACTGGAGACGCATCACAATCCGGACCATCTGGGTCAACCCCAAGTACCCGGAGCTCTTCCAGGACTCCCTCCAGGAGGAGGCAAAGGCAACTCCTTCTACCTCAGATGAGCATGTGCCAGCAGCAGAGGCACAGAACCCTTCCCCAGACAGCCCCTGCTGCTCTCCCTGTTCCTCACGGACTCAGCTGGCAGCCCAGAGGCTCAGTGACCTGCAGGGTGTGCACAGGCGGCCCTCCAGCCCCAGGCGGGCTCTGCGGGCTCTGTGCATCCTGCTCTGGTGCTCCTGCATGGAGCTGCAGCTGCAGGGTTAGTGCCTGCTGCCAGGCTCTAATTCAGATCAGCTCACTTGGGATAGTTCTGTTGTCAATAAATATTTTTATATTTGCAAAGAGCTCTGGAGAATGGCCACTGTCCCTCGTTACTGCACAGAGACTCAAAGCAACCAACACCTTTCCTGCAGGAGCACACACCAGTAAAAGATGCTGATTTGCCAGCAGTGCTCAATGAGCCACCTTGGGTCCCAGATGGGTTCCAGCAGCACCAGAGATTTGAAAATCAGTGGTTTCATGGTTGTTGTGGCCAAGACAGCCACCAAGCACCACGACCTCACAAGAGCCTCTCTGGGAACAAGCAGCAAAGCAGAGAGGACACTTCTCCACATCAGCTCCCTGAGGCCCTCTGCCAAGAAGTTGTCACCCAGGTGTCTTGGGAATCTCCTGGACCTGTCTTTTCCCAATTAATTCCCAGTGGAATTTCCCCACCAGGACAAGGGTGGTTGTGTTGGTGGTGTCCTGAGAGTCCTTAAAGAATAACTCCAATATGCCATGGCCTGGCTGGGTCCCACAACACCAGTGAGCAATATCCTCTGACTGGTGTCCAGAACTCTGGGCACTTGAGGTGAAGTAATGTCACTTTGTGATGAAGGAGTTTCAATGAAATACTCCCTGCTGATCTGGCATATGGGAGATGTAATCAACTTTACTTCCAGTTCACTGTCTCTAGAACATCCATGATTTTTAAGTCTTAGGTATTAGATTTACTCCAGGGAAAAAAAAAAAAAAAAAAAACAGCTAAGTAACCAGATGAGTTTTCCTCTTCACAACTTGACACAGGCCAAGCTCAGCTGTGGAGAGGGAACATGGAATTGTGCCTCCCTGCCTGCCTGGGAGCTTAATAACATGTCCATCTGATTTTCAGGAAAAAAAAATCCCACTTTTTTTATCTTTTATACATGACCCAAACCTGATTTAGTTGAAAAACAGAAAAGGCAAGAAATTGCCCAGACAGGATGGATTAAATGATACTGAACCTCTGAGTAATGTTTTGATGTGATTGTGACTGTCACATGTGGCAAAACCTCCAGCTGTACAATCCAGTGAGCAAAGAGGATTTTTCTAATGATTCTACAGCTGAGGATGTTCAAGCTGCTAAAGGTTTCCTGCTGACTTGCTTTAAAAATGATAAAAAGCTCTTGGCCAGCCTCACTGGTGCTGAGGCAATGGTGTTGGTGAGGCAGAGCATCCCAGGAACTGGATATGAAGCCCATTGGGCATTTGTGGGCATCAGAGATATGAATTACAGCAAAGCAACTCCTTGAGCAGCTTCCAAGGATCAGATGAGGGAGCAATAATGGCCTTGGGCTGCTGGGCAGCCTCTGGAAGGAGGCTGGAAAAGGCTGTTGATAACCAGGGCTATCACAGCAGCAAACCCACGGGAAAAACACAGAGCCTGAGCAAAAACACTCAGAAGAACATCCCAAAGCCCCAGCCAGGGTCAGCACATGCTGCTTGAGCTTTCAAATAAGGATGAAAGAAATATTTCATAAATGATAAACCACAGCCCACAGCTGACCTGCAGAGAAGCCTGCAAGGACCCTGTCCAAAAAGTGGTGGTCTGTGGCAAAGAGGCTGATTTTTCCCAAGGTGCTCATATGCAGTGGATCATACCCTGAAAATCCTCTCAGTAGAGAGTGTGATTATCTCCTTGCTCTTCAATTAGACAAGATTTTGGTACATTACTTATGAGCTGTTGAATTTGACTCTTCATTTATCTAGTCCAGCCCTCACTAAGTTACATATAAAAGTAAAGGAAAGAATTATAGTCTTCTCTTCAGAAAATAATACTCATTTAAGGGTTAGAAGAAGGCAGGACTGTCTTCAGGACTTTTTTTTTTTCCCCAGCAATAAATTAAGATAGTAAGAACAGCATCCCAGTTCACCATCTAGATTTACAGCGGGGTTTTTCAGTTTCATTTGTCATTGCCAAATACATTACATTGGGATTAAACTGTACAGGTTATTAAATACTGATTAAAAGAAGACAGCGTGCTGTGGCAGGCAAATAAAACTTGCAAGTTACTGAAATCAAGGCTTTGAAAATGTTTTAAGGGAATTAATGTTTAATTAGAGATTTTGATCTATAAAGCATTCTAGTAATAGCTTCAGTAGGAGATTACACAAACCTGTGAGACATTTATAAGTAGAAAGGGTACTTGATGTAGTATTTTCTTTAATTAATCCTGCACTGGAAGACCACCATGAGGGAATTTAGAGTTAGGTGTACAATAAAAAAAAATTCCAGTTTGCAGACACTTCTGTAGTTTTTGCTTTGGTTTTTTTTTTTTTTTTCATTATCAAATTCATGTGCACATATTTTTAACAATACAGCATGAGATGAACTTAGAATTTAGTGTGATTAAGAATATTTCTAACTCAACATCCCCAAGTGAACTTGGATATTGAAGTGTCGGGAGGTTTACAGATCTGAGGAATTTGGCTTAATAGTCACATTTTTTCTTCTGCTGAATTTTGTCTTTCTGTTATTGACTTCCAGAAACAACATAAATCTTCAAAAGTATTTTGCTTTCCAACATGACTGATGGTTTTATCTTTCACTCAGACATTCTTGTACAAAGTCTTCTGTTTTCACTTAAAAAAATAGTTTATGTAATTTCCTGTGGGCAAACCAAGTGACTGATCCTTTACTGTTTTGCTCACTACATTTAACGTTGATGGTCTGACATGGTTTTCACAAGGCCTGAAGTGTCACTAAGGAAGTGTAAGAGGTGTTTGTGTTGGGAGGTGTAAAAATACAAATGGAAAAGTCTCATGCCCTGAAAAAAACCCTCCTGCTCCCAGCTACCAAGGTTATGGAGTTAGAGGGATGATAAAACTCCCATTAAAGTTACTGGAAGGGGAAATGAATAAACTTTGTAAGTTTTCAGTATAAAAACCTGGTAGTTTTAGGTCTTCAAGTTCATCTTTAATCTGAAATGCATCACCTTTCTGCTGATGTACTGAGTGAAATAAAGCTGGAAAGACATTTTTGAGGATTCAAAAAGCTTGATAAATTTGAAAAATCACTTTGAGAATGAAGACATCTTTCCTTTTCCTCCTCCCTTCCTGGTACAGCTGGACCACAGATAGTGTGGTCTATTACACAGTTGTTTTTTTAAATCTACACACTTAAAAAATGTTTTTATGTTTTTTAAATGTTTAAAAAATGTTCAATGGTTTTATTTTTGAAATATATTAATACATATTACAGCTTACTAATATTCCTCACAGCTAATTTTTATCACTGGTTAAACTATGCTGATTTTCTCCTCATCACTTTAGCTGTGATTTTTTTGGTTTAATACCCAGAGCACACATCCTCTATGCTGCCTGCTTAATTATTTCCACCTCTTTTTATGCCACATTTCTCAGATCAGTAATTATGTCAGATCATAAATCCCATCCTACACTGACTATAATAACTTGACAGATAGTAATACTTTCTATACAACATGGAAAAAGGTGAGTTGGTTTAACAAAACACATTTCTTTCTAGTTAGTTTAATTAATTCATCTTAATTATTTAAACTATTAACTACTGGTTAATTAAATTGAATCTGATGCACTCCCTTACTATATTTATATTGCTCTTTTTTTTTTTTTCCTGAATGGAACTAGTGTTTCATTACCTCTGTTGCTCATTAATTTTAGTGCTGCTCTTGCTTTCTTGAAACGTTTGTTTCCTCCAGGGCCAAGTTAATCCATAATTCAGTGCTAATGGTAAATCTCCGTGCATTACCCACCACACACAATCCAAAAGGCAACAGGAGGGACTGGATCACATCAGGTAACAGAACTCACTGCAGGAATGCACCCTAAATAGCCACAACCAGCCTGCCTTGGGGGTAAAAGGACATCTCCTTCCACCTGCTTTTGATAGCTTTATTTTCCCAATGCCATCTTCTAAAAATATATCCCTGCTTTTCTTCCCAGGGTGCAAGGGAGCAGGGTGGGATAGAAGTGGCAGCCCATTTCTAAAGGCTTCTGAGAGCTCTTCTGAAGAGGACCTTGACAAACCAAAGCCCAGAGCAAATGCCACAGTGAAACCAGCCAAGGTAATGAAATCAAATTCAACAAACTCATGTTCAGGAGCTCTCAGGAGCAGCTGCACTGCTTCTACCCAATGAAGTGACAGGGAGCTGCAGTGCCTGCCCTCAGCTGGAGATCTACCACAGCATGCTCATCTATCAACTGTTACCTCTCCAAAAACATATGGAATAATGGTGATAGCCTAGAAAAGCAAGGGCCAGGGGCTAGAAATACCTCTGCTGCCTGTACACTTCACTTTCTTCAAACGTGCTTGTGGCAAGGCAGCTGAGCATCAGTGTAAGTGGGCTGTGTTGGTGACAGGGCAGAGCCAGGGCACAAAGCCACCCCAGAGGAGATGGACTCCCTGCACCACACCTGAATGTGCTGGCAGATGAGGGTGAGGGTGGTCATGACAGATGAGGGAGCCTGGCAGCCTCCAAGGGAAAGGATATGACCATTGCCAAGAGCCCCTGAAGTCAAACCCCATCTACTGACTCTGCAAATGTGAGCTGGGGGAGCTTGCACGAGGATTCAGATGCTAAATTTTCTCCAGGGGTTTTAATTCCATCCAGACATTTTAATTCCAGCTGTGTGGTACAGTGCACACCGTGCCCATAACCCACAGCCTGAAACCCACTCAAAGTCCCACCCCAGCAGGGGAATCTGCTTTAAAAGCCCCCAAGGGATCTACCCCAGCACCCAGAGCAGCTCAGGAATCAGACATGCTCATCTTCAGGCTAAGGAGCCCCTGCTAAGCACAAAGCTGAATGAGATCACAGCTGGTCCAGGGCCAGAAAGTAATGGTGTAGTAATGGGTTTATTGGCTTTTTGAGAAGGAGCTGTTTGATTTCAGACAGAGGAGAGTCAACAACAGCATTCGTTCCCACTAATTTCATTTCCAGCAGCACTCTGAGTGAGAAGGCACTAGGGCACAAAGCTGTGCTCGATTGCTCTCTGTTTATCCAGGATTACATTAGCAGCCCAAGAGCATCTGAAAACAGCCCCTAGGCACAGCTGGGGCTTTGCAAACGGCTCTTGCAGCCCCAGGCTTGCAGGAAAAGAAATCCCAGTGTTTCCAGCAAGCTGCTGGCAGTTGCTCAGTACAAGAGCTGGATTTAGATGCACAGGTTTTGGATGTGCAAATTGAAGACAGTGTCTGTTGAGGAAAGTACTGCAGATAATGAGTGTTGACCATTTGGTTCATTTTAAATAATTAATTTACCTTAAGCAAAAAGAAATCAAATGCAGAAGGGTTTGACCAGGGGGGAAGTTGGCAGAATTTGGTCTGACCATGATCTACCTCATTATCCACAAAATAAGTTACTTTGAGAACAAAATTACCACCAAGTCTGGTATAACAGCTCTTTATTTCAGTGTCTAAAACACAAAGAGAGGGCTTGCACTTTGACATCAGAACCATGCAAAGCACCTATACACCAAAAATGAGATATTGAATGAGTGTCTCCCTCCTGCTACACGTGGAAAATTAGGCAGGAAGACTCCATTTTCCTGTGCGTTCTGCTCTATCCTTCCACAAATCAACCAGCTGTGAGGGGTGGTAATTAACCTTCATTCCAAACCAAATCATTTGCCACTGAACACTATTCCCTACTGCCCTAAGCTGCTAAAATATGTTCCTGTAAACTTCATCAAGCACCCAGTTCTGCTCTTGGTCTACAAGGACAAAGTCCCAAACATCTCCAGCTACAGGACAGACTTTAATCAGAGGTACTGAATTAAATGAGAGCAGAGTTTGGCTCAAAGGATGAATGTCTCCTCCATACAGAAGCCCAGAAAAGGCCCGTACTAGTGTCCCAGAGAGGGAGATGTAGAGACCACCCTTAGGCTCAGAGAATTGTCATGGTGCACAGAGGACAACCAGACATCCTGAACTATTAAAAAACAGTGGTATAGAAAAATAAAAGGCATAAAATACTGAACCAAAAAGGTTCCAAATAAGGCATCAGCAGGTCCCAACTGGATGTGCTCCTGTTACATACATCACCCTCCCAGCCAGGATAGATAGGAATGATGCATTAGGATTGCATTTCTGACTTCCATCATTAAGTACTATGAGCAACCAGAAGGATTCAAGTTCTCTTTGAAAAAAAGAAAAAACAAAAAACCCTCCAAACACAAAACCAGGGAGTAATGTTTTGGTAAGTATTTCTTAGAAAAGAAAATAAAAACGTTAAAGCAATTCCTCGAAACGACTCATTAAAAAAAGACGACATTCCTGTAAAGTAAAAATATATATATATATATAAATAGAATCTATTTTTTGTTTGTTTTGTTTCTTCACTTGTTTTGTTTTGTTTTTTTTTAAAAAAAGACATTCAGTATCACGCCAGCGGGTTCCGATGGCCGTTCCCGCGGGTCTCCTGCGACAGGCGCTGCTCCTTAAGGCAAAACGTTGGGGTTGGCACGGTCAGGACAGCTGAGTCCCCGTGGCAGGGCCCTGTCAGCAGGGCTGCTTCTCCCTCACGCTGACAGAGCCGTCCTCCATCCCAAAATACACCACCTCAGCCATGTCGATGAACAGCCCCGTCTCCACCACACCTGCGGAACGAGAGGTCGCTGGTTACTGCCAGAGCCGCCCTTGGGCTCCTGCCCTCTGCCCTGCCTGTGTTGTGCACCTTAAAAAGCACCAGGGCCCTCCATCAGGGGGTTGGAGAAGTGTCCAACATGTATTGGCCACACAGGGAGCTGCTGGAAAGTCTTTTCCATGCAGTCACTCCCAGCAAAAACTCTCCAGAGACTGAGAAACAACTCCCAAAGCTCCCCTGACATTCACACTGCCCCAGCCATCACTGTTGCACCAACACAATCATGACAAAAGCATTTCTGTCATGCATCTGATGACCCATGGGAACAGCAGGAAGCTGCACACACCCACAGGGCTGGGGATCACTGTGGGCCTGAGAGATTTTAGCCTGCTAGCAGCTGCTAAATTTTCCCAAAGAAAAATTTCTCAAGAAAGCTTTTTCTCAAAACAATCTTGGCAAACAACTGTCCTTTCTCAAAACAACCTTTCTCCAAGTGGTGTTTTGCTGTTTCTCTGGTTTAACCAAAGGGATTTGAGAGGTATTGTTCCTATTCACGAACCATGTTAAGTCTGTATTGGAACATCTCAAAAAGGTAGTAAAAATTATACAATACAGGTCTTTTTCTATGCTCTTTGCCTTCTGAAATATTTGGAGTCTTTTATCTTTCTTTTGTGTCCTACAGCGACAGATCATCTGCAAGACTCTCCTGTAAGGGATCACCTGGCTCACACTTGTTCAAATGTCTTAACTTGGCAGCTCCAGTGCTACCTCTGCAATTTGTAGCCCATTTGTAAATGTACTTCCGATTGCATTTAATTATGGGGTGCTCCTAACTTCACAGTGATCACTGAGAGGCAGCCAGAGGCCAGGAAGGTGGATAGAAAAGGAGGACAAGGGCCACCACAAGCACAGGGTGGCCAAAACCCTTCTCCCAGCACTGCATTTAGGCTTTAACAGCCTCACATTTAAGCTCATGCACCTCTGGGTATGGAAGAAGCTCTTCTTCCCTTAGCAGGTGTATTTCTGAGCAGAAAACAGTGCTGAGGCCACACCCACGGGGTGGAACAGGTCCCATTATTTACTCTTCCTTTCTCTACCAAAAAAAAATGCAGGGAAGAAGTTCCTGCTGTGCAGAGCAACCAGGCACTGTCTGCCTCTTGCACAGACACAGCTCTGATGATACAGAGCCACGGGCAGCAACTGGATTAGGATATGGAGCACTGCACCAGGGGCAGATCCCTTCCAACCCCAACAGTTCTGTGATTCTGTGATAAGAACTACTGAGGGAAGCAAAACCACAGACCAGAAACAGCTGGCAGTTATTGGCCACTCTTCACCCAGCCTACACCCAGAGCCTCTGCCTGGTCTGGTGTTGCAGCTGTGGAGCCAGGACAATATATGGCTGCTTTGTGGGGATCCTGTTTGTGCAACAAGATCCCAACCTGTTCCTGCATGTTCTGGCAACACATGAGCAGTCAGTGAAGGCAGCACTTCAGGGACAGGCTTTGTTTTGCCAAGATAACCAGAAAGAGTTGCAGGTGCTGCTTCCCTGAGGACTCAGAGCCTTCCCTGAGTGCCAGTGCCTCTGGGCAGCCCTGGATGGCCCAGAGGCAGCTCTGGCCTGGGCAGCAGGTCTCAGGCAAGGCAGGAGTCCTTGCAAAGAGGCTGTTTTGTCTGCAAACAGAGCACTCAGCCACTGCTGCTCGAGCCCAGCAAGAGCTTGGGCACATTTTATCCCCATAGACAGGCCAGCAGGGAGGGCTTCACAATGGGAATGGGATGCAGAGCTGTAAGCAGCTCCTGGAAAACACCAGGAAAACACGGTGCAAATCCTCCCTCCAGAGTGCACCAGTGTTTCCACTAAAAGTGCCTCTCTAAATGGGCACAAGGAGAGTAAGGAAGAGGACAGGACTGTTGTGCCTAATGGGAAACAGTGTCAACATCAACAAGCATCACTCCAGGTTTTCACCACCATATGGAAAAAGCCACAATTATACCAATTAAGCTGTCTGCTCTCTTGAGTAGAAACAAACGCAGGGACCTGCAGAAGGGCAGCAAATACACACACACACATTTCCTCATATGCAGGAGAGAGCTGCCACAATCCAGGTTACTTATCACACACCAAATCTCAGCCAGCTTTTGTGGTTTTTAAGAAATCAGACATCACCTGGTATCATTTTTATAGCGGTGTTCACTTCATGCCAATCATGAACCTTGTCAAACTTCCAGTCCAGGATGAAGTTCCCATTGTCTGTCACCACAGGGCCCTGGAAGCAAACCCAGTTGTCATGGCACGAGCCCCACGCCTCCTGATCCGAGCCAGGGACTGTCACAGCCCTCACTGGGACCAGCTGTCCTCAATACAGTGATTTAGAGTCATCATTCATGTAAATTGGGGCCGTCCCCACAACAAACCTGTCAATGAAACCATCACCCCCAACTCGAGACCCTCACTGGCAGCTCAGACTGCCCTACAGCCCCCCAACACCCCCAGAGCAGCAGGTTAGACCCAGGCTGGCAATCCCTCTGCTCCCTGCTCTGGGATGCTTCTTTAGGAGTCATAGCCAGAGAGGCTTTCAGTGAGCAGCCTGAACACCTAAATATACAATTCAGTAACCAAAGTATAATAAAGGGGAGTTACACAAGATGTCACTTGTGGGAGTGAAAGCCCAGATTTGACCAGATGAAGGGCCAGATCTCTGGTCCTCCCTCTGCCCACAGGTGGTTCCTTGGGGGAAGCAGGGCTGCCAGGGACACTCACTGCTTTGTTAACAGCCATCCGCAGCTCCACGACACCGCCGAATTTTTTGGTCAGGGCTTTGGTGACAGGGACATAAGCCATGGGGATGACCTCGATAGGAACTCCCTTCTTCCACTGCTCCCCAAGGCGGTCAGACTTTTTCCTGAGGGCACAGTTTGAGGTGGGATTAGTGCTGGACATTACACTGCTGACACCATTAACATCACCCCAGCCTCTCTGCAAACCCCTCGGGCACAAGGCTCAGGAGGAGACAGGGTCAGTCCCTGTGTGCCCAAGAGCCAGTTTAATGCACGATGCTCTATCCACTCACAAGCCTATTTTGACATGTTTTGGACAAGCAGAACAGGAGTTGTTTTTCCCACAGCCCCATGACTGGAAAATTTATCCCATGCTGACAATCACTGAGCTCAGACAGCAGAACTGCCACTTCCCCACAAGCTCTGCTGACTCCCAAGCAGGCCTGCTGAGTTGAAAATTAAGAAAAAAAGATAAATTGAATTGCTGAAATACTGGGAGCCAGGCTCATTTCCACCCATTCCTGCTCTCCTGTAACCATTGGAATGACAACAATGGCCTAACACACAGCACCGTCTGAAACCTCCCATGGAGGAGAAAGATATTATGAACAGTAATATCATCACCTGTAATCAGCAATAACAATGAAGCACTTGGCAAATCCTGCAACTATCTTCTCCTGTGTCAAGCAGCCACTGCAAGGGGGAAAAAAATAAAAACAAAACCAGAAAACATCAGACTGCTCCTCAGTGTGCCTAATGGCCTTGAAGTCCATCCCCCTCCAATATGTTTTTGCTGTTTTTGATGCTGGAATTGCCCCACACCTTATCCTCCTTATCCCCATCCCTTACTTTGTGTCTCTTGTCCCTGGCAGCCTTGGCCAGGAGGCATCTCCACACAGCCCTGCACAGGATCCTCTCCCTGAGACCCACAGCCACACAGAGATGCTCAGAGCCCCCACCACCAGCACTGGGACAGACAGACGGACACACAGAGGGACAGCAAGGCTCACCCGCCACCTTTGATAAGGTTGAGCTCAGAGTCCACCTCATCTGCTCCATCGATGGCAACATCAAGCTGTGGGAAGAGGAGACAATGGATGTGGAAACCCCTCCTGTGCAGCATCCAGGCCCTGCTCCTGGTGCAGCTCTGGGGGTGGAGGGTTCCAAGCAGTAGTCACAAATGTCACCAGAGCTGGGACCACCTTGATGCCAGCCTGAGCAGAGACAAGTGTTTGATGGGCCACCCAGGGACACCCTGAGACCACCCAAGCCCCTCTAACAACGCCAGGCATGTGAGAGGAAGAGAAACCCAAACCAACTGCTGGTCTACAAGGCACATCTCTTTAGCCTCTGATGTTAAGGACCAGCATGCAAGATTTTCCCAGGAAAGATCTTTGACAGTTCAGCAATATCCCTGCCTCAAGCCTCATCTTAGAAGAGATGCCAAGCACCTGGAGGCAACACAACTCAACAGCCTTCTTGCCATCTAAAGGGACAAGAACTAAGACAGAACTTGGGGGAAAAATAACCTAAACCTGTTAAAATCATACAATCATTAAGGTTAGAAAAAACCTCTAAGATCATTGAGTCCAACCACTCAAATCCTGCCAGGTCCCCACTAAACCATGTCCTTAAGCATCAAATCTACATGTTTTTTGAACACTTCCAGGGATGCTGATTCCACCACTGCCCTGAGCAGCCTGTTCCAGTGCTTAATCAACCTTTCAGTGATGAAATTTCTCCTAATGTCTAATCTGAACCTCCTGTAGCACAACTTGAGGCCATTTCCCGTTGTCCCAACTCAAGTTCTCACTCATGTTCTGCAGTGTGGCTGCCCAAACTCACCCTCAGGGGAGGACTAAGGAGCCTGGATGCTTTCTGAAGGACCAGGTGAGAGGAAGCCAGGTGAGGTCTCACCTCCTGGCCCCACTTACCTCTGGATTTCGGTCCAAGTCACTCAGTGTTAAGCCATTCTGCAGGATCAGCTGACGGGCCTGTGCACCAAGAAGACAACAAAACACCATTTACCAGTGGCAGGAAAGAAAAAGAGGCTCTTGGTGTCATTCCCTGGCTGCAGCAAGGATGGAGCCTCCCTGGGAAAGCTCCACTGCTCCACTCTGAGCTCGTGCAGAGGCTGCAGCAGGAACACACAGCAAGGAGAAAATGATGTTTCCAGACCAAAGCAGTTTAATCAAAAGAAAATCCTGCTGCTGATTTGAACTAAAATGCTCATGTGGTGCAACAGGACTCCTGGGTTTGGGTCTCTCCATACTAAATAGCAGGAGGCCTCATCAGCTTGGTGGGAATCACTTGTATCTAAGCACTAAAGCAGATATGGAATTTTTAAATCCTGTGTTTTTTCAGCTTGGACATCATTCTCCCTCACACCCATCCAGACCTTCTCATCTCCTTCGCCTGAAAAATGGGACCAAGAAAATTAAATATTTACACCACAGTAATGTGGAACTAACAGAGAAAATATTTTTCATATTGGAAATGAGCTAAAAAGTAAACAACAAACCCACAGCTCGTGGGAAAAGTGTGGGAAGCTGCTGAAACAGCTGCTTGGTGGCTCTGATCTACGTTTCCTGCAGTAGCTGTGTGTTTCCCTCTAGTGGCAACACAACACAGGGCACCCAGAGCTGCCCTTGCCTCAGTCCCTCAGCTCAAACAGGGAACCACAGAATTGTTTGGCCATCTTTACTAACATCAGGTCCTTAACGCAGCATTGCCAGGCCACCACTAAACCATATCTCCAAATGCCACAAGTACATGGCTTTTACAACCCTCCAAGGATGGTGACTCCACTACTGCCCTGGGCAGCCTGTTCAGTGCTTGACCACCTGCTCAGTGAAGAAATTTTCACTAATATTCAACCTAAACCTCTCCAGGCACAACCTGGGGCCATTTCCTCTTGTCCTGCTGTTGTTTGTTACTTGGGAGAAGAGACAAATCCCAACCTGGCTGCCTCCTCCTGTCAAGGAGTTGTGGAGACTTAGAAGGTCCTCCCTGAGATTCCTTTTCTCCAGGCTGAGCCCCCCAGCCCCCACAGCTGCTCCTCATCCCACCTGTGCTCCAGACCCTTCCCCAGCTCTAATCGCTTCTCTGGACACGCTCCAGCCCCTCAGTGCCTTTGCCAAGAGGAACAAAACTGAACACAGCATTTGAGATGTGGCCTCACCAGTGCCCAGGACAGGGGGACAATCCCTGCCCTGGTCCTGCCCCAACACCATTGCTGACACAAGCCAGGTGACACTGGCCTTTTGGGCCACCTGGGCACACCATGGCTCGTGTTCAGCTGCTGTCACCAGCACCCCCAGGCCCTTTTCTGTCATACAGCTGCTCCACCCACTCTGCCCACAGCCTGGAGTTCTGCAGGGGGTGTTGTGGACAAAGGGCAGACCCAGCACTTGCCCTTGTTGAACCTCACATCACTGGCCTTGGTTCATCCATCCAGCCTGTCCAGATCCCCTGCAGAGCTTTCCTGCCCTCCAGCAGATCCACACTCCCACCCAGCTTGGTGTCATCTGCAGAATCTCTAACTGGTTGAATTTTCTGTGTTACAAATCATCATTTGAGTGAGATTCCCTCCTTGCACAGACTCTGCTCGACTCCAAACTTGCTACCATGCTGCAGCTAGACCAAGAAACTCCAAAGCAATAGCCTACATCAGCTGATTCCTCTGAATTTACCCACTAACACTAACAGAGTGCATCAGTCAGAGGTACTGGCATCCCAGAAACATTAGAATTAGCAGTTGGCACTCCTGGCAACGAGATACGATTTGAAGAGTTTATCATGGCATTTCATGGCATGCAGTTTTAACACTCATGGGCTGTGGGGCCCTAAGAACTCACAAAATGAAAGGAATAAAAACCAGTGGGTTGGCATTCATCACATGGTGTCCACAAAAGGAGATTTCCAGGGATCTGGGGAATTGAAAGCATTGAAAAACACTGTGCTGCACATGCAGGCCAGACCCCTGAACAGCTTGAAGTCAGCGCTGTGGCAACAAGGCAGCTTGGCTCTCTCCAGGCTCTGCTTGCAAGGCGATGGGAGCAGTGGGAAATCAAAAGCAGAGCTCCCATAACTGAGGGAGAAGTGGTGGTGACTGCACAGCACTGGACAGGAGCAGTCCCACTCCGTGCTCTGGGCACACATCCCGGTGAACAGAGACAACGCAAACGCCGGGGCACAGATACTTACCCTGCTCTAGCTTTACTGATGGTGATGCATTAATGACCTGACAACAGGGAAGGGAGTAGTATAAAAGCCCACTGAAACCAACTCTTCCTTGCCACTGACCTCAGGCAGCCATCTACACCTGTGCACAGTGAAAATAAAAGGCTGTTTTGCTGACCTGGGAGTGCTCCCCTCGTAATTGGTTGAGGTCTAAAGGACTGCAAAAGACACAAGGCAGCCCCGTGCTGGGAATTTTGGCTCCTGCAGGTGAACAGTCTCTCTCTTCCCTTTAACAGCAACTTTTCTGTTTTACTGGTAAGAAACTCGGTGGTGTTAAATGAACTATGACAACATTTCAAGGCAGGACAGGCTCCAGCCCATGCCCACTACAACAGCTTCATCAATATTTTCTTTAAGAACTAATGACTGAACTCAGAGCACTTCTCCTAGATTCACAGGGGACATGACATTTCAGAGTGGGAAGCATTTGAGACAAATCAGACTCTCACCACAGTCTACATAAGCAACAGAAGCACTGATATAGGTTAATTTGAAGTACTGATATAGGTTAATTTTTTTTTCCACTTTGCAGCACCTTGCATTATACCCCAGTTGTTTGCAACAGCTGGGAATAGAGAGCCCTGTCACCACCACACCTTAACAACTACAGGGTAAGATGTTAAGTTTTCCTAAGATTTTAGGATAATTCAGGTTGGTCTCTATCCAGCCTCCAGGTCAAAGCAGGGACAGCTCCCAGGTTGCTCAGGGCTTTACCCACCCAGTGCCTGAAAACCTCACAGGACAGGCTCTGCCCCACCTGCTACACTGCCTGGCTGCCCTCATGGTGACATGGTTGTGACAGAAGTAGTCCCCAGGCTCACACCAGGACCATGAGAAGGACACAAGTCCTCCACTGGGGTATTGCCACCCAGCCTTGAAGACCTTCAGGTGGTCCCCACCATGTCACCTCTGCCTACCCAAAAGGAGGTTCCCACCTCAGGGAACAGAGGCAAAGAAACCAAAGCCAGCTGCCAAAGGCATGGGAGATGCTCAAAAGCTTCCCCAGCAGATCTGTATTACACCACCAAGGCAGGTTCTCCCTCTCCCTCCAGCCCTCTCAACATCTAGCTTGGTATGAACCAATTCCTGCAAAGGCTGCACAGCACACGAGAGGTTAAGGCAATTCCTCTTCTGCAACTTCTTATCAAATCCAGCTGATGCATTTGAAGTTCCTGCTGAAAACACAAGAGCTTGCTATTATTCTTTACAGCTGTCAGGGCTGATACAGACTCAAAGGAGACAAAGTGTCTCCATTGAGCTTTGTACTACGAGTCTGGTTCACCACTAAGCAGCATTTTCCTTCAAGTGGGATCCAGAAGAAGCCACACACCAACCCTGACACAACCAGCATTACCACACTGGCTCCAAATACACCTCCCAGCCCTGAGCTCAGATCAGGGTAACATAGCACCATCACTTTCTTTGTGAGGTCTTTCTGTAGGCTGCACCATAACTGCTTTCACTGGTGCTTTTGGTTCATTCACACCACTGTCCCACAGCCCAGGGGAGATCCCCTGCAGGAGTGTTTCGACAGGCAGGAAGCAAAGGAGGAAGGCACTCACCTGAAAGGATGTAGGGATGCAAACAATTGTTAGGTTCTCCTCCTTAACTCGCTCAGCTGCAGGAAAAAAAGCAGAAGCCTTGGTCTGTTCACTGCACAAGGCAAAAACACAGCAACTTCCACTTTAAGAAACCTCAGTTCAGCACAGCCCCTCTGATTCACTGCAATTACTTGCTTGGCTTGCAAATAACTCAGTCACGCTCAAAATGCAAACAGGTGCCCCCTCCATAGGCTGAGGCTCAGTTTCAACACTCAGAAATGTTTAAACACCCCCTCTGACCCAGCCCAAGCCACCATGAGCCATCAACCTTTATGTCTCCAGCATCAGAGGAGCCCCATCATCAAATCCTCACCTGGGAAATCAATCCCATCCCCTCTCTCACTCCATTAGACAGGTTTTTGCTGCTCTCCATGTAAACACAGAGCTCCTGCAGCTGTCTGAAAGGTTTGCTGGCTTGTTGCCCTGGGGACATCACATTAATTTATTATAGAACATTTAAATATATAGCAGGGAAAGAACTAATAAAGTACAGTATTCCATTAAATGGAAGGAAATATTTCCTCCCCCTAGGCTAACCTCAAATGACTAAAATCTATTACTAAGATATCATTATGGACAAAATGTTATTTTAGTAATTACAATACTCAGGCACAAGCCAACAGCCCAAGAGTCAGCAGGAGCTCATGCACCAGAGCAAGCACAGGAGCTACAGGCTCCAAGGTAATGCTGCTGCTGGAAGGATTGCACATGCAATACGTGAGGCTGGATGTTGTTACAAGCCACATCCCAGTTCTAAAGCAATCAGGAGACATGAAAAGCCAGAATTTTCAGCCTGGAACAGCCACTCCTCTTCAAATACAATAGCCATTTATTTAGAGACTGATTCTGTGCTCAAGGAGGGAGTGGCTGCAGTGCTGAGCCAAGCCCAGAAGGCTGAACAGCAGCTCCCAGACAATGAAGTGCATCACAGAGTGGGAAATGGGTGACAAGGGGCAGCCCCAGCCCTGCTGTGACCCTGCACAGTGAAGGGCTGGGCTGTGCTCAGATCTCAGCCTGCTCTGGGCTGCAGGACAGCTCTGCCCAAGGGAGCTGCAGGTCACCAGGGGACTCCCACACAGGTGGGACACACTGGACTGTGCTGCCCAGGGAAGTGGTGGAATATTCATACCTGGAGGTATGGATGTAACACTGGTGAGTATGGGCTGGTGGTGAACACAGTGGTGCTGCATTGGATTTGAGGATCTTGGAGGTGTTTTCCAACCTTAATGACTCTGTGGTTCCTCCTCTGTATTCAAGCAAGACCCCCAAGAACAAGAGGGCTGATCCTGCACTCCCAATCCACTATGGCCCCCACAGCTGCTCTGCTCTGCACCCAAGGACATCCAAAATTCAGCACCTCCACAAGCAAATCTAGGGCTGAGAGTGCCCTGGAAAGAAACTTTAAACCTCTGCACCCTCTGTAATGAGCCATGAAAATAATTACCCTCACACTCACTTTGCAAAACTGCATTTGCCTCACTTGAATATTTTGCTGAAATTTTCTGAATCACACCCTGAGCAAACTCCTGCACCTGGAGCAAGCAGATAAACCTGGCTGCAGGGTACATAAATAAAATGCAGTAGGGTTTCACATTCCTCATTTTCATTACACCTCAGCAGGGCCCTCAGTGTGAAACGTGTGGATGTGGGGAGCAAAATGAGCCACAGGCAAAGGGGTTAAAGGAAGCAGAGCAGCTGCATGGCCCCGAGCCACACAGCAAGTCAGCACTGGGCAGAGCTGGGCAAAGCTGGAACCAGACCAAGGAGTTCAGCTCCAGTTTGTGGTGGGTGCCAATGGAGAGCTTTTCCTGGCTGTGTGGGGAGAACAGGTGGCAAATCATTACCTCTTCAGGACTCTCAGGTAATAATTTAGGAGCCCAACACCCAGCTTTAACCTTCAGCTTCAAGCAGGACACAGCAGCAGGTGAATAGACCGGAGGCATCAGCTCTAAGTCAGCATGCAGGTTATTTAGGGTGTTTTTCAAGTAGTTGGGGCAGATGGAAAAGGGGATTTTGTGCAGTGGGAGGGTCAGGAAGAGGAGTTCCTACCTAATCGTTGCACCGCGTGTACTATCGTAGATCCACTTCCGATCCCAAGAACTTGATTGTTCTGCAAATCAAAGAGAGACAGAGGAATGCTCTTACTGGAGGCTCCACACTGTCCACCTTCCCCTGCAAAACTGGCATTATAAACACATGCAAGAGGAGCCTTGTCCAGGGCTGCACGTGGCCACAGCATCTCAGCACTCCTCCGGCAAGAGAGGGAACATGCTGTGCCAACGAGGGCACGGCCATGGTCTGCGGCCAAGGGATTTTAATCAACTCTCCCTCTCATTAAAGGACATGTGCTTGCTAATTACCAGCACAGTCCGATCTCAGAGTGTTCAATGCACACTCGCTGGTGGTTGCTGGCATTCCATGAAAGCTCTCCTGCCGGAAGGCTGTGAATTTCAGACAATACCACAGAGGAAGAAGGGGAAACAACCTCAAGATAAAATCTCCCAAGGAAGCCACACAGTAAAAGGCTGGGTTTGCTGCCAACCATCTCGTTTGTAAACGGCACAGATGCACCAGCAGCCAAAGCAGAGAGCACAGCAGCTGTTCCTGTGAATAATAAAAAATGTTTTCCAAAACAGAGTGTAAAGCTGCCTATAGGAGAGTCTAGCAAAACTTGGAAGGTGGGTGAGCTTGGCAGCATGTGCTCAAGAGGATGAAATTTTAACCACAGCTCCATCCTGGCCTTTCTCTGTGTTGCCTGATTTCAGAAGGATCACTGCCCTGACATCCACAACACAGATACACTCCTAAAAGGTACTGAAGGCTGAGGGTGGATGAGTGCACTTGTGTTACTTCTGCAAGACATATTCTCTGCCACATCAGTCTCTGTTTATTATCAACTCAGTTTCCCACCCCCTGTAAGTGACCTGCAGCCTTCTGCACTTCCCATTTTCAGTGTACTTCGTTTTCTTTGGATGGGATCCAAAGCTCAAATTGACTTAAAGAGGCCCAGTATCACCACAGAGATTTCAGATGATGAAGACATGAAGACAACCAGAGATGCAGGCACAGAGCCGTTGTGCATTATCTCTTGGACATTAGACAGATCTGGAGCTCTTTCCTCATGTGCAGCAAATCCAGATTTCGGCAGCTGTGGAAAAAGCCACACCTGCAGCACTTCACCCAGCTAAAATCTTACTGTCACGCAAGTTTACCTGAAAAAGTGGAGTTCAAGACAGGTCACACTCCCCTAGGATTAGTAATTTCTCTTGCTTCTGCAGGTTAAAAGCTTAAAGAAAACAGGAGTTCTCCAAAAACAGAGGCTCAGCTTACATCCCAGCCCTCACTAACCACCGTGACTTTGCAAAAGCTGGGCAGAGCAACAGGTCACTGCTGCACACCTGCAGAAACCCAGCAGCTCCTGAGGTTCCCAGTGTCACCCACCCAGCAAGCAGAGCCAAGCAAGGCCAGCCAAGGCAGGGGCAAGCAAAGCTGTGCAGAGGCTGGCAGGACACAGGCAGTACCAGTGCTCCCAAAAGACTTGTTTTGACCCGGGGAGAGGCAGGTTCTTCTCTTTGCCCTCACTTCTGTAGGGTGGGACAGCTCCTTGGAGCAGCTGGGTACCCTAAAGGGATGGGGAAAGCCTCAGCATCAGTGACTCCACTGTAACGAAGCAGGAAGAGCTCACAAAGGTCCCAGCCCATCTGTTTATCAGTGATTAGAGGTGAAGCAGCACCTTAAATCAGCATAAACAAACTGGTGCTGTCACAGCCCCTGCCTTAGTGTAATTCCCACCTCTCCCTCCCCAGCCAGACCAGAGTCAAAACCAACCACAAAACACCTACTTTTAAAAACAGGGGCAGGGCACATTGGTGAGAAGCAGAGCACTGAGGAGCAGCACCTCATGCAAAAAATTGCCTTTCAAGTTGTTTACCAGAAGCCCACCAAACAAAACCAAGGCACTGAGCCACAGCACAGCTGAGGACCCACGTATGGGTGAAGTGGGCAGTGACCACAGCATTTTCTCAGCCAACCCAAAGGTCTAAATACATTCTCCAGCATGACAGAAGCCAACAAGGCAACACACATGGAGCAGTATCAGCAGCACACAGACACTGGCCAGTCCAACCCTAGATCAGAGAACAAAGAGGTCCAGCTAAAAGCAGTAGATAAATACAGAGCAAATCCCAAAGTTTGCTCAGTCCTCTCTGGGGCAGCAGGACATAGGGCAGTACCTGTATTTTCATTTCTAACAGAGCTGCTGGCAGGGCCCGCCCTCAGAGGTGTTGTATAAACGCAAAGCCAGCTCTCCCCAAGCAGCTTACAGCTCTAAAGCCCCAAGGCCTGTGCCAGTCCTGCTCCCCCAGGCTGTCACAGCCCCACAGTCCACGGGCTTTGAGGTTGGTCACCTCAGTGTCCACTCCAGAACTGGGGAACTCTGATCCTGCAGCTGCCCAGGGACAAGCGCTTTGGGTAAACACACCAATCTAGCTTTAATTAAAAAAAGAAAAAAGAAATAAAAAAAAAAGAGAGAAACAAGTTTTCCTCTTCTAATCCCCCCTCCCACACCCAGGTTTACATCTGCCACACGAGGAGCTGCTGTCCTGGCAAGGCAGGGATGGGTGTGAAGGTGGATGCCAAGTGAGGAGCCTTATCCAGTACCAGTCCCAGTCCCAAGCCCTCAGTGCCACAGATTTATGGCACAGTTAAACAAGAGAGATTTGTCCAGCAGAACCAAACCCAGTCTCCCACACATCCCTGCTGTGGAAAGGGGAAGCCTCAGCTTTGTTTTCAGAAGTGAAGCTGCTCCCTCCTGAGAGCTCTAACAAGCAAACACAAACGTATCCATTACAACCAGCATCTGCCCCCCGACCGTGCAAACTGACAGCTGAGACCATCCAGATCCTAGGCAGTGACCCTGAGCTCCTTCTCCACAATTTCTTGCAGCCAGCTTGCAAAAGCACTGGGGTATTACCCCAGACACTGCCTAATTTACTTACCAGCATCACAAGCTGGACATTGAACTTTAGTCAGCTGGAACACAGCCAGAAACATTATCCTAAGTTTGCTTGGCCATAAAACAGCACAAAAGCTATTTCACTATAAAAGTCCAGAAGTACTGGTTTTCCCCCAAATCAAAGGAGGCCTCATTTATAAAAACTCACAGCAGCAGTGGTGTCTTGGCTCCATGCCTTGAGACGAGTTGAGTCCTTCCTACCATGACCCCTCAATGGACAATTTTGGGCTTGCCCTGGGTAAGAAAGGGGATTGTCCTGCAGCTGCCAGAGCCCCCAGGCTCCCCCATCTCACAGCCTGATCACTTTAGATGGTGTTGGCTTGGCAGGGGCTGGGTGTCACACAGTGTGTGGCTGTGCTCTCTCAGGCAGGTACAGACTGCTCAGAGGAAAGGGGCTGCAGAACCGGCCAAGCTTTCGCGGCACATAAAGGAAGCCACCAGCAAATAAATTTCAAAACACTAACCTACCGAAGGGGAGGAGCAGGAAGGAGAAGGGATTTTGTTTTTCTCCCCTAACTGCTAATATCGACTTTCTTAACGGCAGCTCCTCACCCCGATTTCACCACGGCTATTGCGAAAGGGCTGGCACTGATAACCCTGTGTGACTGTAACCGTTCATCTTCCAGTCAGGCTGTGCCAAACTTCAGGCAGCTCCAGCCCTATCTGACATTCGAGCCCCTGGCTGCATTTCTCTCCCTTCAAAAGGACAAGACAGAACCCCCCGGTCAGGGACTGTTGCTCCTTGTTTGGGTGCTCACAAACGGGGTGCAGCAGCAGCAGCACATCCTGGACTTGGAGAAAGGAGCAGTACATGGCATTAGCCTGAACTCCTACCACAGCCCAGCTTGCAGGAGGGTGCACAAAGACTGGAGGTGCAAGACATTACCCCAAATTCGGGGTACACAGTGCTGAGCTGGATCAGACACAAAGCTGCTGCCAGGGAGGCACACACTGGGGAAGGAAAAGCAGTTTTCTCCCTTCACCTCAGCTAAAGGAAGTGAAGCCCAAAGCGAAAGAGAAAGAGGCTCAGCAGGACCCATCCATGCACCCCAGGGTCCCCCTCTGCACCCAGGACTGTTCATGCTCCGAGTGGGGGTGGTATTCTCAGTGCCCCCCACTGCACCCATGACCCCCAGGGCTGGTCTGTGCACTGCAGGGGTCCGTGCCACCTGAAGCCCATTCACCTGGGAAGCTCAGTCCATTCCATGGCCATTCCATACACTGGGGAGTCCCGGCACAGCCCTGGTCTGCTGTCCGTGCACTGGAAGGCTCCGTGCACTCCTATGTTTTGTGGCCGCTCTGTTTTGTGGGGTCCCGGCACCCCAGAATTGCTCTGTGCACCCCGGGCTCCATCCATACACCAGAGACTCTGTGTACCCCACGGCCTCTCTGTGCATTGCGGGGTCCCAGCACCCCAAGCCCGTCCCTGCACCCAGAGCCACTCCATGAACTGCAGGGGTCCATCCGTGCTCTGGGACAATCCGTGGCTGCCCTGTGCTTCGGGGGTCCCTGCACCCCAAAATTGCTCCATGCATCCCACGGTCCGTCCGTGCACCGGGAGACTCTACACACCCTGTGGCCGCTTCGTGTTTTGGGGAGTCCCGGCACCTCAGAGCCACTCTGTGTGTGCTGGGGGATCCTGGATTCCCGTCCATGCACTGGGAAGCTCCGTGCACTTCACTGCCACTCCGTGTACTGGGGTGTCCCGGGACCCCAGAGCCTGTCCCTGCAATCCAGAGCCGCTCCATGCACTGGAAAGATCCGTGCACCCTGTGGCCGCTCTGTGCTGTCCGACACCCTGGAGTCGCTCCGTGCAGCTCCCGGCCACTCCGTGCACTCAGAGCCCCGGCACTCCAGAGCCCGTCCCTGCGCCCGGAGCCGCTCCGTGCAGCCCGGGACCCGTCCGTGCCTCTGGAGACTCCGTGCACCATGTGGCCGCTCCGCGCATTAGGGGGTCTCTGCACCCCAGAGCTGCTCCGTGCACCCCAAGCTCCGTCTGGGGATCTGGGGAGGGGTCTCTGCACCCAGGAGTCGCTCCGTGTGCCCTGAGCTCCGTCCGTGCTCTGGGAGACTCCATGCACCCCATGGCCCCCCGTGCATTGGGGGGAGCCTGTCCCTGCACTCCGGGATCTGTGTACTGAGGGCTCCGTGCACCCCATGGCCGCTCAGTGTTCTGGAGGTCCCGGCAGCCCAGATCCTGTCCCGGCACCCTGGAGCCGCTCCGTGCACTCCATGGCCACCGCATGCACTGGGGGACCCCAGCACCCTGCAGCCACTCTGTGCTTTGGGGGGGTCCCTG